>WAAD01018629.1:11138-57782 GCA_013389945.1 Fregata magnificens | reverse complement strand
TTTTTTTTTTTTTTTTTTTTCCTAACCCTCTTTTATTGCAGGTTAAGCTGTGCTTGCAGACAGTTACTGCAACTTAGCTGCCTGATAATAAACTGTTTAAACCACTGTAATTTCATCATGTGTCTGGACCATCAGACACAACGCGTTTAAGCACCACCTAAAAGGAGTCATCATTGAAAAGCATCACGTAAGCTCAGTATAATTCAAACAAGTACAGTCTGTGTGTATGAAGAGATGTGGATGCTTTTAAGAAGCATCTGCTTTATAAATACGAGCCATGAAAGGCTTCCAAATGTCCCCTCTGTTCGTCAAATGTGAATGTGATCTTCTCCTAGGAAGCCATCTGGAGTAGGCATGCTACAGTCACTGCCTCGCTTGGTGCCATTGTCCTATCTGTGCCTCAGAGTGACTTGTCTCGCTACTGCACACTCAATATTAGTGATTGTTTCATGGGTTTATTTCAACGTCAAGTTTGTTGCCAAGCCTTGGTGCATCATAAAAATATTTTGTCTCCAATGTGCTGGTTTTCTGGGTTTTTTATGATGGGTTTTTTTTCTGCCTTCCCCATAGAAATATTGTGAAAGGAATGAGGAGTCTGCGAGAAATACTACGGACTGTGGAAACAAAAGCTACACAGACCTTCAAAATGGTAAGGGGAATGAACGGGAGATGGGAAGGTGGGGTAATCTGCTACGCAGGAATTCTCTGTTTATTAACCAGTGCAGCAGGACAAAAATGTATTTGTCCTCACTTGATTGATTGCTGCCTTTGTTTGTTTTTTACTTTTGGAAGTGATGTGTCAAGTGATGCACTTAATTCAAAGACCTGCCCAATTGAAACCTCCGAGCCTCCAGATCTTTTGGGGGTTTTTTTCAGTGTGTTTTCTAGCCCTGGTAGAAATAGGGATGTATTTAGTTTGACAGTGCTGTCCTCAGGTGATGATGTCTCGTTTTCTTTCTTGCTTTTCAGTGTGTCCATGCACACCTTTTTGCATTTGCATGTAGAAGCATTAAGTACTTCTGGCTCTTGCAACAAGCAGTGCTTTTTTAGACTCAAGTGCTTCAGTGTTCTTCCTGTAAAACTCCCTTCAATACAGTACAGTAGAGTGATTTTTAATTTTTTTAAGTGGTTTTTTTTTTTGTTGGTGTTGGCATTCTGCATCCTGTTATCCTGAGCGCCTTGGGTAAAGAAATCATGGAGAAAGTTATTTATGTGCCTGTTTAACTTCTTAGACCTTTAACTGGTTCTTCCCTGTCTCCCTTTGAAGAGATCTTGTCTTGAAGTTACTCAGGAGGTGACAAGGACAACAGCATGGAGAATAGCAGTCTTGAGAACACGGATGAAAACTTTGCTGTCCTAAAAGCATTGGCGTTGCTATGACTAAATTTGTTTTGTGCTTAGTTCATCTTTATGTTTTGTCTAATTCCAGAGAAGTTCAGCAAGGGAGGTGGGCATGGGTTTGCATAGCATTTTGGAGATGGAGAGTGCCAGGTTCCAATGGATGGGCTGACTGTGTGTCTAGCTCACATGCAAATGCAGAGCTAAAATGAAAGTGCGAGCAGAAAGGGTGTCCTGGGTGCTTTTTTGCCTAGGTTCCTCACATCTGTGTATTTTGGAACTTCTGTTCTGGAAATGAATCTTCTCGTTGCCTTGGGGTCACCATATATGTCTAATTGAGAATACAGATGCACGTGCAAGTTCGTGTAGGGAATTAGAAGAGGTGACTTAAATAATTGTGACACTCAAATGGTTGCATCCTTTTCCAGATTGAGATCAGGGTTCAGGGGATTTTTCTTGCTCGCCTGTTTTATCATTTTGCTGAAATGAATCTAACCATCTGCTGTTCCTATACCATGACAGAACGTGGCACTCAAATGCTCCTGTCCCTGTGCAGCTGGGGAGAGCTGTAAAACACCCCCGGGGGATTCAACCCTAAGGGGAGATCTGAAGGTGTTCATCCAACAGTTTGTCCTGGGATTTCCATTTTAAAGGAAGTTACATTTTCATTTTCTTACTTATTTTTAAAGAGCTGTCAAGAGGCCAAAGGGAGGAATGTGCTTAGTTAAACAAGTTTTTCAAGCATGAAAGTGAAACACATGATTTTTTTCTTTTTTCTTTTTTTTTTTTTCCTAATTTGTGGGATCACAGTGTTCTTCAAGCATAATGATGCTTTTTTTAGCCAAAGGCAGTAATAACATAAGTCAGAGTCTTGGCCTGTTCTGGTTTGTTTGGTCTTATTCAAAACAAGAGTGAAGCTAATTTACACAGCTATTGTACTGTATGTTAAAATCAAAGACACTAAACGTATTTGGTGCTTGCCTTTTGAAAGGCGTATCACAAATTGTACTGCTTCTGTGTGAACCAGTAGAGATCTTTCTGTTGCTGGCATATTATTTTTCCCTCCCCCCTAAGACTTTAGGAAAAAATATAGGAGAGTTGGCTCCTCAGGGTAAAACTGCCTAAATAATTACACACTGAGGTGATAAAATGATACTGGCTAACGTTGCAGGGCCCTAGGCCATTTTGCTCATGGTTACTTGCTATAAAAAGGATAGAAAAGCCTAGTTAGAAACAGAAGGCTTTCTGTAACTTGTCAGTAGGAGTGCATGGAAGGTCTTGGGGTTTCCAGGGAGTTGTATGTGACAATATTTCTTTGAGGCACTGTCATACATTCAGATCGCTTCGCCATTTGCTATGTACGTATATGAAACCTCCCTTTCTGGTGCTTAAGAAACAGCACATGCTGCTGTGGTTGCATTTTAGACTAATTCTGAATTCATGTGTGGTGAGGTAGATGAAAATAAAGAACCTTGCATCAAAAGAAGTTATTTTTCTGACTCTGATAACAGGAACTTTAATCTCAGTATGATTTATTTGGTCCTATAGATGTCATACCTCAAGTGGAATAACCCTTCAGTTTATCAATCATACCTATCCTGGTATTTAAAAGACAACGACTCTTGGTGGGCTCAAAACATCTCTCAAAGTATAAATTGCATATAAAATACATATTGCAGTAGTCAAAGAAGTTCCAAAATAATATTTACAAGTATTAGAACAGAAGGGCTGAAGTTTCAGCCTGCCTCTGTTCTGTGCAGTATTTACTTTATAGCTTAGAGTGCTGTGCTGCTTAGAATTCACGGAAGATACCACCCATTTTGATGTCTCTGTGCTTATTTGCATGTTCATCTACTTACAATGCAAAAAATTAGAGATTTGTTGGGTGAGGGACAAGGACAAATGCCAAAGATAGTTTTGCAAAGTCAAGTTAACTTGCCCCCTTTTGGGCCCAGCTTGCCTGCTGGGCAACCAGAACCGGAAAGCAAGTATTTAAGGATCCTTGGCCACTCAATGGTTAAAAAAGTGCATGTTGCTGTCTCAGTATTAAGTTCCTAACCCTCTTCTCTCCTCCCTCCATTATTGCAACAAAAAGAGAGAAGCAGTACCGAGATGAAGCTATAAAAGCCTTCAGGAAGAGCGATATTAACAGATAAAGGGTTGATCTTTTAAACCTAATACAGAAGTAGCCTCTGGGCTGAGACTTGCATACAAAATTCCAAGGCTGAGAACACAGTAGAGTGCCGTCATACTCTAATGTAGTAACATTTGTGAGATTGTCTCAGCCATCCATGTGGTAATCAGTTGCCTTCATTCGCTGAAGCGTCCCCTGCTGTCAAGCCTTTTTGATACTTTTTTCCTACAGCATTGCAACAAGACCATGTAAATGCAGAAGGCTGGCCTTTTCAGAGGAGGGAAGAAACTGCCACTGCTGTAAACTTTTTAGCAGCTCTTTTAGCTACTCTAGCTTTCTGAAAAGTGGTACTGACATGTTGTTGGTACATCTCCTTCCCAAGGTGGAACATGGGGAGGGGTGAACCTTTTGTGTTGAAGAAGGCTTCACTGATGTGTCTTTTTCTGTACTGTTCACTGATCTCTAGACTGCAGCCAAACAGCTAGCCCAAGTACTTCTCCATTCCCTCAGTGAAGACTGTTACTGGAGCCCTTTATCTGATCCGCTTCCTGAGTTCATGAACAAGGAAGATCAGTCTTATGTTAGCAATCTTCTTTGTCGGAGGCCTGAGCTGTGCACAGAAGAGAAGTAAGCGTTCTTTTTTATTTCAGTTTATTGGCAGGAGGAAGGAGAGTGTTTGAACACTCTTCGGTACTGCTAATTGTGTCACTGATTCATGTAGTAGTTTTGTGTGTTCTTGTTTTTAACTTCCCATCAGAAGGTCTGCTGGAAAAATAAAGCATTAAACCTTGAGTGTTTGATTTTTTTTTTTCCCCAGGAAGGAAGAAAATCCAACCAAATAGCTGTCTTTTGCTATGAAATGGAAATAATCTATTTATGGTTCAGTATAGCTCATCTAGGATATATTGCAGAGCTTTTAATTGTGAGAACCTGCAAAAGAAGGTATTGCCTAGCAAATGAATCATGCATGAGATGTTTCAAGTTACTGCTCCTCTTGTGAAATGAGAAAGAGGCTGACAGGGTAATTCTTGACCTTCCTCAGAAAAATGTGTTCTGTCTTTCAGTGCGTACTGCCCTCAAGACAATGTAGAAGAGGCTCTTCTTCTCCTCTTAATCAGTGAATCCATGGTAAGCCAAAAGTAGTTTGTAATACTAATAGCACAAAGGAATATCTAGTGTGTCCATGTCAAGTCTTCTGGTTGGTTTTGTTTACAGAATCTTCCCTAGATAAACAGAAGCAAGGCTTCAGCTGCTAAACAGGAAATGCTATTTATTCTTTTGTTAGTGACACCACTTTTATTAAATGGAACGTCAGTGAAGGGTTTTGGGGATTGTCAAGGAGAGGAATTGACTGTATTCACCATAGCTGCATGCAGGTTCTGACATCCAGAGACATTGCTGGTAGACTGATGTTTCCATTCAAAACATCTGTGTGGATTTATGGATCAAGAATGAGAGGAAGGGAGCCTTGCCTAAAGCCAGGCACGATGGTGTTACCCACTGTTTGGCATTTGCAGGATACAATATCCTGCTTACATTCCTTAGTCTGCAGGGATAATATGTTATCTGTTTCAGTCCTGAGTGATCTTTGGCAGTTTCTGATGCTTGATGATACAGGGAGTTTTGTCGCATGCAGAAACATCCATAATGAACTACAGTGAAATAATTAGATTTCTTCTGTTTATAACATCAGTTGCTTTAAAAAA
The DNA here is from genome assembly GCA_013389945.1 of Fregata magnificens. Lineage (NCBI taxonomy): Eukaryota > Metazoa > Chordata > Aves > Suliformes > Fregatidae > Fregata > Fregata magnificens. The sequence continues at coordinate 52,604 of WAAD01018629.1, read as the reverse complement.
ATCCCTTTAAGAGGAAGGGAAGAAGGTGGAGAAAAACCACTGAATGGAAAACTGCACGGTAACCTTTGATCATTTTCATGTTCTGAGAAGACGCAAGCATACAGAAAATGTGTAAGGAATGTTTCCTGAAAACGTGTAAGGAAAGTTACTTTGCTTTAAATACTGGGTGGTCACTTGTAGCTCAAAGTGAGATTTGAAAACCTTGGAGTATCAATGACCCTCTTAGGAACTTTTGAACAACTTTCAGGCAAGTTGAAAAGAGATACTGTGGAAACTTTGTTTTGTTTTTTTTGCTTCCTTCAGTTTTTCTTTGTCCAGTTCTTCTGTCTGGTTCAAGTCCTTCCCCTTTCCCGCAAACTTCTTCAGAACATGACAATGTAATATTGTTTGCTTTTAAAATTTGGGGAAAAATTGAAGAGGCAGAACCAGCCCAAAATATTAAATTGACTTAAAAATCATGTACAGTTGAGCATTACTATACTTTGTGCTTTTTAGTGCTTTCTAGATTAAGCCTCTAGAGTACATCTGCTTTGTGTTTTCAGGGGCTTTTCTGCAGTTGGAATGGCTTTTCGTGATTGGAAGTGGAGACTCCAGGAGTGAGGGCTTGTAGAATACCACATGCACTTCTATTAAAATCAGAACTCATGTCAGTGTCGCTTGTCAGGGCTGATCCAAGCGGGAGGAGGATCAGCGGTCTGGAACAGTGACAGTACTGGCTGCTCCAGCCTTTTCTGGGACTGGACTTGCAGTCAGAAAGGCCTTGTGGGACCTTGAACTCTATAATCTTGTTCTGCTGAGGTGAATGAAAGTTATCACTGTTTTGTCTAATAGTGAGTGAAACGGCAAACTGGTCCTGTGACTAAGTTATGGATGAAGCAGTGTGAAAATGCTATTGATCGGATCCGGACTGCTGTGCTGACTTCAAGGCTAAATAAATAAGCTTGTGTTTCCTTAAGTGCCATCTTCTATATATAGGAACTTTCTGGAGGTAGATGCAAGGCATTTTGATCTGCTGCATATAAAGCACTTAAATAATGAAAGATCCTGTAGCAGAGCACTGCAGGAACCATAACTGTCTTTCCATTTTTTGGGGAAATGGAACATCTGAGCTTTCCTCTTGCATTAGCAATAGGCTTGCCATGAGTTAATTGTTTTAACAAAAATACAGGACAAGTCTATAGAAATACAGCTGTGTATAGAAATACACTCAGGAACCACAGGAATGTGCTTCCTAAGTGAAGGAACAGAGGGAGCAATCTGATTCTTACGTATGTTTGCAATCCATAAATATTTTCCTGTAGTTTTACTGTTATGGTACTAAGAAGGGGAAATTTTCTTTAATTTATGACGGGACATCTTTTACGTGACAGCTTTGTTGTAGGCTAGTGAGTTTTCTCATGTACAGGTTTGTTGTTTGAAGTTTTTTGTTGTGTTTTTTAAAACTTGCTGAAGCTCATGGAAAATGAGTTAACAAGAAGCAGATTTCCAATTGAGGTCTCCCTAATGATATAATGTTAACAACTTCCTGGAGAGAGTGTCAGTGGCAAGCGATAATGGTATGTTTCTGTAGGCCAGTAAGCAACATAGTTGGTGTTCCTGGAATTTGGCTGGATTAGGCATTCTTTCAGAATTTACGATTATGAACCCCTTAAAATGAAACAGAAGTATAGAATTAGGTTGGCTTGCTGGGACCTCTTCAGCTTCTCTGACACTTTGATTGCTCTGTCAGAGGAAAACTCACCAAAAAGGTACTTTTCCTGTCTGATTTTTAAAGAGACAAAAGAGCAACTGTGCCATGATAGCTCTTTTGCAGGACCATAAAGCCAAACAGCTGCTCCACATGCCTGTTCCTGACTCTTGCCACTCCAAAATGAGCTCAGTGGGGACAAAACTGGCGGAAGGAGGGACAGAAGAATTGTCAGCACGTGGAGGGGACACAGGGCAAAAATGTACTGGGGAGGAGCATAAATCATCAGAGAACCTCAAAGTAAATATGTGATAAATTTGATGAAAAGGAGACGTGGTAGGTTTTTCAAGAAGTATACATCTGGAACACCTTCCCCCCCGCCCCCAAGCCATACAGGGAGGGAGTAGGTCAGTGCTAGGTAGTTTGCTGCTGAAATTCGCTCTATTTTTCTGTTTGTCTTGCCTTCCTAAGGTGAAGCTAACATCTACTTCACCAGGATCTGTGCAACTCCCCAGAAGATGTTACGGGTGTTAAAAGAACTGTCATTGTAAGGGGGAAAGGAAAAAAAGAAATCACCTTTAAGGTGTTGAACCAGACCCTACATTCCAGCACACCTCTGGCTCTTAGTGGTGCTGGGTTCTGGCTTGTGATGCTGCCCCAGCTTTTCTTCTTATCCCTTTACCTTGCATTGGAAGGGAGCCACTTTGCGTGTTCTGGTGGGATGAAATGAGAATATCTTCTAAAGGGGTAATTAAGGGTTCCTTCAGTATTTCACTCACTTTGCCTCTGAGCCTAATTATGTAAAATTTTTTCGGATGGCCAAATAACATGGTAGCCTCTTTCATAGCTTTGAAGATGCTTCTATGAGTATATTAACACTTACAGGGAAAACTTGGGGCCTCTTTCCTCATGGCACTCCCCTGAGTTGCCTTCTGTATGCTTTCTGTGCCATTGAAAATGGGAACCTATTTTCATAAGCTAAGGCATCTCGGGAAACAATGAAAAGCATCCCGGTTGTTGAGTTTGGCAAGTGCTCCTACTCCATGCCAGCTGTTATTTAGTCACGGTCGTTGGCTGTAGAGTTCTCATGAAGGAATCTAGTGAAACAAATCAGGCAGCCTGAAGATTACCACAGTCAGGGCTGTCTTTAGGGGGGTTTGTGGCCTCCTGGCTAAATTCTCATTCCTTGTGCACAGCCCGAGTTATGGTATGGATGGGCTGAGTTTGTGAGAGGAGGAAAATACTTCTTCAGACCAAGGAGAAGGCCAGCTGGTGACAGCCTTTACAAGCTCAGGCTGTGGTAGAATGATGTGTTCCTATCACATGTTGGAAAAAATGGACTCGCCTATTTTTAAACCACTAGTCGTCTGTCTTATTGCATTTAACCCATCAAAACCAGTGGCACTGTGTTTGTGGGGAGAATCGAGGGCATATTGTCATTTGCTGTGGTGTGGTTTCTCTGCATCACGCTACCAGTGGGAACGGCACTAGTTCTGCCATCAGGGACTCTGGTGCTTTGTGCTGCGGGACATAGGCAGGGGAGGTTTGGCAGGACTAACCCTTAGCCACAGTTTTGCTTATTTTAATAACCATTCTCAGGAGTATTCTGAGTTGACTGCACTGCCCCGTAAAGTCAGACAGAAGTTTCTCAGAGCCAGGAATGGAACACTTTCTATTGCTTTTTGTGTTTACTTTTGAGGTTAAAAAAAAAAAAAAAAAAAAAGTTCTTTGTTTGCACTGAGAAACCTTGCCTTCTTGAATCTGAGGTCCAACGTACAGTCTAAAATCCCTTTATTTAGCCCTTGGCAATGCTGGTTCTTACAGCTGGGGATTCTGGCTGGTGCAGTCCACCAAACATACCAGGTAACGTGGATTTTTTTTTTTTTTTTTTTTGGCTCTGTTTTCACTTCACTCATACTGAAAATGAAGCTCCTTGTAGCCAAAACTAATAAATTCTGTGCCTGTGTAACAAAGATTAGAAATGTCATCCCCATCTTATCTCTGATTTGAATCCCTAAAGGCGATTGGACCTTGGAAAGCCTGAGAGCACAGAACAGATGGTGAGGGGGGAAGTAAGAACTGGGCCTTGTCCTGTTCTTTTTACTGGTGAGAGCAAACTCGTGGCTGTGAGCATGCCTTTAATGGAGTAAGATTAAACCCATGTATTTTTAAGCACAGAAGTAATTAAAACCTGTTAACTCTACAGTTCCTAGCTTTATAAAATAATGCTGTCCAACAAATGGGTTGGCAAAGAAGAATCTTTTGTTGCTTTTGCAGGATTTTTTTTTTTTTTTTTTTTTTTTGAATGACACCAAGCCCAGTGGTGTCATTCACATACATTCACGTACAACAGCTGGACGACCATCACGAGTATTTTCTTGAGGGCTATCGGACTATGGCATCTGAAAGAGACAACTGGGGACAGGATTGCCCACTGTGTTGGTTCGTGCCAAATCACAGCCATGCAGTTACAATAGCAAGCCCGACTGTCTCTTTAACTGGCCTGCAAGGCAAAGCTATGTGTTTGGGACCTGCAAAAGTGGATTGCAGGATGTTTCTAGTGGGAAATATACCACCTCTGTTAATTGCCTCTCGAACAAATAGTTCTAATGTGCTTTGCTGGAGACAGGATAAACAGCTTTTTTCTTCTGCTTTGCAGTAGGAAGTCTTGTTTCCGAACTTGCAAGGAGTATGCAAATTCTTCAAAGATAGCTTTCGAAATGCAGATTACTGGTAGCAAATATATGACTTTGTTACCCAAGACAGTATCCATAAACAAACTTCATTACTTTCTTCCTCTCTCTTCCTTTTGTGTAGAGTTGTTGGGCTGTTTTGGCTGGGGGTCTTGCTTTCAGTGATGTTTCCAGAATTAGTTCTGCTACAGTACAAGACGTTAAAATAGACCTGGTGAGAGATAAGGTATAGCTATATATGACCATACTTGATAACCAATAATAATGGGCTGTTTTGCTGAGAGATCTGAATGGGGTACCAGTAACTTGTGATCTGTTGCCTACCAGAAATGTGAACTCTGTGGCATCTGTCTGAAGGCAGTAAGTTTTCATTCGCTGTGCTTCTGGTCTGAAATGGAGCAAGTTGTGGTATCTCTGTAAGAGGAGTTTTGGGAGTGGCTGGAGTATGGTATTTCCTCCCTGTTCCACCTGCTTCCCATTTTCACAGCAGCTTTGTAGTCAACCCTGAATATTTTCTTTCTATACGTTAGTGAGGGGAACCCTCAAGTGCTGTGTAGAGATCGTCAATAACTTAGGTGAAAAGTCAGTAGCCTCTTCCACGTGAATGGGTTCTTGCCATTGTGAAGAATTCATTCATTTTGTTGGCAGTACAGGCAAAACAGCCAGAATGGAGATCCAAAGGACCTGGGCTAAATATTTCCCAGCTCTTAGCAGTAGAGGCATCAATTGCATGATTTCAACGGCTTGTTGTCAATCTTACACGCATAGCATTTGTTTTTCTCTCTTAATGCTAGTATTGAATCGCACCAATTACGTTATTACAGTACACTGTGTAAAACATGCTGCTGTTCTGTATAGATGGGTTGCAGTGGATCTGGCAATTATGTCTATTATGAAAAGACACAAGCTGAACATTAGAATGCCCATGAATTAGGGGGCAGGCAGCAGGCACTCATTAAAGATTTTAATTGCTTTCGTTTTCTTCTTTGAAAAAAGGCAGGGGGAGCCATGTTTCAAAGTGAGCAATTAAAGGATACTTCATAGCTAATTGCTGTGAGAAGGGGCTGCTACGTGGAATATGCTCCATTGTAATTCATATGATTGCTTGACGTTTTATTAAGAAGCACATCTTTGTACTGTGGTAAAATTTAATTTTCTGCAGCGTAACTGCGTGCGTAATAACTGCTGAAGTAATGGCTGTTTGGATTTTCTGTGGCTCTTTTCCTTTCTGCATGTAATAAACATGCCATAAATAAGCTGTAATTATCAGGGTCACTGATGTACAGCAAATCGTCTGTGTATAGGTGGCTTATCTAGTTTGCAGGTAAGTATATTGTATATGTGGATAGGAAGGCACAAGCTGTCTGTAGCTCAGCAGGGTCGTTAGTTAAATTGCAGATCCCCAGAAAGGCAGATCTCTTCCCTGCTGTCAGAGCCAGCATGGGTCTGAAAGTCCCACGCTGTTGTATTGCTGCAGTTTGGAGCTGAACCTAAAAGCTCTGCTGAACCTCAGCCAGTTCTGTGCCTGGCTGGGTTGAACACCTGAGTTGGGCTTAAAGCATGATACAGAGACGTCAGCATGGCTGAGCATTGTGTTGGCTTGGGGGTACCAGCCTGTGCTGGAGCCTTTTGGATGCGCATGGCCTGCAGATGGGCTGTGTCCCTGGGCTGTGGAAAGGGAGGGCTGAAGGTGCTTGCTATCCTGTGTGCTGCTCAGTCTGGGCTGACTGCAGGATGTGTCTGACCTCCCAAAATAGGATCGGTGTCATGTCTGAGCCACCTGGGTGCACAGCGAATTGTGTCTAATGCATCCCAAAATATGCAAATATGATGCATCTCTGGGTTGCTCCGTTACCTAGGAGTGCCTCAAATAAAGGGGCATTGACTGTAAATTTTTGCTCTGTATAATGCAAGTTACACTAACTCCCAATAGTGAGACTCCTGTTGGTAGCAGTAGTGACCTTCTCCATCCCACACAACAGCCTTGAACAGAGGTTCTCTTCTTTTAATGGTGTGACTCACCATCTCTCTCCATCCCGCTTGCGTGCTATGAGGCGTGTCTGTGTGACAATAGGAACAGCTTAAAGGGAAGAGTCATGCTGGGGGTGTTGAAAATGTATTTGTAGCTATGTTTTACTGCTGCTTATAGTGGAGGAGGAGGAAGTAATGCAGTAGGACAAATTGGGAATTGCTGCTTATGTTATTGATATACTGTTTGGAGATCAGTGTTCTACAAATAACCCTTTTTCCATTTGTGTTCAGGAAAATTAGTGGCCTGAAACAACAGAAACACAGGTATTGGAAAAAAAAGGTGGTGTAAATGGCTTAGAATTTATGCATTCTCAAATGCAAAATGAAATATCTCTCTCTGTACATTTCAGTAAGTAAAATTCCCCATCCAACAGAATTGGTGTATGCTGTGTTGCGGTAATTACAACTATTTTGCACCTGTATTTAACCAGCGACTGTCAGGATTTCTCACTGCCAAACTGAAGTTTACAGAAACATAAACAAAGGTAAAGGCAAAAAAATTGGCTAATGGTGATCTGGGTCACAGCACCCTTCCTTCTGTGAGAGGCAGGCCACAGAAACACGTCAGTTTCCCTGAGTGGGTTTCAAGAAATAGTGATTCACACTCCCTTCTCTGCCCTCCTGTATGTAACACTGCAGTAGTAAATTTGATACCTTGAGTCTTAGGATGATGATTTACGTTATTGTGTTAGACATAGTCCATGTTCTTGCTACTGTTCAGTCAATTGTTATGAGGTTTGCACCTTTTGGTTTTGGGTTTCTTTTAATATCTCTGTGATAATGTGGGAACGTCTTCATTTTTTTTGAGCAGCTGGAATTAGCAATTGGAAATAGGTTCAGTATTACAAAAATTGTGGTAGAAATGACGATGAGTTTGCTCAGTGGCAACTTTTATGCGTGCAAGTATAGAGGGTGATAGATTGCAGAGACCTTCTATGGCTTTGAGATTTGAAATCTTGAACAAAATAAGCAGGTTTATGACCTTCTTGGAAAGAATATTAGTCATGCCTATGCATATATTGTTTTTAACTGCTGTCTGCTTAGGTAAAGTACAATATGTATGATATGTTCAGTATGACTGCAATTTTAGAATGTTGCATCCTTGTAATACGTCTCATAGTCCTGCTTATTGTAGGACTTGGGCATGCTCTTCCCTCTAGTACCAACATCTGTTAGTAGACGTTAATGGGCACTCACCAGTTCTGATTAATTTTCTATCTGTGCTAATGCATCAACTTAAAAATCATAGCTTGGTACTAGATGGATACCCAAAAAAGCATCAGGCTATAGCTGACTCTTATGGGAGGTTGATGATGAGATTACAGAGCATGGGGGGTGCTATCTCAGTAGCTATTTTATACAAACAATTGTCATAACAATGTAACCAGTGCAGAAAAAAATGTTAATGCTATTGTATATACGTAGGAGGATTCACTCAGCAATATGGATTGTTCTGTATATGCTTTGTCTTTAACTCTCTGAAGTAGCAATCTCAGAATCGTTCTGAGATTTTTTTTTTTTTCCTTTTAAAGTAGCAGTGTTGGGTTAAATCCAAACAGAGCTCAAACATCTATTTATTTTTTTTATTCTTATTTGTTTAGTTCTGCTGATAAAGATAGATGAGCTATGCTTCTCTACTCTGGTTGCAGGATTTTCTCTTCGAAGTTAGTTTTATGCTCTCATGCAACCTATTGTTCTGAACTATTTTTTTAAAATCACAAATTATGTCTTTTACAGTAACATGAAAAATGCTTTTGTTGCTGCAAGAGTTGATGTAAGTTTATTTGTGCCAACACTAGACTGAATCTGACCTGTCAGTTTGCCTTTAACTGCAGTCGCCATTTAGCTCTTGGTTGTGATAGTGTTAGTTGTCAGTAACCGTGTTTGCTGTCTCGGCTGGAGGCTGTGATGAAGAGTGCTTGGAACTGGGGCATTACACAGATAATATCATGATGAAACAGCTGCAGCTTAATCATAATGAAATATGCGTGGGCTTTAAGGGCTGCATATTCTGGAAATTTTTATTACACTTAATTCCCATGTTTAACCTTTTTAGGGAAAAAAAAAATCTCCCTGCAATTAGAAAGAAAAAGATGTAAGATTATAGTAGTAAGTATTATAAAATGTATCTCATAACTTCCCTGCTTCAGGGAGGGAACATTTTGCTTGTCTTTGGCCCAGATGAAACTGCTGGCGATCTTCTAATTTTTCTGATCTTTTAGGTGTCTGGACCTGAATGTCTGATGTTGCACCCCTTTCAGCTGAGGAGCACAGGGCAGTGTATCTGTGCTATCAGTCAGTGCTAGGGCTCAATGGCTTCCAGCACTGCCTTTCTCAGAGGTTAGGCAGTCTGGGCGAAGTCCTCTGTGTTCGGAAATCAGAGGGGCTTTTCCGTTTACTCTGGGATTCAAATCTCCCTCTTTGTGCTCAGAAAACAGAGAGGCTGGGATCTTGAGGTAAATCTGAGTCTAAGGCATGTGGTATTTTGGGACATCCTTGCAAATTGCTAGACTGATCATTTTCTGTCAAAAGTAATGTTTCTTTTTGATCTAGGCTGAGCAATGCACTGACAGATTATGCAAAATTAACACTTACAAGATGTTTTTTAAAAAAATTATTTGGTATTGCGTTGCCCAGACCTCTAATTGCATTAAATTGATGACAGGCAAATCTGATTACTAGGGCACCCTGCTTAAATTAAAAAATAAAAAATGAATAGCAGAAAAGAAGAACAAAAACACATGCTATTGGGAAGAAATCAAGTGCAGACACAGAAGATAAAATATCAACCATGGAAGCAGTTACCACAGTTGCAGGCAACTGAAGTAATAAGGAATGTGGTTTAAGGATGGCCTTGAATTTCTAATTATTGCGGAAATGGGATCTGGTAGGTCTGTTTCCTAATGCTCTAATTCTGTGAAACAAATCCAGACGAGGTATTCCTAGCAGTTCCTTTCTGTAGTATAGCTATCTTCTTGATTTTGCTTCATGTGGATAAAAAGTAACTCTATGGAAACACCTTCCTTATGTTGGGATGAGTTAAAAAAAAAAAATCTCGAGATGATTTTAAACAAAATGCCACAGATGATGGGTGGAACTTGCTATGGAGGAGTCGGTTCTCTCTTGCTCTTTTGCGGTCTGATGCTCCATTTGTGTCTGTGCCCAGGCAAACCGGGACGCAGTGATCAGCCGAGCCCCAGACCAGCGGGATGACCGAGCTGTCAGCCTCCGGGATGCTTCTGCAGTCTATGACCTCCTCAGTATCACGCTGGGCAGAAGAGGGCAGTATGTCATGCTTTCTGAGGTACCTCCTCCTGGCTTCTGCTGAAACTTCCACTTGAAACGTGCAAGCAAAGCCTGTATTTGCAGTAACTTGTCGGGAAAGGTGAAAATGAAGCACACTAGTTGGCAATTAGTAGAAACAGCTACAGACCTATGGCAGCACAGGGCAGAAATGTACACAGAACTGTATGAGACATTAAAATAATTTATTTCTATGAACTTGAACAGAGTGGCTGTCATTTGAAGTGATGGTGTATGCTAGCAAGGCCCAGTAACCGAGAAGAGGAAAATGATGNAAAAGATAAAAAAAAAAAAAAAAAAAAAAAAAGTCTGACATTTCTCCCAACATTTATTTCTCAGTGCTTGGAGAGAGCCATGAAGTTTGCGTTTGATGAATTTCATCTCTGGTACCAGCTTGCCCTGTCCATGGTGGCTTGTGGAAAGGTAAGGTTCAAACCAAAGGAATTAGGGCATGTTTTCCTCTGGCAGATTGTATCTAGCTTACTAGTTTGAATGTGCACAGTCATGTATTTTGTGGAGGTAAGTGCCATGAGACAGCTATGTAGAAGGACAGTGCTCTCCTTTTAGACTCTGATTCCACTTTGTGATCAAGTATGTGCATTTGGTATTCAGTACTGTTCTTTCCATGTAGTGTTTGCTTCTCATTATCAAGGAGAAAACAAATTTTGTGCATAGCTGTGGACTGAAAAGCGTTATAGAGCTGTCCATTCTCTGCAGGTTCGACATAAATGTGCTTAGCATAAGAAAGATACTGATATCTAAAACTGTCATTAACTCCCTCTGTGTCTTTGGGCAGTTGACTTAACCTCTCTTTAAGCTGTGGTTTCTCCATCTGATCAAGGAAATGTTAATGCTTTTTCATAGAAAGCTTGCAAGGATTAATATTTTTGAAGTGCTTGGTGCAAAAGATGCTGTAGAAAAAGAAATGATGTGTGAATATTTGCATGGGCACATGTTTTAGCATAAGTGGTTTTTTTATTTTGGTTTGAGTTTTTTTAAGTTAGTATACTATTTCTCAAAGTTACCAGTGAACCACTGAGATGACTGAAGTCTGGTTGCAAAAGGTAGGCAGAGGCAGCATGACCTTTTCTTTATTAGTCTTAAAAGAGTAGACTTTCCTGCAGGAAATAAGGATGGTACAAAATTTAGCCTGTTCATTCTGGGGGTCCCCACCTACACTTTAGGAGGTGTGAGCAAATTAATGCTGTGCGGTGGTAGACCACTTAACACGGTCCTGTATTCTGTGCCCATGGAGAGTAGGGGAATCCATGTGGAACTGGGCAGAGACCACCAACTAGCAGTCATCTGCCAAATGATAACTTACTACTGGTCTTTTATGGCTATAAGCTGAATTGGAAACAGTGGCTTTGGAGTGGAAATTGGAGGTGAATATTGAGTGGCATGCTTTTGCAAAGAAGTTGTCATCTTGTGATGTATAAGTGGCAGCAAAACTTGGGAAGATGTCTGAAGGGATTCCTTCACTTCTGTGAGCGTAGGAAAAGCCTTATCTTGGAAGACTGTCTGTTGTTATGCATTATACTTCAAGAAAATGGCAGAACAACAAGAGAAAGTCTAATAAAGAGCATCAAGGATGGTTAAGGGTATAGTAAGCAAGACTGTGGAAAGATTGAAATAATTGAATTTTTTTACCTTAAAGGGGAGAAAAAAGTCCAAGAGAGAAACAAGTCTTCAAGAGCTCTTAGAAGAAGGGGTTAATTCTTACCCTTGATGGGTAGGACAAGACATGATGGCTTCCAGTTACAGCAACACAAGTTCATGTTTCCAATTAAGAGGCAAAAAAATAAGGATAGTGGTACACTGGAAAAAGATTGCCTGTGGAGGTTGTGTGGAGCCTGCGTCACTGGGGATCTGCAGAATACCCTAGGCAAATATCAGTCAGCAGTGACCCCACGGTGGGGCACCAGGGGTGTACTTGGTGGGACCTTGCAAACTCTGACTGTTCTGGGACTCCACAGTTACCTCATAAATTGGCTAGACCTGTCGTAATCAAAAGGAGATATCAAAACTTTGACAAAGCATATTAGGTCAGCGGGGAGCTGAAGGGAGATGTTTAATGAGAAAGAGGCTCACAGATTTGCATAGGAGTTCAGTACAAGCATTTCAAAATCCAATTCCAACATGAAAATGATGGCTAGACTCAATCATGTATAGGGAAACCTGAAGCTACTGGTGGAATACTTGAACAATGAGCTTGGTGCCGTGGTGCTAATACCTTGCACTGGCCTATGTCAAGTGGGGGGTTTACAAATCAGGTCCAGCTTTCCTTGGCGTTCAGCTGGAGTTAACACGTTGCTGCCCTCTGTGCCTTTGCAAATCCTCCAGATACCTGATCTCTTGATACTGAGGACAACAATGACTAGATAGGCTATGATGGAAAGGCACAGTATCTTCCCGTAAACGCTCACAGGACTTGTCTGGGAGCTTTATTGGCTTTACAGGTTGTGGAACCTGTTTCTCAACAGCAGACAATGCTGTAGCTCTAGTAATCTGCCAGAGAGCAAATCTAGATTTTAACTGCTGATGGTTGAGAGAGTGAGTGTATCCAGAGAGTAATTGTGGTTCAACCTCAGGTTAGTATGGAGGAGAGAAATGGGGCCTGATCTCTAGCTTCTAATGATTTGCATAAGAACTCTGTCCTTCTCCTTATATGTTTGCATACCTCTTCAGCTTCCCTAGAAGTTACTGAATATTTGGTACTGAAGAAAAAAAAAAAAAAAGACCAACACAAGTATCTGTATCTCTGTAACTGTCCTATCTTTTCAGATTTTCAAGTATGTCATGTCTTTTTGCCTGTACTTTAAATATTTACAAAGTAAAATGGCCTGATCTTGCCTGTTGATGTAAAAGCTCTAAATGTTCTGAGCCCTATATGGGGCAGAGGGAATTCCCTTACCCAACAATCCCATCTGTGCAGTATTTCACTTCTAATCCCAAAGTATTCCCTGAGGATTCCTGTCATATACTCTGCAATGCGTCATCTTGCTAATGGGAGATGTGGCATACATTTTTATACTGCTTCACAGCTTGATAGCAGGACAGAATTCATTTAAAAGTAAGTGCATCGGTTTAGCAGAAAGAACTCATGAGAAAACAGCGTTGTCTGTCTAGACTGCAGAATGCGGAGTACACTTGAGCTTTTATAGGTAAAAGATCTGTTTTCACCTGTCTCAGTCATAGCCAATTCCTGATCTCATTTCTTGGTAATGAAATCTCATATCCTGCAGCGTTACTTGTTCTGCAGTACAGCAAATCATGCTCATAAATCCTGGGTACGACAGGAGCAGTTTTATTAACCTGTAAATGCTGGAAACTTTCGTCTCTTTTTTAAACACGTTTTTAGGATTTGCAAACTATGACCTTCTTAAAAGTTCTGTAAAATGCTATCTTGCCCTCTATTCTATGCTGCATTTGACCTAGTATTACTTTTATTTTGTATATTCATCATCTTCAGGTTGAGTCAATTGAGTTGAATTTCAAACTATTTTCTTCCTCTGCCAGCCAAAAAATTACCAAATGGTGACTGTCATTTTTCACAAGTGATCAGTCTGAATGTCAAGCCAGACACCTAGGCTTATTACTGTTATGTGTGCTTGAGTTTACACATTATTTTAAAAAGCATGTGTCTTAACAAAAATAGGCACATCACTTCAGTAAATTCTTACAGAGCAAGCAAGGCCTTAGGGCTTCATAAAACAGTGAATGAAAAAGCTCAGAGAAGCATAACCTTCTTGTCTGTCTTCTATCCACTTAAGCGGTCAAAATAATGGAGTGACAGCAATTTCACTTTCCTGTGCTTCTCAACAACTTGCATAATGAGAAAGATGGTGTGGTCTGGTTGTTTTTAACCCATTCTTGGGGATGCATGTATACTGAGCTGTATATCTTTCTGAACAAAAGGAGCATGTTTATTTAAATGATTAAAATCCACTGTGAAATTTGAAAGACTTTTGTAGGCAATTTTAGATTAAATGGTGGGAAAGCTAGACAGTGGCAAAGACATGCCTGCTGTAGAAAGAGAATAGTGAGAGATGTCCTATGTCACCACATGCAGTTCTGGATAGGCAAGAGAAAGGTTTAAATTGGTCTAATGCAGCACCCTTGTTCTTCTGAACTGGTGCTGGAAAACTGAATGCTGAACTCTTCACAGCTGCTTCAAGTTGCTTCTGCTGGTAATAACCTTCATGATGTGGTAATATGACAGCCAGAGGCTGAGTGGGCATAGCAGCTCCCTGGCTCTGCTGCCATGCTTAGACAGGCTGGAGTCTGAGTGGCGAGTGGTATGATAGCCAGATGCCATCTGGCAGAGTCCTCAGGCAATGAGATGAGCCACTGTCCTGCTGCCAGAGTAAAATGAGTGCAGTAGGTTGCATCTGCTTGTCTGAATATTTTAAAAAAGTCAAGTGACTTGTATTCAGCAGAATGGGGGAAGGAAGGACATAACTCTTATTTACAGAGTAGAGAAGACTTTGTAGTTTTCACAGCAGTGAAGAGACACACAGCTGTTTGGGGCAGACTTGTTCTCTGCTGCTGCTTTTCAGCTAAACAGTTTCCACTGGAAGTTGTGGAGATTACCAGCACACAGCACCCCTGCAGACTAGGGGTAGCTCTACTGACGTATCTGAAGTTGGAGGCAAAATTGTCATAGTGTCTAGATGATGTATTACAAGCACCAGGGATGTGAAGTAGACTTCCTGTGCACTTGCAAGCATTTCCCTGGCCTCGGAGCAGTTGGATCAGTTACATGTTCCCTTCCACACCTAACAGCCTCACATGGGACCCAGCCTCGGAGTCTCAAAGTGTCACTGGAGCGCTCTGGGAGTAGAGACTCAGAAGCGTATCCTGGGATTAGGTTTTAGCTTAAATTGACAGTACGTCAGAAAGTCTTCTAGATCTGCACTGTGAGTGTCTTTCTTACCTGTCATACTGCTTAGGGGAAAGAGAAACTGATGTGCCTTGAACAACGTGAGGTAACATTGATGCCTCTCTTCTACCTACCAGCCAAGGAGACAAGATTTGTATTTAGTGACAATGATGTGCCATTTTCCTGAGGGTAATGAGGGAGGATTCTTCAAGGATAGCTGTGAAATTATTCTGTGAACACTGAGTCTTCTTAGTCTAAAAGTGCTGGGTACCCTAACTGAGCCACTCAACTCGAAGCAGTCTTACACTGATCTCTCAAGTCCAATGGATGTTTATTATTAGTGTACACAGTGCATAAAACCATTTTTATGCTCATATTTAGTGTTTCTGCCTGAACAACACAACTTGGCTAGCGAATTAAAAGCTTTAGGATATGTGTTTCTTGAGAGGAGGGGTGGAGAGTAATACAGTCTCAGGCCAGCTGAGGGAATTCTGAAGCATCTGCTAGAGGAGGATAATCTGCTCTTACCCCTCACCCCTTATACTCGTTTAGGGGATGAAGTGCAGCAAAATGTGCGTAAAGGAAGAGCTCAGGAGTAATTGAAGGGGCTGCGGGTAAGAGCCTCTGTTGAAAGCCCAGTGGAGCTGGAAGCAGTTACCTGGAGGCAAGGGCTGTGCTCAGCAGGCCTTGTGCTGGGATTGCTGATGGTGGTTATGTGTTCCTGGGGTGCCTGGCACACAGCTGTCCAGCCCCTCTCATCCAGCATTGACAGAACACCGTCAGCCCAGCACTGGCCTTCAGGACAGCAATTGCATGACTTCAGAAACAACTGCATCATTGCTCATCCTCCCCAGCCCCTGCTAGCCTGTACTGAGGACACCATAGGGACAATGGTCAACATTACCATATAGATAAGATAGGCTGGCAGTAGGGGGATCTAAGTGCCAAGCAAAACCAGGCAGATAAAGCTGCTTTTAACTAAACAAAGTGCTCCTCTCTGCTCTTATACCTTATGTTTGTTCATCTTTAAGGCAAAGAGGAAGAAAGAATCATGCTTGTCTACCTGAATGGTTTTCTTAATAACATAACGCTTCAGGAGGTATCTACTGTTATACAAAGCGAAATAATCACATCCTTCTTGGCCTCTGTCATTCAGCTGTTTTTCTGGGTAGTAGGCTTCAGCTCTTCCCAGAGCCAACCTTGCAGTGTCACAGTGCTCCCCTTGGCTGCTCAGCAGTTGGAGATACTGCAGCCCTGCCCAGGGCTTGTGCTGGCAGCATTCTTAGGGTTTTGAAACCAGTCTTATGCAGACATGAACTTTGATTTTTGGATCCCTTTGCAAGTTGCTGATACATACTGGTCATAGGCAAATAATGACAAGCTAATGTCTGAGCCACTCATATCTGTGTTGCACCCAAAAAAAAGGAATACTTCCCCTTTTTTAAATAGTGCAGCAAAAGCAGATGTCTCTAACAGCTTCAAGGAGCTTCAAGTTTGACTCAGCCATGCCTGTACTGCCAACATACAGCTTTCCAGAAGGTTAGAAGGAAAGTTATAAATATATTTGATACATAATTCTGCAGCAACAGCAGATGAATTTTATGATTTAGGCTGTTCCTTCTGTTGGTTTCCTTGCAAAAGCTTACGCTGGTTGCTAAGCAACTGGCATAAAAAAAAGTACATTTCTCTTTGCATTGCAGGCAGGAACCTTGGGAGCAGCAGAGGCCTCGGATGGCTCCTTAAATAGCACTGCTGGGGAATGAAAGTTAAAATATTGAACATTCATTGGTTAAAGATCCTGTTACAAAGGTCAGCTAACTAGGGGATATTTGATAGTTTGGTTTCCTTTGGTGCAAAAGAAAGATTAGAAGGGGGTGTGCCTGTGTCCTGTAGATAATACAAAAAATGGAAATTTCCAAAGATGCCTGACTGTTGAGCAGAATACCTAGGTGGGCTATATAATTGCCTTCAGGCTTAACTCTCTTTCATTGACAGAAAGTGTGAAGTGGGGTGTTTGTCACATTAGCAAGGACAAATCTATGCTCTTAGAATCTTAGAATTTAAGATTTTAGATCTTAGAATTTAAGAGGTACATTTAAAAGTGAATATTTGAAGCTGCTTAACTCCAGTGCTCTAATTTGCTAAACACAGGGTAAAAGAAAAGGGGGAGAATTGGTCCCTGTGTTGAGAGAAGTAAATGTCTTAGGGGAATAATGTTCATGCTGAGGGATTCGCAGAAATCTAGAAATTCAGTGGAAAGCTAACACCAAAACAACCAATTCCGGAGATCTCAATTGCTGGCTCACTCTATGACATCTTCCTGTGTTGGTTCAAGGTCATTTATAGCTAGATGGCTGTGAATCCTAGGATACAGGGAATACTAATTCTTGCATAATGAATAAAGAATTCCCCCCACCCCTTCCCCACAATCCTTTGAGATAGCGCAATTTTTAAAATCCGACAGGATGATGCTAGAAATAAAGCAGTACTAGTTGTGGAGTTTCATCTGTGTACTAAACTGCCAGGTGAATTGGGAATGAGGCTGTCTACCAAAACCACCACCTTGAGGAACATTTTTCCCTCTGGCTGAAAAGTATTGCCAAAGAAGCAAAAAAGTAGAAAGATTTTTGGAACCTTTGCAAGAGAAGAGCAACTGTTTATGGTGTGTCAAGTCTGCTGGGCATGATTTACTGTCTGGAAATTCTTCTTGCTTTTACTTACATTTATGGTTTCTTTATCTTCTAAATATGAAACAAATCTCTGTCGTCCTTCTTTTGTTGCTTTGGTATGGTGGGAGAGAAGAGGAGGGGAAAGAAAGAAAATTGTGTTGGAGTGAGCTAGGAAAACCAGCATTTGGGCAGCTTCTATGCGTTTACCATAATTGATGGCAAGATCTCTTGAGCCTTTTGGAAAAGTAAGAAAGAGAATTAACTGTAGACTATTCTTCATTCTGTACCGCTCATGTGCAAGCATCTTTGAGGAGTATGCTTGCATGCTTCATTATATAATTAGTAAATGGGGAATGGGAGTTGTGTTTTGTATTTGGATAGAAGTTCTTCTTTACGTTTTCCTCCCTTATAGGATTCAAAACCATGGCTGCTGTAATTACTTAGGGGGAGGTGTCCTCTCCATCCTTTTCCTTCCCCATAGCTTCCTTGTGATTTCTCACTGCAGATCGAGAAGTGCTCCCCCCCGTATTGGATGTGGTACATGGAGCTCTTTCAGAAGTCTGTATTGAAAGCAGCCATTTGTCCGTACTGCTTGCTACTTCCCAGAAACTGCCTTTCCTAATTTTCTTTCCATAAATTATTGTGGAGCATGTTTGTGATCTCTGCAGAAGAAAAATACTGTATGCAAGTACATTAGGTGAGGGAAAAATTGACAGAGAAAACCAGCTTCCTATAGATACTGGGTTTAAATATGGAACAGTAGTGCCATGTCCTTCCCCATCTCCATTGCAAAAAAACACATTGTTGTTGGCATGTGAAGGATGGAGATGCCCAACTCAGGTAATTGAAGTTCTTAAGTCCCTTACACAGTTCACTTTTTTTTTTTTTTAATGGCTGAACATTCCCCTTAAAGCAGTGTTTTCACTCCATAACCTTATTTGAGCTCTGTGCTTTGTTGGTCATAACAAAGGGAGGATGGTCATGAATCTCCTTTAACCTGATGAGGATCCCAAGGCTAAGAACTCCTACATTAGACCTCCCATAAACAATGTTGAAACCCCCATGAGGCAGCTGTTGGCAAGCTTGCCATTTCTTCAAACGATGTCTGTTTAACAGGTTTGTGTGTGTTTGGGGGTACTTAAAAGCCTTTTTCCCAGAGAGAGGCCAAATGAGACCCAGAGGCAAATCCCTAGTTTTCTGAAATCCTTGGGAACTGGTTCCGGTGCAGTCGTAATCCAGCAATTAGCAAGCTAAACAGAAAGAACTTAAACCCTGGCTTGAATTTTGATGTGAGCCCCTCTGAAGCTCAGCATTATGAGTAGGAAGCATGCACTCACTTGGAGTTCAAGCTCTGCTCTTCTCAAAACACGCCTCACCAATAAATCTAATTATTATTGCCTTGTAGTGAATCTCACAAACAATGTGCTTGGCTGCCTGGTCCACCCACGCTAAGTGAAAGAATATGTACATTTTAATTATCAGATTATTTCAATGTTACACAAACACTGTTTCATATTAAATATTTTTACAAACCAATGACATCTGTATTCAATACTGAGTGGATGATATTTGTTCCCTGCCTATTAATGTCTGTAATTAATATCTTTAAAACACCTTTATATTATATGTCACGCCAGTCTTCCCTAAGTGAGGTCACTGTAGGAGTGGGATATTCTTTCTACCGTCATTCCTTGGCTAACATTTCCATCATCTATATATAATTTCGGCTGAGTAAAGTTTTCAAGGTGAAATTATACACATCTCTTGAATTTTTAAAATGCACCTGGGGAGAAAGGCTTCTTGCCACGCCGTTTCTAAAACCATATGTTTAATCACAAATTTTATAAACTTCTTTAAAGTGACATAACTTTGTAAATGTTTTAGAAGCAGTGTGGAAACTCTGGCTCTTGCTCTGTAAATGAATGTTCAGAAGCTCCTGAGTGCATGTGATAAAGTGACTCCACACATGAGGTGTTTGGGTGTAGGCACAGGGTAGGATTTTCTGCTTTGTGGTATTCAGAAGTCACTGTTTTGCTGTTGCCTCCTAAACAGACTGAGGACAGTCATGAGAAGCACTCTGTGGTTTGAGGCTATTGGAGACTGCAGGGTTGGCTTGTCCTGAGGACCAGCCTTACTCAATGGAGAGGCTGCGGATGGGGAGGGAGCGGAGTTCAAGAGGAACTGGCAAGGAGCCGGGTTGTATCACTTCTCTTCTGGTGTAGACCCTGGAAGGTCCTACATTTGTGGCCCAAATTAGGACACTGCTCTGTTTTGCGCTAGTGCTGGCTGTGCTGGCCTGTGGTGTGGCTGTCACCAAGTCCCAGGTGCCTCCTGCTTTCCCTGCAGTCATGCTATCGATGGGGAGCGGAGAAACCACCATCAAGTTCGGTTTGTATGTGTTTCGGAAAGCATTGGCACCGGACAGTGTATGGTCTTTTACATACCTGGTCNGTTGTCAGCTGCCGATACACTGACCAGCAAGGTGCATGTTGTCCTGCTCTATTCTTTGGGTTTTTCTTGTCTGGGAACACCTGTGGGGCTGGAATACAGGCAGGAGGGCAGGAAGATGATGTGCCAGGCTACGACCCTTATGGGGTTATGCTTGCATTTCTACCATGTCCAGCAGTGCTACTGGGAATACCAGCTGCGTGCAGTGCAGGTAGCGTTCTGTGAGAGAGAGGAATAAGATGCCATTAAAACCTGAGACACTACTTGCTCTGAACAAATAGGTGTCAGAGAGGTTCATTCCGAGGGGTGCTAGTCAGCTTGTGGCAACAGAGTGCAGTAATGTGTTTCTTCCTGTACCCCAGGGTTGAATTACCCAAGTCTTTGTTTCTGAGGGGGTGAGGTAACGGTTTAAGCTCTAGGACAAAGTTTCCCTCTGGCTTTAGGCAAATTGTGCATTTGCAATTGCATAAAGTAGCAAATATTTCCTTACTTTTATTGATGATACCTGATGCTCTAGGTAGGTGGGAACAGCCTGGAGAACATAGGGCACGCTGTGGCTCTTCAGACCACACAGCAGGTACCCAGGCTTTTCAAGCAGGAGGGTTTGCTCTCCGCTCCTGCGGAGCTCGCATCTTTGTAACAAAACCTATCTTTGCCTTAGCATGGGCAGGGCTGCTGTACATCTATTTTTCCCTTTTCCCAGGCTCCCTTCCAAGCAAATTCCTGTCCAGGCTTTTGAATCCCCTAGCAAGAAGTGGACCTTCAGTTCTGTGGAGAAAGGAGGCGGCAGGTGCAGCCCGCTTTGGTGTGGTGTGAGAGAGGGGAAGTGCTGATGGCGGGTGGGAGTGCGAAGCCGCAGTGCAGGGCTGCCAGCTGCAGGGGATTGGAGCAGATGCCAGACCCAGCCGCCTGTGCTGGCAGGAGCTCTGGTGTGGAGAGCCCCTGGGGGTCAGGGTCAGGAGGAGATGGCCGGGACTTGTTCGGAATAGTGGTTAGTTTGACTCTGCAAGCTTCTGTTGCTGCTCTCCTGTAATGTGGAAAAGCCATGACTATTTAATGTGCTTCTGAGAGGGAACTGCGTGAGAGAGGCCTGCGTGTGCCTTGGGACTGTGTGGAAGTTTGGGAGGAATGGGGCATGTAAGGAGAAATTCCGAGAGAAGAAAACTTCCCCTTGAGCTCAAGAATGAGAGAATTTGGGGGGATCAGGGTTCAGTAGTGAGGAGGGTTGGAAATGTGAAAGAAGCTGTGGTCTGGGTGGGGTAGGCTAGGAGACTGTGGGAGGGTGACTTCTGTCACTTCCTCATCGGCTGACCAGACCTTCTCACCAGCATCCCAGACCAGAGCTTTCCTCATTCCCCTTAAAACCTTCCAGAATGTGGCAGCCATGAATATGTAAAGGGCAACGAAGCTGGTGAAGGGTCTGGAGAACAAGTCTTATGAGGAGCAGCTGAGGGAACTGGGATTGTTTAGTCTGGAGAAGAGGAGGCTGAGGGGAGACCTTATCGCTCTCTACAACTACCTGAAAGGAGGTTGTAGTGAAGCGGGTGTTAGACTCTTCTCCCAAGAAACTAGCGATAGGACGAGAGGAAATGGCCTCAAGTTGTCAGGGGAGGTTTAGGTTGGATATTAGGAAAAATGTCTTTACTGAAAGAGTGGTTAAGCATTGGAACAGGCTGCCCAGAGAGGTGGTGGAGTCACCATCCCTGGAGGCATTCAAAGAACGTGTAGACGTGGCACTCCAGGGCCTGGTTTAGGAGGCATAGTGGTGTTGGGTTGGCGGTTGGACTTGATGATCTTAGAGGTCTTTTCCAACCTTAATGATTCTATGATTCTAATGTTTGTAGAGCACATTGAATCAAAAGGGCTATGTAACTGCTAATCTTAATAAACATCATTCGTTAATGGTAACCAAACACCAGTAATACAGCAAGAGTTTTATGGGCCTTTTTTCTAACACATGCTATTGGGACCACACACTGACCAGTGTACTGCTCTGCAGTTGCCTGCTCCACCCTTTGCATGGTGGGATCCAGTTGTATTCTTGTATGTTCTGGAACTGGAGAAGACACAAAACAGTCTAACAGAGCAGATTACTTTAGCTGCACAAACCTCTCTGAGTAGAGTTGGCCTAAAATGTTAACGTACTGGAGGATAAGCTCTTTATGATCTTTTCTGGCTTACTGGAAGATGGTTGTGTGCAAGGAAAACTATAGCAGAATTCTTGTGAATTGGGAGAGCAGAGTTAGAATACCAGTGCGTTAACAGCCGAGGAAAACTGTTTCTTGTAAAGCGCACAGCCGGGGCTGGTTCTTTGGCATGTTTCCTCTGAGCATGGGAAGAGAGCGTGTTTGCATGCGTATGCGTGCACACGTGTGTCTGTGTGTGTGGAGGTGGGAATAAAGTTGCTAACTTGTTGCTGACATATGATTCTTCATAGCACTTGTTTGTACATTTCACTGAAATATCTTGCTTGGACTCTCTAACAGCATTGTCTAATCAGCCTTTTTTATTTCCTCCTCCTGTCTCCCCCTCCTCCTCCTCCAGTCAGCATATGCTGTGTCAGTGCTCAAAGAGTGTGCTAAACTGCGACCTACAGATCCCACCATTCCTCTTCTGGCTGCCAAGGTCTGCATTGGGTCGCTGCACTGGGTAAGCAAGCTGATGCAATTCTTATTATGTAATGGATTAGGTGCTGCAGTGACAGTGCCACAGTGTAGTTGCAGTGGGGAGAAAGGGAATCCCTGTTAAAAATCGTACACACATGCATGCCTTTAAACAAACAAACAANAAAAAAAAAAAAAAAAAAAAAAGCCGAGCAAGAAATTTTGTGGTGAGTCACTGAAATGCATTTGGCTGGCACATTAAACAAAGGAGGAGGGGGGAGAGCCATAACAGCCATTCTGGGGACTGCTTCTTCAACTGAGTGTCGAGCTGAATTGGCCATTCTCGTAGCCCCTGGAAGACAAAAGTTAATAATTATAAGTGGACTGTTAGACAGTTCAAGTCTGCTGGACCACTCAGTCCTTTGTTCTTGAAGTTGCTGTGTCAGTGTTCTGTGTTCTGGATGTGTTAATGTATGCCCCAGAAGCAGAGTGGGAGTGGAAGTCTGTGCCTGTGAAATTCTGATTATCCCAAGGAGCAGAAACATCTGTCAGTCTTTTGCTGCTTGGTTTAATTAATTGAATGGCAGCCTGCTGTTTTCACCTGTCCTCACCACGAGGTGTCCCTGCAGTCAGTGAAGGATTATAATTGCTAATATAAGTAAAATAAAAATGCAAGAAAGCGTGAAAGAAAATACCAGAAGAATCTGCCCAGATTTTGGTGAAAAGTTGTAGGGGCTAGATTTGCTGTTGTTGTGTCCCCCTACCCCCTGCCTCCCCATCCTCTGCATCCCTGTCTGATGAAAGTTGGTATTCAGCTAAACTTAATTGAGCTGTGTCAGTTTACACCACTGTCAGAGAGGAGATCTGGTTATGTATGTTTTTGAATGAACTATACTGTTCAAACTATAATGGTTAAACTTATATGTGAGTCAGCAAAAACTGGGAAGTAAAAATCTTTCAGGTCTGAGGGCCTTGAGGGAATCCTTGCTGAACTACCCAACCTACCTCTGTTCTCTATGTAGAGCAATTCTTGTACCCTTAGCTCAGTATCTAAATTTTGAATGCTGAAAGTCATTCAGTGATACAAAATAACATTCACAGTGAATGTTATTTTTTTTTAGTAAAGCAAATAAAGTTTTTTTTCTGATTCTTAGAGATGTTAAAACGGTATGAAAGCCAGGTGTTAAAACTGTGTTGAATGCTCTTATTAGTGTCTCTGATTAAGTTTTCGGAGCAAGATCAACTTGTCATTAGTCTAAAACATCAGCAAGTATATTGATAACTTTTACTTTGCAGGCTCTGAAGCTAGAGGAACTTCATGGGCTAAATTCCTGCATTCCCTTGGAGCCATAGTGGGGGACTGCAAGACCCTGGCAGCTTCCCCTTCTCCCTTTGCCAGTAGGCAAAAAAAAAAAACAAACCCCCAAAAAAACCACTCAGCAGAACAGTTGTGTTAAATGTGAGGAAAATCTTTCCCTGAGATCAGGCTAATTTTTTTCTAGGAGCCTGAATTTTAGTATAGGAGACAAACTCGGGATCTCCATATTGCAAATAAATATTTTACTCTTCTGCCTTCCTGGTCTGTGAACACAGATCCAAAAAGGGGAAGGCACTGGAGCTGTGAAGCCGATGAGGGAAGACGCCCTGTTGGACCTGATACTTCCAAACAAGGAAGAACTGGTCAGGAGTGTGAAGTTTGGGGGCAGCCTTGACTGCAATGACTACAAGGTGGTGAAGTTCAGGATCCTGAGAGAAGGCAGCAAGGCAAACAGCAGAATGGTCCATTCAGAAATGCTTTGACTGACTTTGTCCACTTCTAAACACAAAAAGTGACTTCAGGAAGGCCGTGGTCTCTTGATACTTGCTAAACATGTGACCTCTGCCATAACTAGCCTTTGGACAAAATTGAAATACAGTGAATGCATCTTGTGAGACTCCATGCTAAAATCAAGATCCCTGGGATGTTCTTATGTTTAACAGGAGCAAGGAAGTTTTAACAGAGGCACTGTACCAAACACTGGGTCACTGATGAGTGTTGAGGTGAAAGGACGAGATTTCCGTACTATGAGAAAAGAAATGCCATAGAACCCCTTTTCTTTCATGTGCTACCCTGGTGTTTATGCAGCTCTCACTATTGAGGACTAAATTTCAAATGGTGCCATTGAAGTCTGCTGACTGTGATGGATGAGGAGTTGAATGTGAAATTATGAGGCCAAATTGAAGATGCTGCAATGCCAGGAAATGGGCAGAGTCAGGATTCATCCTTCTCATCGGTGCTTTCCCCAACATCTCTTTGGATCTGCTAGCACAGCTAGCGTAATAAGAATACCTTGTTATAGAGACACTTAGAAAAGAAGGTGAGACTGTAATTCAGTCACAGCTCTGTCCTCAGGCAATCCAGTATCTCCAGACTTCTCATACATGGCAGAACGAGTAAAGTAATGGTCTAACCCTAAAAAACAGGAGAAAGAAGGGAAGAATGAGCTGGGTTTGATTGTTGCAAAGTAAGAGGGTTTTTTCCTCTACCTACTGCTTTTTCATTGTGTGAAACACTCTTCAGTGATTTTTCTATCAGACCCTGGCTCAGAACTGGGGTGTCAGTATGAAATACAGACATGGTTTCACAAGAGGGTAATTTTACTGCAGTTATCTAGAGCACAACCTTATGAACTAAAACCAAATTAAAAATATTCCTCTCCCCTCTTCCTTTCACTCAGTGGCCTACTCTACCCTGATACCAAACTTGATGATGGTATAGAAGAGTTTTAATTAAGGGGAGTCAGAGGAGCATCTTTTAAAAGAACTAAAACGATAGGTTCCCACATCTCATAGTCAAAGGGATGCTTCTGATATTACTGGCAAACTCCTGTGCCTAATAAAGACCTTCCTGCTTAGCAGAGCTGTTTTTCTAAATGTCATCCTTACAGTAATTATTTGCATTTAAATTACATGGCAATCAAATCAGAATTGAATCATTTAAACTGGAAGTGAACAAGCTGATCAATGCCAGTATAAATAGAAAGGAGGATAGACATGGCATGGGAACAGTCTAATGGACAAATATTAACAGTTACAAATACTCAAATATATCTTGCTTTTCAGAACATATAAAATATGATTAATTTCTCAATTAGGAAATATATCTATGTACTTGATTGCGGAATAGGCAGGAAAACGGTGAAATTAGATCACCATTTATCCAAATGAAACAGCTAATTTATATGTCCTGCATCTGTCTACTATGTGCTTTTGGGGCACTGTTGTACTCAGTTTGTTTATGGTCCATGGACAAGCAGTACTTTAGTCTTATTTCTGTTACTAGCAATAAAAAAACCCAAAACCATGTATGCAGCTGGATAATTACAGAATGTCATGAGGAGCGCAGAACAGTTGCTTTCTTGATTAATGTAGTGGTCACTTAACTCATTTTGCTGGCTTTGTACATGGTGTCTCAGCACACTTTAAGAACCAGAGAAAACAAAAAATTAATTGAAATGTACCATGGTGATTTACAACATTGAAGATGCTCAGATCATCTCTGTGAAGTAATCTCTCAATGCAGAACAAATCAAAGTAAAAACATGCATACATTCATACTGTGCATGCAAATCAATATATAACAGAGCCTGATGTGGAAAAGAACTAAACGCCCCCAGCTTCTGTTGTGACAGTATGACCAGATTATTAGCTGATTAAGTTGGCACTACTCCACTGGCATATTACTGGCACTGTGCTGGCTTACACCAGCAGATGATCTTGCCCCATCAACCACTAGCTTTCAGGATTGGGCCTGCAGTAAACAAATGAGTGATATAAGCAATGTTTTGGTTACCTTTTTCAGAATTACAGGTTTTCACAAATTAAAAAAAAAAAAAAGTAGAGTGAACAGTAATCAATACTTCATTAATTCTAAAGCTTATGCCAGTTGTCTTGGAGGACCAGAAAAGCTCCAAAACTAGTGCACCTATATCGACCACGCTTGTCTGGTCCGGATGCGGTTGGACCTCTACTTAATAAAGCTCATGAGACACAAAAGTTTTCAGCAAAGTTGGAACTTTTATACTGTATCTAGCCCATTACACAGGTGTTTTAAATGTCTTTGTAATGGGCTCAAAATTACTTTTGAGGCATCAGGCTGCCTAGCCTTCCAGTTTGCCAGGGTTTCAGCACAACAGTTTGCTGAACTCACATGTGAATGATTCTAGCAAGTGAGCACAAAGCCCATTTGTGTTTAGCCAGCTGTCTTTTACCTTTCCAGAATGCAGTATGATGTTTTTGACTACTGAAGTTCAGAGTATTGTTTTAAATTTTCATAGGAAAGTTGATGTAGCTTGCAGTGGAATATGTCCATACGGAGGTTGTCCTGCCTTGGTCCACTATAAATTCAGAGTTCCACTTACTAAAAGGCTCACTGCATTTCCTCTTTCACTCAGCCTTCCCTGGCACGGCCTCAGCTGAATGCTCACTTGCCTGTTTCGGCAATGACTTTGAGTTGCAGCATGAGTTGTTGTTTTTAATATTTTAATAGTACTGTACTGTTAATTTCACTACTAATCTAGGTTCTCCAGGACCCTGTTATGGCAGGTGTTGTGAAAATACTAAAACCAGAACTTCTGCCTACAGACAAGTGTTAAATACTGAATTTCTCCATTTTAGGAGCCTTATTTAAAGGCATTTAGGGTTACTATGATGCTTTTTTGTGCCTTTTACTGCATTGATTTCAATGGAGGCATGCTGAAAACTTTGTAAATACACATAGAGACAAATGGACTATAGTCCTAGGATAGGCTTGAATCTTCTAGGACTCTGGTCTGACAGAGTAGGAAGACATGAGGTATGTTCTTACTATTTTCACTGCTCCACAGTTGATACAACTGAAATAGCGTTGTGCTAAACTTGTGTAGCACCACATGATGCCAGTATTATCAGCTAGTATGAGCTATTGGAGGGACTTCACCCCATGGCAAAAGCTGCAGTGCAAGATGTTGCTGTGCCTCTCGGACATTTCCCTCATGTCTTTTAACTCACTGATCCTAGTGTGCACAGTGAAGTGCTCTGCTCCAGCACTTTGCTGGGAAGACAGAGATCATGCCATCAGTCAGGGAAAGGGAGAAGAGAGTGGGGTCGGGCCAGGCCAGACCATGGATGGAGTCATAAAAAGCGAGTAAGACATACCATGAGGTCAATACATCATGGTGTGGGGTTGGGGGGGAGGTTGGCAGGATGTAGATTTAGAGCTGCATACTTCTGAGGTAACAGCTTATCATTCATTACGTTCACAGACCACTTAATCCAGGAGTGCTTCTGTCTCCTTCTGTCTGTTGTTGACCCTGTCACTATAGATAATAAATGCTGTGCATGTGCTTGTACCCAGTTGCCTAGAAGCCCTGGAGTCACATGGAAATGCTTAGGTCTTACTGCAGTATAAATAATATTGAAAGATCAAATCTGGTCCCATTATCAGAGTCATTCTGCCTGCTGAGTGGACACTCTAGAGGACCAGCATCGCTAGGGCAAGAGGCTACTGAGAAAGCAGTGAATGGTAAGGGGCTACTAGAGATTTCTTCCATCTTTTAAAAGACATTCTTGCTTACATCACAGCTACAGTTATTGGGGCAATCCCAAGGGTTTTAGACATCAAAAATGACCCAGAATTTTGCCTTCTATACATCTCCCTTGTGAACAAACCACTCTTGCTACGGTGGAGGAAAGGCCCAGGTATTCCTAAGTGCTGGGGGCTGAGCTTACATGCAGAGTAAGTGGTGGGCTTAGCACTGGTGACACGTGGAGAAAATGCTGACTAGACCAACAATAGAAAGCATAGAATTTTTTTTTCCTGACATACTTAACATGATTCGCTTTGTAAGCTGTAAATAGCAGTGGGACAAAACCTTTCCATTATACTATGCCTTATTGGCCACTTTCTTCCTATGCATTTTTCCTCTCCTCATTCTGTTATCCTAATATTTAATTTTTTCTCCTCTTTGAATTAGTCTCTATACCTACAACCCAATATATATATACACATATCGTGTAATTTTGCGTAGATACCGTTTCCGTAGGATTTGGGTCTCTTATGTGCTTGGGTATCACTCGGTCTCACTGGTGTCCAAACTCCCCTGCTTCACTAACCTTGTCTGCTGTCCTAAATCCAGTGTCACTTGATGTGCTTCTTGCCTCCTCCCTTGTGCACTCCTCTTTTTCGGTGCAGCAAGGTGCCATTTCCATGCTGCTGTACATCATCAATTTGCTTGTCCTCAATTGTTCTAAATCCATGCTGGTGAGAACTGCAGCTCCCACTTACAGTCATGGAGGGTGTTGATTCAGTGGGGTAGTGCTTGAGCTTTTCTAAAAACAAGCTGGGTGGCAGTTGGAAACCAGCTGGGTGGCGATAGGCCAGGGGACAGCACCTGCTGTTCCCCACTCCTTTCTCAGTATGCCCCCAGGCTTGGCTCGAGCAGACACCAAAACCTGCGGTCAAATAACAAAGGTGGCTGGAACAGCCACTCTCTGTTTCAGGGAAAACATCCCTCAGGGTTATGCAGCTAACAACTGTTCCTTTTCCATCAAAGATGATGGATGGGGTGGAAGGGGAGGAAAAAAAACCAAACAAAACCACCAAACAAAAACCAAACAACGCCACAGTATTACAGTCTTATCGGCGTCAGCTCACAGTTTGGCAGCCTGTCTCTCTCCAGGCGCCAGGTGCGTGCTTGTTTCTGGTGTGGTGGAGAGGTTGCTTAGCTAGTGCTTCCAAGTGCCTCCTGACAGTTTATACAGCTTGAGTTCAAAATACAAAAAGTTCCTTTTACGTTGTTTTTCCCCCACACCTGCTTTCTGAGTTTTCTTCCATGCAGGTCTCGGAGGCAGGGAACCTCTCCCTGCAACCTGTGGTGCTGCCCTTCTCTCCACCAGCTATTCTGTGCCAAGTATGCAGAAGAATGTAAGAACAGTAAGGGCCAAATTGGAGGTGTATCTGTGTGGCTTTGAGACTTTGTTTTTTGCTTGCTTCTGAGAGAATAACAAGTAGTCATTCTAAGGAAACTGAGTTCAGGCTGTTACCGGCACTCCTGATGTCCAAAGATATCTTTTTCATGGTGTTGGGAGCTGCCGTTGGCGCTGCTAGTGACCAGGTAACAGTAGTATGCTGTGCATTTTGTAGTCACAAAATGATGCTGTGCCACGCCTGCTGTGGGGGAGGACATGTGGCATCCTGTGGCTTAGAGCTTACTAGCAAGGGCCTATAAGTTGCAACAAGAAGTTTTGATCTATGTTCCTTGCCTGTCCAATGCAGTGTTGTTTCACCTTAAGATTGGAGTCCTCCTCTGAAGTGAATGAACCATTTAGGTTCCCTTCATATTGAGGCTGGCCCCTGGCTGTGCAGTAGGAGTAGGAATGGACATCTTGATTCTCCTGATAAGCTTTCTGCCACTTAGCTCACTTCTGTGTACCTCGAGCTCACAACTTCTGGGAGTCCCACAGGGTGAGACTTCACATACCCGGCACCACATGGGGACAGGAGAAAGAGGGAGCAGCTCGTGCTGCTTCAGGTCATGTGGCAGCATGTGGGAGCTGCAGCTGGGAATGGTTGTATCTGGTGGGACTCCAGAGGGGTTGATGCCTCATTTGGAGGCCTTCCCCCATCCCTTTCCCATTGCTACAGCACAGAGTGGAGACATGTCATATGCTTAAGGACCCCCACGGCCACAGCTTTATTGGCAGATCCCAACCCAGGCTTACTACTGGTCCCTCACTCAGGTGTATGGAGAGGGAGTTTTCATCCACACTGTAATCTGGTAGTCCTTGCAATTTAGTTGGTAGCCCCAGGGAGGGTATTCCTGTTTCAGTTAGTAGCTTCCAGATTCATAAACTAGGCAATCAGCAAGACTGATGCACTGGAGAGTTGAAACCTCACAGTGGGTGACGCGAGTGAAAGGTTTGGCTTTTCACACTTGCCCAGGATGATTGAAGAGTAGGAGAATGGGAGAAGAGGGGGCAGATGGCAGCCACAGCAGGGCTGGCAGGTGAAGTGGCTGAGTGCTGTAAGAAGGGACAGTAAATGCTCTCATGAACAGAACCAGCTGTGCTGGAGTTTGCAAAGCCACTTATTTTCAAAGCAGCCTTCAGCTGACCCAAGTTTGTATTCATGAGAATCTTTGTGTCTGGTCAAAGTGCCATTAGTGTTTGGTATGAATAAATGTTTACAAGAATGTTTGTGCTAGAAGTGCTATTTCAACCATTCTGAAAAGTTGTGTTCTTAATTGTTCATACAATAGATTAATCTGACACTCAGGTGGCCCTGGATAACTAGCAGGCAAGAAAGCTGAATGGTGTGCTGCTGATTTATGCAGCACAGGCTGCCAGTCAGTCAGATACTGGAAACACCATCAGGTGACCATTCAGAGAAACAATGGAGCAAAATCTCTCCAATTTTAAATGTCTCCATTTCAACTCCAAACCTTTCATTTAATCTTTTTTCATACACTCTACCCACCCCTACCCTTGTTCTCTAGTCATTAGAATTCCTTGTATAGCTCTTTTCTTCATCTAATGGAGACTTCTTGGATGAAAGTGTGTGTGTGGACAAGAGGAGAAACAATGAAGAAAGAGAGTGGCAATATAGCTGTTTATGGTGGCAAAAGAGGTGCATAATTAATTTTCTGGCTGCAGAGATTTTGTGTCTTACATAAAAGTTCCTGAGAGCTGAAGAATTCAGTTATTGTTTCATGGAAAGGGTTTTTTTGTTGTTTGGGTTTTTGTTGGGTTGGTTGTGGTTTTTTTTTTTTTCTGTGTGGCAAGTCATGGGACATTTTCTTCTTCCATTGCCCTAGGCTCTGATCCAGAACACGCTTCCGTATGTGGCGGGGAAGTCAGGAGGGCTACTGACAGGATTAAGAAATCTGGAACAAATCTTGGTCTTCCTGATGTGGTCAGAGTTTAAAGGGTCTCATCTGAGCATTGTTGAAGTCAGTAGGACTATTTCCAGTGTTTTCAGTAGACTTTGGATTATGCCGTTAAAGGCAGTCCTTGCAATTTAGTTGGTAGCCCCAAGTATGCCCCAAGGGGGTATTCCTGTTTCAGTTAGTAGTTTCCAGATTCATAGTTGACTAGGTGATCAGCAAGACTGCAATGCTTTCATAGTGCTTTCAGGGAAGAGTTTGATGATAAAATATACATTGGTTATTGGGCTGACTGATCTGACGTTTCAGAAATTTGGGATCTATTGGTCTACATCTAGTTTGAATTGCATGGTCTCAGGGAGCTGGACAAGTGAGGAAAAGTCTCAAGCAGTGGAGGTTGCTTCTTCGCTTGCACTCTTCAGCCTTTCTTCATGCTTACATTAACAGTAAATTTTTTCTTATGTTTGATATCATCTAGTAAATATCAGCTCCTTTGTTTATGAAGCTGTTAGTTAATGTTGTCACCTGAATGTCTTCAAGTGATATAACTAGGAGGCCCGTTGACAGGATAGTGTATCAAGTCAAGTAGATTTTGTTCGTAGGTAGCATATTAACAGATCACTGCAGAAGGGAAGTTTCTGGTCTGCTGGTACGTTTTGATTCCAGTTCATTACGGGTGACTCCTTTTAGATGTTAAGGAACTATGAGGTGCTGAAGTCTGACAAAGCACGTTTCGGTTACGTCTGCAGTACTTGTGTCTAAAACAGTTGGATTTCAAGCAAAAATGTATTTCCTTAAAATTAAACAACACCATCCCAGAAAGTCAGTAGTCATGTAATAAAAGTTTACAAAAGGAGAATTTTTCAGATAGTGTAATGGTGTCTGATTCTTGATTAGGGATGACTCTGATTATGGTTGACAGGATCTGCAGACTATCTTGTACAGAAATGAGGTCCTCCTGTAGGTTCTGTGTCTTTCAAGCATCGCTTACAGCTTTTTGCCTGTACCTCTCCAACCTACACCTTTCCAGATACATATAGTCTACAGATCTTAGTCTTTTCTACTTATAATGGGTGAGTGGTGTTAATGAGAGTTTAAGGTTAGAAATGAGGTACACTCTATTCTGTAATAAAATGTTCAAATTGTTCTTTGTTTAAAATTATCATTAACTCAGATTTTAAAGATACTAAAGCTTTATATTTTCATTAGACTTAGATCTGTGTGGTCAGCTGGAAAGGAGGGTTGAGGGGAACAATCTGTACTGTAGTAGAAGAGACCAGCTTACATATTTCACCGTTTCGGAGGCTGATCCTGAGAGGTCGTGACTGCTTTCTCTTCCCATTACGATCTGTAATATGAAAAGCATATTCGAGGAAATAATGTCTTTGCAAAAGATGCAAAATGTGACTAGTGCAGCATGAGCTGCTAAGGTAGTGTGGTATTTCAGATGAAAAATTGTGTCCTGAATTTGCTGCCTCCTTCTTGTGGCAGCAGAACTGCAAGCAGCAGCTGAACTCAGCTTGCAGTGAAGTGCTTTCTTGTTTTACTCTTGTAACGTTTTAAAAGGAAGTAAAATTTGCTAAGGTTTAAAAACATAGTACAGCAAAACTAGATGGTCTTCCTTTGAAGGAAGAAACTTGTTAGACCTTTCAATGTACTGCTAGGATAGTATATAAGTAGTCAGTTGGTCCAACATTTGTATTTAAGGTTGCATGATTGAAGCATGCCTGAAGGGAAATATAAAAATAAGATATTGTCCTTCATTAACCTTAAACATCTGGAAATAGTTTGGGGTTGATGCTTAAAACAAAACCAAAACTTTTCTCAAAACTGTGCATGTGCACCAGGGTCTGCTAATCTGACCTTCTATGTTCTCCTTTCTATGAGTGTTTACTGTGATCACTGAAAGCCCTTGTATGAGTGACTCAGTTCACTTACAGGTAAGTTTAATGGGATAATCGTATTGAAGCAAGTATAGAGGAAATGCCTGTAAGTCTCAACCTACCTCTTTTGCAGCTGGAAGAAGGAGAATACTTTGCTAAAATGGTGATAGACCTGGGTGAGGATGCTGGAGAGTCCCTAGCAAAGGGTTACCTGGCACTGGGCCTGACATACAGTCTTCAAGCTACTGATGGTGAGTTATCCTGTTTGTCAAGTATGTTGTATGGAGAGCATCTGTTCAAAGTCTTCAGTGCAAACAATGGAAATTTATTGAAACTCTGCTTCTAGTGCTGACTGGACATGAAAAACAATCAGATTGCAAGACAAATGGGGACTGTTCACTTACTCTTTTGTGGTAATAATAATGAAGTTTTTAGGTAAAGGAAGAAATGCAAATCATTACTTAGAAGGTGATAACCTGACTGTAGCCGACAATGCTTGGTGTGCTTTACTTGAATATTTGTAATACACTTCTTTCACTTATTTACACAACAAAAAGTCAAACTTTCCATCTATTTTCATATTTTTGTCACCCACTCGTAAATCAAATAAAGAAATACAATCCAAGAACTGGAGTCGGAAATGGCTGACTTCAGTTCCTGGCGTGATACTGATTCCCCACAGAGATTCAACCTCTCTGTGATGTCATTTCTTTCTCTGCTTAGAAGTAAAGAAGATAAAAATATCTACCTCACTGGTACATGTGGATGTTGACTAGATACAGACCACTGAATGTAAGAAGTATTTTATTTTAAGGCTGCTTGCTTGGGTTTTGAATGACTGGACAATGGGCTGCTGCAGATTTGGTGCTTGGTAGCCAGAAGGGCTTGAAGTCCCAGTGTTTGGGAGAGTTCTAGCTCTGACCTTCATCAGGCTCACAGGTGGGAACAGTCTTTGTTTCTTCTATGACTTCTAACATAGGTAGAAGGCCTCCTAACATAGTTTCTTTAAATAATGGCTGAGTTAGTGTGTTTCCTAATCAATTTGGCAGTCCTGCCCACACGGAAGCAATGGCTTTTCTGTCAGATGGGTCCCATAGAAACAAGCCAACTTCTTCCAGCAAATGAGCCCAAAACAAAGCTAAAATTACTGTATGGTATCATGGAAATATGCTGGCCTTGCAAGTTACACCAGAATTCTGCAAGGCATGTGTATGAGGAAGTGGCTTGTGCTCTTCAGTAGTGCATGTTGGTGTAGTTTTTTCAACCAGCCATATCTGATCAGCTGTTCTGAGAACTGCTTTCCAACATGGAGGCTAACAGGCACTGTAACTCTCTTTAGTTCTCTATTTCTGTGCCTCACAATAGTTCCCCCTAGAAAGTTCGTGTCAAGAAACGTCTGTCCTTCCTAGCCTGAACTTTCTCATATATTTCTTGATTTTTTTTTTAAGTTCATTAAACATTGAGTTCTGCTTAACATCCTAGCTTTTTAGAGCATTTTGCCTAGATTTTGTTTAAACTGTCCCTAAAGCTATACGAGATCCTAGAGACTATTTTCAGAGATAGGTTTTCTATGTTAGCCCATTATGATCTATTTGTTATCCTCGGTATGGAAACAAGGTGGTTTCTAAAGAATGGCGTTGTAGAGGCGTGTGTTGTACTCTGGCTCTAAAAATACTTTGGTGCAGTAAAATGTGAGTTGGAAACCTCTTCTGGAAGAGAAGTCTTCTCTGAGTTTTCAGGAGATTAGTTCAGATGTTGTAATAAGTGTCCTTTTTAAGGTAAAAGAAACAGTTTTCACAACAACTGCCTTGGATATTTTTCCAGATTAGCATCTGATTTTTGTTGTGAAACAGTGGAATATCTGCCTTCTCCTTGTATCTCCAGCCTTTAAGTCAATAGGGCCAGTCACTCGGTTATTTGAGGGAAATCTGAGGAATATATTTCTATCTTTCAGGTTATATTTTAATAAAATGGATTAAGTCCTTCAAAAGCATACTTATGATGATCGTGAACATGGGACAGCATTTTACTAGAAAATGTCAAATTTGCACTAACAAGACATTTTTCATTAGCATAGTTAAAAAATAGCTTATCACAGTGAGGAAGCAAGAGTAGAACATGCTGAAAGGAAGACAGAAACTCCCCTATGTAATCCTGCCCCATACTGTCAGTCTTGGTTATCATTGTGTTTATACCAGTTCATAGTGACATATGCAGACACACAGTCAAGCATCTGTGTATATATATGATTTCCATAACTTTCCACTTGAGCTGACTTTCAGTGAGCCAGCATTTTCAATGGTAGCTAAGTGTTGCAGAGACATTTGACCAATTGCCTTATAAAGCTTACAGCATTATATCAAGATGCCTTCCATCCAGGGTTAGGCTTTCTTATTTAATATATCCTTTTAGGAAATATTTCTTCTCCAGTATGACAAAGGCACTGATGAGTTGTATTAAAGCCTTGTCTTTCTGATCTGCAAAAAGCACTTGCTAAGAAGCAGAGTCAGAAGAGAGAATCCTACTGAATGACAATTCAAAGAACTTGTGGGAGCATTTGATAAGAAGTCACTTTACAACTATTGGATTTACTCCTGGGTGAAATAAGACTTCCTGAAACTTAAGCTGGGTAGCAGTATGTGTAGCTTTCTTGTTCTTAATGTCTCATTACATGTTTCTTGAAGTAAGCCTCACTGAAGTAGCTGAAAGATGTGTCCTCAGAGGAGGTCACTGCCACTTTTGCCTCACTCTTAGAAGCACAAATCTCTTGTTCGTACAGAATGTCCATCTATTGCTATGCTAAATTTTCTGCAGATCTGTTCCCAATGGGTCAATGTCAACAGGAAACCTTTCCCTTCCTCTTGTAGTTCCAGTTTTGACATAAGCTGTACTGTCAACTTTGCCTCCCTTAGGTCTGGTGAAGAATCCACTGAAGACAGAGGAAGGTGAGATGAATTTAACAGAGGCTAAAGAGGAAAGACCGGGTTGAGAATGCGTTGCGAAATACAAGTGCTCTTCCTATCTAACATCACCACCTCACATCTTATGAAATCTTTGTAGATTTAACAGACCTTCACTCTTTCAGAGATGAGAGAGTGTGCTGTATCTCTGTTTTCATTTAGAATTTTGGTATAAGGCCACGGATCAGGGACTGAATTGGAAGCTTTTTCTATCAGTCCTTGTGGATGTTATAAATAATCAGTATGCTAACAGAACTGGTTAATGTTTAAAAAAAAAATAAATTTAAACATTGCTTATTAGTGAACAAACCCATCATTTTTGCTTCTGGAGATAACAGTCAACACATGCAATCTTTAAGTATAATTCTGGGTGTTAAAACTGTACAGCTTGCCGTATTAACTGTCTTAACGGAAGGGAATGTTTTTTGAAATCCACTGATACGTGCAAAAGTGTGCATGCGCATTGGTGTTTTAGTTTGCATCAGAAATGTGTTTTTGTAGTCCATCTCTCAGTCATCCACACTTATGTTGTGACTCACATAATGGAACAGTTTTGCACAACACAAACTGAATTCTTTCCCATAAAACTAATGTGCTACATAAATAGACCTGACTATGCTGCAGCTGCTAATGAGTGTTAGTCCGTGGGACAAGACTAGAACTAGACCCCTGTCCCCATGTTTGTGGTGTTGATGCTGATCCTCACCATTAAGTGTTTCACTCCATGCATTCACACCTACTGTGCTGCACCTGCTTACTAACAGAGAACTTGCCCTCTGTTTTCAAATGTGACTTTAGAGCTTCGTATTTAGGTACCAAAATGTTGCTGAAGATCCTATTGACTTTTGGTAAGGCTTAAGCTCCTTTAAAAACCCGGAATGCTTTAGAAAATAAATCTTGGGCTCCTAAGGTGGCATTTTCAAAAATACTGTGTCTTACAGGAATAACTGGTGAAGTTTTAGAAACTTAAACTCCCCTGTGCTCTCTGCCTTACTGTGGTCAGACAGCTTTGCAGGTTATTTTCATCTAAGTAATAAGTCATACTGCGTTCCAGTTGGTAGAACTGCAGCAGCCATGCTCGCAGTGGATAAAGTTGGGTAGAGGCTGCAGAATTCGTTAGTGCTGTCAACCTCAGAGAATGGAGCACAACTTTTAGAAGTTTAGTCAGACCCACCTAATTCTGCCTCCTTGGTGCAAGCTTTTCCTTGTCTGAAGTGAGAGCTTTTCTTCTTTGAACAATTCCAGGGGTAGGGCATCTACAACATCTCTGGGCAACCTGTTCCAGTGTCTTGCCATCCTCATAGTAAAGAATTTCTTCCTTAGATCTAGTCTAAATATTCCCTCTTTTGGTTTAAAACTGTTACCCCTTGTCCTATCACTACAGGCCCTGGTAAAAAAACCTCTCCCCATCTTTCTTATAAGCCCCCTTGAAAGGCTGCAATAAGGTCTCCCTGGAGCCTTCTCTCCTCCAGGCTGAACAACCCCTACTCTCTCAGCCATTCTCGACAGGAGAGGTGCTCCAGCCCTCTAACCATTTTCATGGCCCTCTGGACCTGCTCGAACAGCTCCATATCTGTCTTGTACTGGGGGCCCCAGAGCTGAACGCAGTACTTCAGGTGGGGTCTCACGAGAGCAGAGCAGAGAGGGAAAATCACCTCCCTTTACCTGCAGGCCAAGCTTCTCTTTATGCATCCCTCCCAAAATCACTTTTCATTGCTTTTTTTCTAATTTATCTCCTTTAGCCGTAAAGGCCCTGTAAATGGCATGGTTAACTTGCAGCATCAGTCCTCAGTATTGTCAAACACAAATTTCAACGTGTTTTATCCAAGTCAGACACAAGTCTAGAGACGGACAACTAAATTTCCAACATAGTTGTAGCTGAAGATGCAGTTCATATTGTGGGAGGTGGGACTCACATGCTGTTTCCCAGTAGTGCAGAGGCAAAGCTGACTCATTGTAGAGTAATCACTTCAGTTCCATAACATATTTGGTGCTCTTCCTGACTACAAGCTGAACAGCAGTCAAATGTCTTACCAGGTGGAACCTAAAAGTTTTCCTAGCTTTTCCATTTGTTTATTTTGGGGGGCAAATAGTAACATTTCTTTGTCTTCCTCATTGTGTGGCATCTCCAGAACTGCTCTGTAACTTACATAAGGAATCTTGTAGTTTCCATAAGAAACAGAATTTGACATGTTTTTCTGGATAAATGTTTATAGCTATGATCAAATACTTTCCAATGTCTCCTCAAGCATTTTTATGTTTACATCAGTCTTGATTCTTTTTTTTTTTTTTTTCCTAAATTTTTCTCCTCTGTTACTTTTTTCCAGTATTTGGCAGTGGACCTGAATACTCAATTTAAGACTATTGAGAGTGAAGTATTTCCAGCTACTTCTAATAAATGCTGCATTTTGCATGAAAGTCTATGTCTTCAAAGTTATTCTTGAAACTGCAAATTTTTTTGTTCAGTTTTTACTACCTAGAGTAGATTTTGTGCCATAAGCAATTTTTGATCTTTATGATTTGGGAAATCCTGAAGATTGCTGTTCCTCCCAAATGAACCTGGTGTTTTGAAGAACTGTTGGAAGATGTAGGAATAAAAAAGGTCTGATCACTATAACTACTTTGGCAAAATAAATTTCTTGCAAAGTTTCACTCACTAGCATGCTGCAGAATCCAAAGAAACTTGATTACCTTTGTACATCTTGTAGAAGAACACAACTCTTTTCTCTTAATAACTTTTAAGAATACTTGAATTTTATCTGGTTTTGTTGCTTAAGTATATACTGCTTACTAACTTTCTATTCTGGAGCTTACACTGACTTGATGTATGAAGTCAAATATATTCATAGGTGGATGTTTGCTGATGCATTAACTACTCATCACTTCTTTGTGCTGTTGATCAGTAGCTCTCAAGTGCAGGATAGGCAGAACAAGAAACAACTGCTATGCAAAATTGGAAAACTAAGAACCAGAAAAAGACAGCCAATGTACTTCTGAAAATTATTGCTAGCTTTCCAGATATTTTGGATCTGAGAAAACATGCTTCTCTAAGCTCTTCCTCTGTTCCCCTTGCTCTTGATGGTGATGATATCTTATGATACCCTGGCATAACAAGAACTTGATTCTTCTCCTCCTTTTATGGTTTTGGCTAGGAATTAATTCACACATTGAGAAGTGAGCACAGGGGGAAGGATCCTTTAATCAAGCAATTAGAGGCACCAAGGAGGGCATTAGTGGCTAATGCTACATCTGAAGTAGCCTAAAAGTCTGTTATGGTCTCAAGGGAGGTGGTGTGTTGTCAAGGGTTTTGACATAGAGCTGTAAATTTGGCTCCTGGTGTTCCCTGTTCAACCTGCGACACCCTCCTACGTGAAGATGGTGGTGGAGATGGTCTGTATCTGAGTCAGAATGGGCTGTTAGTTACTGCTTTTAGTCAACCAACCTGGCAGAGGGCCTGTTACGCTCTTAGTATCTAGTTAGCGTATGTACCTTTCTCCTCCCAGACCCCTTCAGTGGCTTATGTAAATAAAAAGAATGCTTCGGCATGTCAGACAAGGGAGTTGGAAGAGTCTTTAATAAAAATGAAATTGAGAATTCCGGTTAAAATACTGGTTTTATGCTGTTGTTTAAAGAAAAATTGGCATGTTTTCCAGCCATGAACACACGCACCACCAGACTTCCACAGTTTTTTATGCTCCCAGTTTGAAATACTCTATGCATGTGTAACTATTTATTTATTTAAACTGAAACATTGAATTCAACTCTTAAATGGCATTGTATCTTGTCCTACAGCTACTCTGAAGGGCACTCAGGATGAATTAAACAAGAAAGCACTTCAGACTTTGGAGAGGTGAGTAGGAATCTTGTGGATACTTGCATTGTGTATTTCTTTTGGATGAATTCAGAATAATTGTTGGTTTTAATGTTTTTTTTTTTTCTTCTGCATAAGGCTTCCTTGCCTGAAAGTTTAAAAACAGTTCAGTAGATTTCAGCAATAGTCTGTCAAAACCATTCCTGTGATGGCTAAATGCAGTGATTATTTGGTTGAATATCCAAGTTAAGAGTACCTGTTCTGCCACTAAACAGAAAGAACCTTAGCCCCAAATTAGCTGCAGTGAGATCTACAGTGCTGGGAGATGCAGCTTCCTCACATGATGTCAGCAGGCAAATGTGGAAAGCTAGTTTTGTCTCCGTTCCTCTGTGAAGCAGGGTTAAACTCCTATTTCCCTCATGGTGGGGAAGTACCTTCACCACCAGGGTGTAGGCTGCTATGGAGTGACCTCGCATCAGTGCACTTACTGGGGAGGGGATGATTGCTGTTCTAATGAGTGTTTACATGTATGAAAAGGGGGCTACGGAGCTAGCAGTACAAAGCAGTCACGACTCACCTGTTCTTCACCACTGTGTTTTGTGG
Organism: Fregata magnificens; assembly: GCA_013389945.1. Lineage (NCBI taxonomy): Eukaryota > Metazoa > Chordata > Aves > Suliformes > Fregatidae > Fregata > Fregata magnificens. The sequence continues at coordinate 12,131 of WAAD01018629.1, read as the reverse complement.
GGGAGTCTGATCCAATGCCTCTGCCCTGAAAGTATCTGTGAACTAAACTCCTCTGCAACTAGTTACCTCAAGTAAAACTGTTTGGGTTAAAAACCTCTTTTGTCAGTTCTGTTGTGGTAGAGAGGTGAGGTGTGAGCTTCCTGACCGTGTTACAACTAAGTTACACCACCCAAAATACACTAGGTGGTGTTTGGGCAGTTAACATTGTGAATGTAGATGCCTACAGACTTCGGATGGCAACTAAATGGAAGCTTATATGGTCTAAGTCTTCGGCTGAAATATCTAATTCTGCATTTGATGTGGTCATAAATACATTACGAAAGTGAAGAAAACTTGAGATCTCTGGTATCTCAAAGTACAGATGTAGCAGGTTGAACATGTTACTGGATCTTAGCTGAGTCTCTGCTTAGTTTTTCTGATGCTGAACAAGGAGTCGTCCAGCATGTTTGTCTTGCACTGGTTTTGCAGTGGTTGCAAGAGCATGTAGTAACCTGAAACCACAGATATAATTCTGGATATTTACCCTATGCAGATCTGAAAGATAAAATTTTAAAAAGCCATTTATTCAGTCACTTTTTAGATCCGGAATATACTTTGTCGCACTAGTTCCTGGACTCCAATGTAATACTTTCAATACTGCCCAATTTTGATGTAGTTGCAGTGTTGCAGTGCTTTTAAACTGCATTTATTTTTATCCTTTGACTTTTCCCACTGGCTGTGGCTTGTTTTCACGGTTTCTTAACTCTAGCTAGGAAGCAGACAAGCTTCTAGCCAAACGTTAGGTACTCAAACTTCAGCCAAGAGGGATGTTGTGATAGTGAGCTGGTTACTAGTGTCTTCCTAAATGCCTGATTTCAGTTTCTTTCTGGTTTTTTTTCCTCTTCCTTGTTTTTCACCTGGTTTTAAAGTACATGTATGATCTCTCGCTGGGTAAAAAACTGGCTGGATGGCCGAGCCCAGAGAGTGGTGGTGAATGGAGTTAAATCCAGTTGG
>WAAD01018629.1:0-10842 GCA_013389945.1 Fregata magnificens | reverse complement strand
GAACTGGGGTTGTTTAGTCTGGAGAAGAGGAGGCTGAGGGGAGACCTTATTGCTCTCTACAACTACCTGAAAGGAGGTTGTAGTGAGGTGGGTGTTGGACTCTTCTCCCAGGTAACCAGCGATAGGACGAGAGGGAATGGCCTCAAGTTGCATCAGGGGAGGTTTAGATTGGATATCAGGAAAAATGTCTTTACCGAAAGAGTGGTCAAGCATTGGAACAGGCTCCCCAGAGAGGTGGTGGAGTCGTCAACCCTGGAGGCATTCAAAAAAGGTATAGACGTGGCACTCCAGGGCCTGGTTTAGGAGTCATGGTGGTGTTAGTTGATGGTTGGACTTGATGATCTTAGAGGTCTTTTCCAACCTTAATGATTCTATGATTCTCAGGCCATGGGTTGGCCTGTAGCCATCTTTGTAAGTGGCTGGAAGATTGGATCAAATATTTTTCTAATACCTTTTGAGAAAATTGAACAGTAAAGTAACAAGCCTTTGTTTCTTTCCACAAGCACTGTTAATCTCTTCTCCCATACACCCATGTGAACTTTCCCCTGTTATTTATTGTTGGAGAGGCTACTGAAGGTTTCACAGGAGCTGCTTGCTAAAGAGGTGGCTCACCCTGCTCCAACAGCTTAGGGCAACGCTGGGTTCTATCTTGTGGAGTCTTGTTCGGTTTTGTTGGGGTTTTTTTTTTTGGTTTTATTGTTCGGGGGTTTTAGTTTGGTGGGGTTTTTTGGTTGGTTTTTGTTTTTTGGGAGGTTTTTTTGTTTTTATTTTTTTTCCTTCAAGTAGGGGGAGAAATTAGTGACTTGCCTGTAGTAATTGCACCTTGATGTCTTTGGCATTGCTTCAGAATCCTTGAGTGCTACCTTGACTTGCAGAGTTACAGGACACATTTAGTCCATATTAAATTAATTAGTTCTAGAGCCATTAGCTATAAAAGTCAACTCCAACAGCTTCTTGCTCGCAGGCCAAGACGGCATTTGAGAGGTGGCTGCCATTAAAATGGTGTATGGTTTGTTTCCTGAAGTAATTCTGTGATTTTGTTTGTTTGTTTGTTTGTTTATTATTAGCAAGTGAGTAGTTTTGGCAGGGTTTTTAACCACCAGCCTTGTCAGCCTGTTGTTTCTCCCTCATAAGGATGTTACTCGTGCTTGCTTTGGGCAGGGTGATGCAGGTGCAGGCTTCCCTGGCGTCCTGGAACGCAGCCCAGAAAGAGGTCAGGAACGTCGGTTGGCTACGAGAGACCTTCCTCTTCCCCGTCTCTCCCATGTGAAATTACTTCCCTGTGCCACCGAGCTAGGAGTGAGCTCTGTGGGTCAGTGAGGGGATAATCCACTGGTCCCTGGGCTGGGCTGTCAGTGTGGCATGAGTCAGTGCCCCACGTTGCTCCTAGGTTGGGTCCCCGAAACACTGTCTTCATGTTGCCTTGGTTAAAGGCTTCTTGACAGGCTAGCAAGCTCAGACTGCAGTTTCATGCTCAGCATAGTTTGAGGGGGACAGTTCTGCCCTGGTTGTCCTTCCCTGTTCCCTGCCTTGCACAAGCCTGTGTGAGGGGCCTCCACATCTGGTTCTGGAGACACTGCAGCCTTCACTACCAAGGGATCACTGCAGTGTGCCCTGTTGCCTGCTGTGGACTAGAAGGTAATAGCTAAGAGGCCCAAGCTTGAGAAGAAAGGGCCTTGGTTTAGGTCCAGGCTCAGCTCCTGCCATCAAATCCTCATTCCTCCCTCAGTGTCTTCCCTTTCCAAATTAGGAGTCTACTGTCAACGATGAGACTAGAAGCTGCAGGGTGGAGGATGTTTTGTGTGTTTGAGCACCAGCTCACGTCATGGGCTCCTGATCTTTAGTCCTCTACATGCTCATAGTCACAATAATAGCAGAAACAATTATTACTTTTCCAGTGCTAATCTAACCCTCTCCTATTGTTTGAAAAGTGGCAATATAAGAAGAAGTTGGACAGCTATCTCCCTCACCTAAATTACTTAAAATAATGCTTTAATGGGTTTGTCATGAGTTAAGAGCTACTTTTTCCATACCAGTTATCCAAGTTCCAAAATATTAAGTGGCATTCAATGAAGGAGCATGTACGTTGTATAACACCCTGGCAGTTGTTTTTCTCATACTTGTTCCTGTCAGCCTGGCTTAGCCAGGCCAGAATTGATGTGCTTTTTATCTAGTTTCGGTGTGCTCCCCCATTACTGGACCAGTTTTCTGTAGGTGAGGACTGGCTTTTGTTCTGTGCTTGTGAGTGACTCATGGCAAAGGAGTTCTGCAAAGTACAATCTAACAGTCACTTTTCTCTTTGTATTGTGTGGTCATCCTTAAAGAGCACGTGACTTGGCCCCGGAAGATCACCAAATCATCCTCTACCTATCACTGCAGCTGGCTCTTGTCAGACAGGTATGTGCAATAATTGGCAACCACTGAGTCATGAGAGGGTGGGAGAAGGACAGTCCAACTGAACAAGACCCAGACTTGCTAAACAGGGTTCCTTCCTTCCTACACTGTAATCAATATCAATCAATCAGAATATGTTTGTGTAAGATTTTTTTTTTTTTTTTTTTTAATAGTGATTCTATAGCACATGGAACAACCTTCCCTAGGGCATGGATACAGCTCTAACTCGTGAGCAGCGCTGTTCCCACTTGGAGCAACTTTGTCTGGGTGGGGCGAGTGAGGTGTGTTTATTGTGGTTCCATGGGTATCATGCTGGGTCCTGCTGCAGGCCGCTCCAAAGACTCTCATCACTGCCCGGTTCTGTATCACGCCAGATTGCACGCTCTCTGCGCTGGGCATTGGTTTATTCCATACTTGGGCACGTTCAGAGTTAGGCTTTGACGGGTGCTGGAGCTCTGCAGCGAGTGGGATTAGTTGGCATTTGAATGCTGCTGCAGGTGTTAACTCATAAAAATTAAGCTGATCAGAAAATACACTGCACTGCCTTTCAGAAAAAACATTTGGGCTGTGCTTTATTTTTCTGTCCCTTCTTTTTATAATTGGGATGTATTTTATTTCTCTGTCCCTTCTGTTTAAAAGCCAAAGTCTTTATTGGAACAGCCCCTATTTTTTAAATGCTTCTCTAGCTAGATTTGAAATTTCATCATCATAGTTTCCTCCTTTGGCAGGCTTTCTGCTTGCTGCAGTTTTCTCTCCTTAGTCTATACTACAGAGTCAAACAGTTGGATCCTTCTCACTTTCCTGAGCTAATTAGGGGAGCTGTGTGTTCATTAGGTTAAACTAATTGTTCAAAGAGAGCACACTCTTGATAATGTCACTTTTGTAACCCTTTCCTAATGAGCAGTGTGTTGTGAGGAAGCCTGCAATAAGAAAGGATAATTAAAATGGCTTATTTAACTTTCTCATCTGCCTGCTGGCTGCTTTATGATGCAGTTTGCTCAGGGTCTTTCATTTAAAAAAAATCCACCTACCCTTCTTTCTCTCACAGCATTTGCCTCTTAGGGAGGTTGTCTGATCTGCTGCCTCTTCTGCTTCTTGCCATGAGTAAAAGCATTACAGCTTTTCAGCTGCTATCCTTAAAAATAAAATCACAATTTTTGTGGTTATTGGTTCTTTGTTGTTTTCACTGTTACTGGTCCACTGCATTTTAACTCATTTTCCTTTCTTTTTCTCCAGTTGTATCCTGTCTTCACAGTGTTGTTTTGTATGTCTCATTTCATCATTTCCCTTCTCTCCTGTTCTTCCCATTCAGTTTCTTGTCCTCATGTTCACCTTCTCTTTTGTCTACTTCACCTGTGTATTTTCATCCTTGATGTTCCGCCAGTTGCCCCTGCTACCATAGATGTGTGATCTAAGTGTGTTCTGTAGCATCAGCCTGACCCCTGCGATGCTGCTCCTGCTCTTCTCCATCTAGTGAGATGTAAATCTTTAATGCATGCTTGGAGAGAGAGGAGATACCTGAGACATCTTTATTTTTAGACAGCTGTAAAATATCCTGCTCTTCTTTTGCCAGTTTACTTAATGATAAACATTTGGTAATGCATTTTTAATATCCTTAATTATTTAAAGTATCTAATATATTCTCTTTCTGATTAACTGAAAGATAAATGATACCTTTTTTTGATAGATTGCATTAACCATTGAACGTCACAGTTAGGGCTTTCATCAGGCGATGCTACAGTACCAACAAATCAGGCCATTCCTACACAGTAGGTTATAATATAATACCTGAATGTTATTGTCAACAAATAGGCCTTTTTGTTTCCATAGTCAAGGTCAATAAATGAGGTAACGTTACCCAACACTGAAAACTCTAGATATCAGCTTGCATAGATAAGAGAGTGTTTTCATGGAACAAAGTGAGAGAGGCAGGCAGCTGACCAGTAGAGTGCCAAGCAAAGTTGGAGCAATTCATCTTCCTTGGAAGACTCTGTAAAATATTTCCAAAAGCACTTGTCTCTTTCAGCACAGGGCAAGGGAGAGGGGAAATGGGAAAGTGTAAGCTTCCCTCTGACAGCGATGAGGATGTGACAAGAAGAGGAATGGTTATAAAAGGTTTTTGCAGAGTTGGCAGTTGAAAACCACCAGCAACCAAAATGAAAGATGATGATGATGTGCTTTGTGCTTGTGTTTGTGTGTGTGGCTCTGTGTCTTAAAGACCACCGGAGTCACTGGGAGGACTCCAGTGACTCCTGGAGTGTCTAGGTCAGCCCCACAGCGTTTTAGGGTGGATTTTTTAGCAAAATACAGAGTAGAATACCATCTTTTGTAAGGAGGGTCTCAATCTGGTTTTCCCCCAAAGTTGAAAAGCCACGAGGCAGTATTTGCTGTGGTGGTTATCTCCACCTGCAGCACCTGGCTGGCAGCTGGCCAAGCTGATTGACAGATGAGACTTGTAACTTGCAACTCCTGGTGGCTGGTTCATCTGCTTCTCCTGTTTCTGTGGTAACAGCATTTGGATCAGCAAAAACAAGGTAGAATGGACATTTTAAAGCTCACTGATTTTAATTCCTTGTCTTGTTTTTTAGCAGGCCAGTTTCTATGGAAATGACTCCAGAGAGTCAGCTCTCTTGTTAATTTTAGGTGCTGGTTCCCTTCTCATTTTGGGTGGTGGTGGTGTTTTTGACCTTGAATGCCATGTAAATCAGTATCAGATACATAAAAAAACCATATGGGGGTTTTGTACCATTTTAATACTCAATTTGGTTTGACCTTTCTTTGCATGAAAATAGGAAGGGAAAGACAGCCAGGGGGCAGCAGCTGAGAATTAGAGGTCTCACTTATCAATTTCATCTGTGGGCTGCCAACAGACCTGAAGTTTCAACAGGCAATATCCAAAAAACACCTACCACCTTCCAGAGTGTCTGTATGTAAAAATAAGATAAACGTCAGTTAAGACACCAGGGAAAATATTTCAGCTGTCTTCTCCACAATTTTTATTCTGGTTCCAAGAAAGTGAGACTGCTGTCTTTTCTTTGCCCCAGGAGGGGAGCTCTGTTTTAGTAGGTATCAAGAGGTGCTTCTTTCAGCAACTGCTGGATGTGGGTGATTCTGGTCTGTGTTTCTTCCAGACCAGCTAGTGCCTCCTGCTGAACAGCAACATGCTGCTTTTCTGTCTAGGTCTTGGCCTAGATCTTTCTGGTGATCAAAACCAGCTTGTAGTAAGAATTCAGTAATAACTTAACTCAGAGATATGTCTGCATCTGCTTTCCTGAAGTTCGGTGGACTGTAGCAAGTCTGTTTTCAGTGGAAGCTCTTGCCAGTCAATAAAGCTTTCTTCTTTCTGTAATCCCTGTGCTATAAAGAGAGATGGAGAGGATAGTTTTAATGGTTAATTAACTGTAACTCACAACTGATGTGAAATTATAAGGTCTGAAAACTCCTCTTATGAGATCCTGTTTCATTTACCATTCTAAATATGCAAGTGCATTTTACAGTTTGGAATTACTTTTAACACTCATACTGTTTTCTTTTTTTATACCTACAACTGTAACATCCCAGCATTGTTTTTAAGGAAGCATATAGAATTATTGAAATAAATCCTATTATATAAGAGGCAGCCTAAACAATCCGTATTGTGGCATTATTTTTGTAGTGCTGCAAGATGCTATTTCTGGCATACTGCAGTATCTTTGCTTCCTAATCAGTGTGATCCGAATATACCTGTGTGCCATGCAGAACATGTGTGGTATATTTATTAACAGAAAGATGAATCAGAGAAGGGTAGCATCTTCTAATTGCAGGCTCCACTCGGACTTACAGTCCAGCTGAAATAAGATGACTTTAAAGCGCAGCACTTGTAAGGGATTTAAACTGGCAGCCTACCTCTGATACAGCCCTGAAGTTTCAGGGTGCCATCTGGGCTGCCAGCTTCCATCTTTCTCATATTACATAGTTACTTAAATAAATAAGCTGTGGCATCTGTCAATAGATTGATAATCTCTGCTTTTCAAAAGAAGTTTGTGTTGACTGCTGCCAAATATCTTGCTCTTACTGTTCTAGAGGTTTTGTTTGTATTTTGTTTCACCTGGTCTGTTGCAGATTGTTGTTTTGTATAATGCTTCCCATAAAGGAATAGAGTCTCTTCATATTATTAAAGGGTATTTTTTCTTATCTGTGTTTTATCCACTGTTTCTAATTATGCGGCAGTACTGTGTAGGCTACTAATGGTGTTACAGCACTAAGGAATCTTTTTGGGCTCAAGTTAAACAATCAGAGGTCAGGGAAGCATGATTAACTTCCAAAACCAGCCATTGTCTGTGACACTGATGGTACTAGAGGGAAGCAGCACTGAAATGAGATGTAACCACTGCAAGCCCTATGCCACAGAACAGGGGAAAATTATTTTAGATTATGTCTATTTCAACAATATGTGACTACCTGTTCAGCAGGCACAGGTTTGCAGGAGCGACCACAACTGACAGTGCTGCTTTACTTTGTGTAGGTTGCAACAGAGTCAGAGAGCTTCTTTCATAGCTGGCCTCTGTTAGCAGTATGAACTTGCAGTTGTGTGATCATTGGACATTTGCACATATAAAGCTGTGTTGTGATGTTCACATGCAAGTAAGGTCAAGTACCCTTACAATTTCAAAGTCCCTCAGTAAAGACACTAGTTGCAAGTATTATTCTTTCTCTGATTCATACTAGCAAATTAAGATCACCTTCCCAAGTCTTTGAATAGAATCATAGAATAGTTGAGTTTGGATGGGACCTCTGGAGATCACCCAGTTCAATCCCTGCTCAAAGCAGGGTCAGCTAGAACAGGTTGCTCAAAGCCCCCTCCAGTTTGGTTTACAGATTTTCTTTTTCTTCTAATGAACTTATTTTTCCCCAAACTTGGAATTTCTTTATGACTTCTTAGGCAGGTCTGAGACAGAGGAGTAGAAAAAATAAGAGGTGGTTTTAGTCCTGAGTGCAAGAAGAGTTTTGACAGCAGCTTTGTTTTACCAAATCAAATTTATATACCTCTGGTATATATACTGAAGAACTTTGTGAACAGGCAGATCTGGATCCACCACAGTCTCACGCCTGTTGTCCTGGTTCCAAGTTGTCTTGTCATTGCTGGTGTTTTTACATTGTAAGAAAATATGTCCTAGTAAGCCGCTGAGGGAACATTGGTGATTTAAGCCAATGTGTTTACCTTTGCAGTAGGCTATAATAACACGTGGTTAAAGTAGCTTCACTGACAGGCAGTAATTCATTAAAGCTGAGCACTCGGTCATATATCGCAACCTGAATCTAAGCCAGGACATTCAGCAATTTTGAAGCTGTGGGCCAGACGCCAGTTTGGGGTTATGTCTGTGGAGCAGTTGCACTGATCTCCAGACTTGCCTGAAGTCACCAGTAATAGAGTAGTTAAGTACCTTGGCTTGCATATGCACAGCAAGAGTGAAATGTCACTTGAACATTAGGATGAAGTTGTCCCATCAACAGAATATGTACCACGCTCCCAGAAGTATACCTGGGATCTAGATCTGTTGTAACTGCAAGAAGTGTAATTGTTGCTTTCCTTAGTTATGTCCTACCTGTTTTCCCGAGTGATCTGTGGAGGCAGTGGGAATTTGACACTGGTGGTATGCCAAGGCAGGAGAATGTCTGCAGAGCTTGGCTAGGTGGGAAGTTCTCGTAGTAGGAAAGAAGGAGCTATGTTCTCCATCCCTTAAGGGAAGGATAGTGAAGGTATATATGAGGAAAACAAATTTATACATTCTTCTGTTTTGTTTTCTGCAGGCTTCCAGGGCCAAACACAGATCTGGAATAATTTAAGTAACAGTAATTTCAGACACTAGAGAATCTTAAAGAAAATCCTCCATATAAAACGTATCGGTAGCCAAAGGAAAGAAAATCTACTACGAAGTTCCCTTTTGAACAGATAGCCTAAAATAGGGTATTGGATCACAAAGAGCATGTGATATACTTGCATTCATTATAGATGTTTTCTGCCAAGTGAGACTTGATTCTAATGACATGCTGCTGCTGTGAGCGTCAGGAATGCTCTTTACATCACTGCTTGCAAAGATACTTCTTTTTCTGACAGCATTTTGAATCTTGACTCTTTTACCCTTGAACATTCAAACTTAATTTTTATGTTCTTGATCCAAATCATGAAAGGCCTTATACAGCTATCACAAGAGACAAAATGCAGCGGAGATGTCTAATGCTCTCACCCAGGTGAAGAGCCAGCCACCCATCCTAGAAAATGGAGTTGAGAATTGGACCTCTGTAGTGGATCTGTTTACAGCATAGAAGCATCATGCCAAAGTAAGAGGGGGTTGATTGGGTCAGGTCTGCTATTCCTGTTTGTAAGCAGTGATCTAGTAATGCTGCAGACTCTTTTCTCTAGAATGTGTGGTTTTTTTCAAGCAGTGCAGTCTGTTAATTTTGTCAAACTGTTCAGATAGTAGAAGTCTTTCTCATAGGTGCCTAAGTAGGATTTCTTCAGAATTTCTAATGACTGTATTTGTTCTTACCTTTGGGGTATAATGTAGGACTGAAGGAGAAATGTGTTCTCTTTTTATTTCTACCCCATCTCCTTCCAGATTTCTGATGCTATAGAACATCTTCAAGAAGCACTGCAACTGTGCAAAGATGACATGAATTCACTTCATCTACTGGCCCTCCTCTTTTCAGCTCAGAAGCACTATCAGCATGCACTGGATGTTATCAACATGGCTGTTGTTGAATACCCGGAAAGCTTTAGGTAAGAGTTATTGCATGATGCGATATATCCAGTCAGGAACGATCTGCTCATTAGCTCTGTTGTTCTCACTTATACACAAGCAGCCTGTTAAATCAGGTGTGCTACTGGTGTGTCACTCTCTTCCTGGGTGTACTGTGAAGCTAAAACGCATGAGGCTCGGGGTATTCTTTTGATTTTCTGTGTTCATATTCTTTTTGTTTTTAAAACTAATCCTTGTGCTTGTTTGCTTTTCCAGTATTTGTCTTTCTGTATTGTGCTGATGGTGTCTTCTCCCATATATCTCCCTGTACTTTTTCGAATGTCACTTTACATGTGGAGAAATGAGTGTGAGACAACTATGATGATGTCTGCCTGTATCACAAATAATTTTATTAGTTTATTTGGTAAACTTCCTGGTTAAGGACAAACAAATTCTTCATGTATTGACCATTCTTTTGATGCTCATGTATGACACAATTTGCTGCAATAGCACAGCTGGGGGAAAACATCAGTTGAAAAACACAAGACGTAATAATGTATAGCTGAAAGGATGGTTTGGCTGCCTAAGAGCAGGTTTGAGCCAGCACAGACTTCCTGGAGCCAGAGGTTCCCGCTGTTCTATGTTTGACTCAGTCCTTTATCCATCCAAGGGAGATAAATGGAATTCCTTGCGATTTACTGTCATGACCTTTCAAAACAATGAATTTGTCTGTTCTGTGCAAAAATTAAAGCTACTGTAATACCTTCTGGTGATCGCATACTAACTGAGTTTCTCAGCCAAACTGGAGAAAATCCTGTTGCATTGCTGGAAGACCAACTTCCATTCAGAATTGCCTGTATTTAACTGATGTTTTAAACCCATGCAGCATTGTCTTTAGACAGCCTGCTTTCTCAGTGAAGAGAGGGAGTAGCCTCTACAGGTGTAGTCCAGCAGCTGAGTGGGACGTTGTCTAAACCAGAGCAAAGGAAGGATCTAAGTGAGATTGAGGCTATCTAAATGTGAGCTTGAACGCTTTAGGATCTTTTAGAACTATGGTGCTATATCAGCATATAATGCTTTTCATTATAAGCTGAATGTTGCTGTTTAAAATAGCTCTGCTGCCTGTGGTTTTGAGGTTACTTTGTGTATGTGAGGAGCTAAGACTGTCAGTGCACATCTTCGAGAACAAAGTGAAAATTAGTAATGGAAAAGCTCTTAAAATGATGCCAGCATCTCTTCAGACTGTGAACATGGCTATGATTGAAACAGGAAATACTCCAGTGGCTGCTAAATTGTGTTTTGTGGTTTGAAAGTAATAAGCATAGTAAAAAACCTCATGTTGTATGGTCAAAGATCACATCATACAGTCAAAGCTCAGATGTTCATTGAGGACTACAAACACTCAAAGACAGATAAGATAGAGGTGGTAGAGGAAGAAGAAACTGGTTGTTTATGTGAGGAACAGAGTATTTGCTGTGTCAGATCAACCAACTGGTCCATCAAGTCCTGGATCTTTCCTCCAGCACTTACTGAAAATTTATGTTTCAGGGGAAGACAAAACAAAGAAAATATGGTGTGCAAAGTAGCTTGGAGGGTTCCTTTATGCTGTCTAGTAATCTGATTTCCCCAAAGCAGGAAAGAATATTATCTGCTATGCTTCTATCAGTGCCAATCTTCATGTGCGGAAAGACCTTGCAAGGAGTAGCAGAATAGGTTGTTTCTGGTAGAA
>WAAD01018617.1:7240-18324 GCA_013389945.1 Fregata magnificens | reverse complement strand
TAGATACAGCTTATTTTCATAGCTGTAATTTATTACATATCACAGTTGCTTCAAATTGATATTTATGCTTATCCAAAAATAAAAGCATGCTGCCGTCTTCCTAAGCATTTGATAACAATCTGATGAAAGTTGACCTCTGATGTGCTAATAATATTTGTAGTTTTACTCTCTAACTGAGATTTAGTTAAACACACTGTCTGTTTCCTGAAAAGATTGCCATATTTTACTCTAATTTAAGTCGTTGACCTTTGGTTCCAACACTGTTATCTTTCAGGCACAGACCAAACTGTGTTTGTCTTCACAAAGCTATATGAAGTGATGATGCAGAAGCTAATAGTAACCCCACTTGAGCATCTTGCCATTAGAACATGTTGGTTTAGACACAGAACTTTCTTTGGTGCTGAGGCTTCAGCAATACCTGTTTCCTAGCATGGATATTTGGGTTTAGTCCTCAAAAAAAAAAAAAAATCTGGTCAAGTAGGGCTGTGCTGATGCTAGATTTCCTCATGTTTCTATGTCTGTTACTCAAGTCTGAATCTCATTCTGACCAAATGGCCAACAGGAAAATATTATTTAAGCACACACAGCCCTCCCCAAAACATCAGTGTTGTTAATCCAACAGATATGGGGCTCAGCCATACTTTTTCTTTAAAGCCAAGTATAAAAGTGAATAGAATTTATACAGCGTTACTAGTTTTTAAAACATCTTTAACATTTTAAGTATGATTAGATCTCTGCATGAGAAGAGGCAATAAATGCAGATTTGCATCTTGTGGAATTACTGTAAAATTATACTGGAGTGCAGAAGGTGGAGTTGATCGAGTGGGTTTTGTGCAGTGCCAGCTACCGTTTGAGAAATACAGAAATATTTTGTGTTATGTTAAGTGTTTCTAATGTTCCATATGTTTTAGTGTAGAGGGAAGTTAGAATGAGAGATTTTTTTCCTTGAACCTGGGTATTCAAATTATGTGTAGAATGCTACTTCAGCAATTATATATTGTATTTCTTACTCCAATTGCACAATTTTGTGGCACTTAAGTTTAGTGGTGGACTTGGCAGTGTTAGGTTTATGGTTAGACTCGATGATCTTAAAGGACTTTTTCCAACCTAAATGATTCTATGATTCTATGAAGATATATCACAAATTCGTATGATGCACAGAGACAGATCAAGCAAGGAGTGGGACACTGATTCCCGAAGTTTGCTATTATGAGATACTCCCATAACTGGGATGCTGATAAACTTCCTTGCTCTAGAAACTAAAATAAGGGGGGGGGACAAGATTTTTAGTGGGATCCCAGTTCTGCATTGCTCTGAGTTAGGGAATAACCACAGCATTGCTCCAAATATCAGTAGACAACAACGGTGTAACTCTAGATAAATTACTTTCTAAATATTCCTCTATTGCTGTAGTGGAATTCATTCTAAAAAAAAAAACTTACAAAAATAGTTTAAAACTGAATCATACATGTACCTACACACAGTAAATGGCTGTACAAGGGAAAAACAGCAGATTGAGGATTCACTCCATCTTCTAATTCTTGTCCTGTTGGCTCATTACATACTTTAAAGCAAAAGTCCATGTGTAAATGTTGAGTGTAATGTAATCAATACTCTACATACCAAACACAGATTTTAGATAATACAGAATTTATTTCCACAGAAAGATACCAAAGAGAATATGAAATGGCGTATAAAGAATACTTCCTTTTTCAACCAAAAAATATGTGGCATGGGATAAAGTGTTTTTTCCTTCAAAATGTAAATGTTTAAGTCTTAAAAATACTGAAGTAGCTTCAAAAGACCTTTGTTTCCAATATTAAGCTGCTGAAGAAATAAAGATTTAAACATGTCAGCCTGTAAGATAAACATACTCAGATTCTGAGATGTATCACATGAAAGTAAATTCTAAGTAGTTCTCTCAAAGCAAGTTATAGTGTTCTATATTCATTGTTTTTTCAATATTTTACAAGTCTATATTTTACCTGGGCAACTGATGCTTCTGAAAAATAAGAGGAAATTTAGTCACTTTACATTTGCATCAGTTTTACATATACAAGAACAAATCTTGGCAGACAAAGCTAATCAATTTAACAATAACGTAATAATTTTTGTTGACGTTGGGTAGTTATTTAATGGACTGGTGTTTGTTTATTTAGCCAGATTTAAAGCAGTGGAGGGTGCTCGGCTCATCCATAGTTGACATTGTCTTTATAACACTGGGATCATTTCTGTAAGTGTGGCAGTCATAGTGCTGGTTTTCTTTGTAAAAACCTAAACATTTGTATCCCTCCTATTTGTCTAATGCTTTCTGTTTGGTGGATACTAGACAAACCCCTAAGGAGACAGAGTATTGATTTGCTGATTGTGCTCATACATTTAAATTGTAATTACAGTCTGTCTGTCTTTACATAGGTTTTAGAAGCTCCTTGAAATGAAACTTGAGGTGAAATCGAATCTAACATGTAGCACATTAAAAACAAAAAGTCTTTCTGTAGGAATTTTCCCTTTGTGAACCATTTGTCTTTCTGGCTCAGTAATTCTGGTTCATCAGACTGGAAGTCTTTTACTGAATGTTGTGATACAGCGCCTTCCATAGTCAAATTTCAGACCTTTCAGGCTTTGAGCATAATGTTTAATGACACTGGTAGCACTTACAGTATTCTATTAAAATTACTCCAACAGTGCCATTGTGCAGCAAGACCTTCTACATAAAGAACATCAACTTAAGCATGTGACAAACTTGCAGCATCTGCAGGCAACGGGTTTCTCTTCTCCTTGCATATTCTGAAGATTCTAGACTTTTCCTGTTGATTTTCAGTTCAAAAGAAGGCTCAAAAAAATGCAAGTTTGAGACAAAACCTTCTCAAAACCATGGCTATCTTACACATCTTTATCTGCCTACATTACAGGTTTTTCTTTCATCCTTGTATTCATATTTTGAGTGTACATCAATTTATGCGGTGCTGCTGTTGACCTGTCAAGCAGTAGAGAGGGAGGAAAGAATAAAAAATAGGATGCATTTCTTTTTAGATATACCATTGCTCATTTCTCAGTTACATGGTATTGGCAGACTGTTTTGTCTTATCTGTCAAAGTCTGAGGTGCACATTGGTACCAGAAAAGTTAAATTTCTTGGAGAAGTTTTTCATTGACTTAGGGGCTTGCCACTGTGCTTTAAAATACAGGAAAGTATAAATCCTTGTTATATTTTCATGTTGGTGACAGCTGTCTTACAGGATAAAATATTTTAGTTAATTGAAGTGCATTAACAAATGTATTGTCCAATATCTAAAAATGAAACTCATCAAAGCAACCTAAATTACATTTCTAGAAAGATAATTGATTGGAAATGTATATGTGACATTTGGGTTTTGACAGATTAACATAGTTTGTGACTTGAGGATAGGAGTTCTTGGTGAAGTTAGCACCAAATATTTTAGCAATGCACATAAGGACAGATAAATTGTAAGACCAGATCTCATAAATGGAACTGTAGTTATCTGGACTAGCAGAAGGCTTAGTAAAAGTAGAAATACAAACTGATTTCCCAAAATGCGATTGCTGCACTTAATTTCATTGTGTAGCCTGGTGATTGCTGTTTTTAAGTATCCATAGGACTTGATCATGGTAATAGTAAAATTATTCCTTTGGTTGTTATCTGAGTTAGACTACTGTAATTTAAAAATTGGATTGCTGCTAAAACCAGAGAATGAAGCTGTTGGAGAACACAGCTACTTGGAATTCAGACTCGCATCAGGAGTGCATGGAGCAGTACACTGGGGTGGCTTCCTACTTGATGGCTACTTAAGGGATTGACCATTTTGCAGTGGGTGGTAGACTGGTGGCAGTGGGTTTGATTGTTTAATCCTTCTGGATTTTAATCATGTTGTTATTGGTATTCTACAGTATCTAGAATTTTCATCATTTTTGCAAATAATTTGTATTTGAACTACTGAAGTTACCTTGATGTTGTTACTTAAGGCCTTGACTCTACCACCATGTGTATGCCTTCAGTGGATGATACTAGGGCCTTAGCTGAGCAAAGCATGCATATAAATCATCCTGAATCAGAGCCTAAATGGAGCATCTTTGGTAAATTTAGAAGCAGCTTACACCTGTGGAGGGACTCATAGCAGCATGACTTGCTTAGCACTCTTTATATACAGTCATTCTTACAGAATGCTGAGTTCAAAATTAGTAGTAAGTGTGAACTACTGTTCCATCTAAGAGCAGAGTAGCATATTTTCTTCGTACGAGGGTTAGAAGCAAATTTGTCTGCTTTTAGTATAGCTTCTGCCTTGCCAATTTTGCTTTGCATTCTTAGTCCTGGCTCTTAAGCTGAGTAAGTTAAAACATTTTCCTTAGAAGAGTTTTAGTATGCAGAAAATTGCAATGCAATTTTAAACAGCTGAAGAATAATATATTTTGTTTAAAAATAGATACTCCAAGTGTATTTACTCTGATGGCTCTCTGTGTGTGTGTGTGTGTATGTGTAAAATCTGTCATGGGAGAAAGGGAAGACTCTGTATTCCATCGTGATGGTTGTCCCTCTGTGATTTGAGACTATTTCTGTTTTAGAAAAAAGTTCCCATAAGATTCCCTGCTTGGACTCCTGAAGGAGCTGGAAAAATAATTTCCGCCCAGAAGTAATAATAGCATGGGCTTTTGGTTTTGATCATCAACTGACATTTAAAAGTCATCTGAGGAAAGATATTTCTTGATTAAAGTCAGGTTCTGCTTAATGCTGTGGTAGCTGATCTTTCCCATCTGGTATCGTGCTACTTGATGTGATATCTTCCAGTTGCCCAGTGTCTACTTTACGAGATCCCATAGGAGTTACTGACTTTCCCAAGGGACCTTTCAGTGTATAGGGTCATTCTGTTACCCTGATTATTGGTTGGCTTTTCTTTTCCCTGGGGAAAACTTAGAAAAGTTGCACAGCAGAGAATATGAGGTGATAATCCAGTACCCACAAAATGTATTTGGAATTGTAGTTCTGTCAGGACTGTTGCAGCTTGTGCACAGCATGTGCCTGGTTTTTCATTTATGTGCCAGATCCCCACGTTTTACCTGTAGGGTACAGACATTACGTTTTATGTGTGGAATATGAAAGGTAGATCATGTGACTGCATTTCCTGGGTTTTATTCCCTAAAGCGTCAGTGTTTAACATTCCTCGCTTAATCCTGGGTGCAGTAGTTTTGCTTCCTACGTCTGCCGCACGATCACTCTAAGGAGCCACCCTTAGGTGAGGCGGGCAGACACCTCCTTCCGTGGGTCTGGGCAAGGTACTGCTTCATGCCACCATGACTTCAGTTTTAGCGTGTAATACGCCTGAAGAGAAATGAGGGTATTTGTGTTCTGGCTTTTTGTGTGTTTTGAGGATTGTGAAGATACGATCTTTCCTGCTAAGAAGCTGGATTTTATCCCAAATCCTGTGAATTTCACACAAGATCAGATTCTCACAGCATTCAGACGGATTGTCAAAACCCTGGCATTTATTTAAGGCACAGAATAACCGCTTCCTGTGTGCAGAACTCACCAGCGCAGTCTCTCCCAGGTACAAGACAGAAAATTACACACTTTGAGATTTCCTTGAGATACCTCTGCTTTCTGTGCAACATAAAATACCACCCACTAGCTGGGGGTAAATGCGTTGATTATGGCAGCTACACAGCAACTCCCAAACGAGTCATGGGTGCATTTTACAGCGGTTTGAAAATTGGAACTCTGATCTATTTTCTCTTGTGATTGCCAGAGGCCTCAGTATGGACGGATGAAGATAAAACATGACTCAGTGTTTAGCTATGGTATATTTGGGATCTCTTGTAAACGAGGAACTTAAGACTTGAGTTCACCAGGTACAAGCTAATCCTCAATTTCTAGTATTTGCAACCTGGAGGTAAAGAGATCGCTAGATTCTCCGAGACCTATGATACCAGACAAATGAAGGCACATAATGAATATTAAAGACATGGGTTATTGAGAAGGAAAGCCTGAAAAACTTCTTTTATTTTGTCATCAGAGGAGCATAAATCCACACTGAGTAAAGCTGAAAAAAGACCACTGTTCTGCTAGGTGAGTGTCCTTAGATCAGCCACGTTTTCATCCTGTAATTACCGTGCACTTTGTTGCCCCTTATGTGTCCTTGTTCCCAGGATAGATCGTGGTCTTTATCTCCATGGTAAAGTCTACAGTACTAGATAGTTTGTAGAAATTAAAACTGGCAAATTCCATGTGTTTTATGTCATTTGGCATTCTGCACAAACCCCCTCCAGTTTGTCATAAATTCCTAAACCAGAGCAAGGTCACATCTGGTAGCAATTTCAGTCTGCCAGATGAGGCGTAATCCTATAAAACCTAACTCATTTTCTCCAGTGCTTTTCAAAGACGAGCTCTCCTGCTCCTTTTCTGTAAGACATACCACTTGCCCTGTGAGTGCTGTAGAATGATTTAGGCTGACAGTCTTTTCACGCTTTATAAACTGCAATTTTTGGAACACAGCTTTGTTTCCAGTGCATAAGACAGTACAAGGAAGTAAGAGTGTTGAAGTCTTTACGATAACAGGCTGCATCTAGATTCTGTTTTCTTTTGCAATCGCATGTCTCCGCAGGATGCAGCAATTGTGTTCTTTCTCAGTGTTTTGATGCATATGGATGTCCTCATACTCTGAGTAACCTGTCATCATACATACTGCATAACTTCTAAAGGATCCATACATAGCTACTCTTCCGCTTTTCTTTTATGTGCTTTTAAAATAGTTATAGCAGAAGTTATGAGTCTTAAGTAATTCAAGGTATACACGTTGGACTCTAAATTATTAGATGCACTGACAAAGTAGTGGAACGATGATCAATCTTAGCACATTGTAGTAATTGAACATAGCTCTAGTTCCCAGTAACATGGAAGTTTAATAGTAGTCAGTAGTTTTATATGTTTTATCATGTTTCCAGTGTCCCATTATATTTTGGTAATAGTGGTTACTTTGGTATCTCATTGCCTTTATTACTTTATGCTTTCAAAGCACTGTATGGGACTTGGTGACCCACTTTCTCAAAAGGAGTAGCAAAACAGAGTGTACTAGTAAGGTTTGGGGTTTTTTTTTCCCCTGAAACTGTGATGTATTATAATGTGTAATTAAATCAAATTAACAGAACTTAGTGAAAAAATATCCTTTCAAGGGTTCCTCTGTCTTCCATAAGGACTTCTAAGGCCTGTTTGTATAGGTGCACGATACTGGTTTTTTTCTCTGAGGTGACCAAATTTAAGTATCTTGTGATACCACCTGAATGATACTAAGAAAACCAAACTATCAAAACTTAAAAAGCATGTCAGAATTTTAAACAATTAGTATCATTACTC
The DNA here is from genome assembly GCA_013389945.1 of Fregata magnificens. Classification (NCBI taxonomy): domain Eukaryota; kingdom Metazoa; phylum Chordata; class Aves; order Suliformes; family Fregatidae; genus Fregata; species Fregata magnificens. Next base: position 10,962 of record WAAD01018617.1, on the reverse strand, counting down.
TTAACTATGAAAAATGCAAGCTAAAAGCGGCAGTGTATTAATATCCACTGCAACAGGGAACACTAGCTAGAAACCAACGTGTCTACTCTCATTATTCTGACCTAATTTATACCCTTTTGAATCTGTTTATTCACAGGGCAAATATCCTGACGTTGTGACCCTTCCAGAAGGACTGCTGGGAGATTATATAATTCTAAGGAACCCCAAACTTTCTGGGTAAGCCAATAAATACATTTCTTGATTTATGCGGATAAAGGATTGTGAAATGCATATTGATAATCTAGACATAATTGACCTGCTTGAACATGAAGTCACTCTCTGCTTTAGAACGCCTCTAAACACAGAGATTAGATGATGTGTGTTACATTTTAGGGCCATAACCACACATTAAAAACACGAGGAGAAAAAACAAAAAAACCCAAAAATATATGTACAGGTGGTGTGCATGTGGCTGTGTTAGATAAGTGAATCAATCATGTTGTTACTGTGTGTACCCACTCTATTAAAAAGCTAGGTGGAAAAAAATAAAGGCCTCTAGCAGGCTTTTCATTTTTATTTTAAGAAGAAAAAAAATCTATTACTATCTTGGTTTTGGAAACTCACGCTACAATGAAGAGTCTAAATTCAAAGTTTAGGAATGTGGGATGCATCCTCCCTCTCATGCATCAGAAAACATGTCAGGTTCGGCTGGATTTGTTCCATCTTGGTTTTCTTTGTGCATTACATGACGAGAGCAATGGGCAGAACAGATGCTGAGGCCAACATCCCTCTTACTGCAATGGGGTGGGCCGCTGGCAACCGTCCTCTATGAGATAAGGCAGTATTTTCCACCCCTGGGCCTGAACGAAGGAGCTTATCCCTTCTCGCAGGCGAAGGCCAGTGTGGCAGCTTGTCAATTACAGCTCATACTTTCTTCTGTGGTAGGATGTGCAATGATTGCAAAGCACTGTTCTTTGGTCTTCTTTCCATTAAAGAATGGAAAGAAAATTGCAGTTACCATGTTACTGAAAGCAACTGTAGCTGTATTTTTCCATCGTTTTAGAAGGAAATCAGTTAGATGGAGGGGATCATTTCACTGCCATTTATTATTATTATTCTACCACACATGCTGGAGTTGTTTGGGCTCCCTGCTAGACATGTTCTGGCAGGTTTGGGTTTTTAAATTGAGTAAAAAAAATCCTTGAAGTTTCAGGTAAGACAATGTAATTATCACTGTCGGGAATTCTGTGAGGGCCAAGAAAAGTAACTATTTTGTGAAAGGATTAGACCATCCCCTTCTCCTACTACATCTTCACTGTAACATGCATTAATTTATGTGGAAACACCTGGAATTAAAGCATAATTCCCTCCATCATATTTGTTTGTGGAACTAGCAAATAAACCGCAATAGATAATTCTGTCTCTGCACTGCAGTGTCAAATCTGCCATTTAAAACAAAGTGCTTTAACTCTGGGTTGCTCAAATGAATTGTTGTTAGACCACCAGTTAGAAAATAAGCTGCTTTATTTTAGTTTCTCTTCATGTTGACAGGTGCCAAGTCCCATTGCACATTCCCTCTCACCCACAATCATGAAATACAAGAATTTAAAAATCATTTCAGTGGGTTGGTAGAAGATATACTTGCGTATTAATTTGCAAAATCCTAGAAAAAGCTGTGCACAAATTCTCAAAGGATTTTTAATGACGAAGTGGCAAAAGGCTGACAAATCATATTTAAAGGAAACTTGTACAGTCATGATTGCTCGAAGAGCACTGAGAAAGGGAACTTCTTCCTCGCAATGACTTGTATTGTGCCCATCAGCTTTGGATTAGGAAAGCCTTACTTTCTATAATACTCCTAAAATCAGGGATTGGAAGGGAACATGAAATACAGTAAAGCAGATGGGATGTTATAAAGCAACAGATCTACTATGAATGTTGTTCTAGAGTAATCCCTGTGTACTTGACTAGAAAAACTCTCCCTCTGCAGAAGCCAACTGCCTAATTGTTCACGGAGTATGGTGTAGTCATCTCGTCCCACTGCGAAAGCTGGAAATAATAATTAGCCTTGCAAAAACACTCTTGACAGAGTAATGATGGTTAAGATTTTTTTTTTTTTTAAATTAGAAGCAAACAAATGCAGGAATCTAGGCCTTGGATATATTTATCCCTGTGAGTTATTCTGAAAAGGCCATGAACAATATCGGGGTGGACCTTATTCCAAACCCAGAACATCACTATTTATGCAAACGCTTCTGAATTTTCCTCCGTTTTCAAGCTGTATCTAAGCCCAATACCTGGGCCACAGGGTGCAGATACTATGTATGGGGTGGAGGGAGGGAAATGCGCTCTCTCATTTTCTTTCATATCTTACTTTTTACCACTGTTCCATGGAAACTTACCATTGCAAGAGACAAAGGCAAGAACCAGGGGAAAAATACTTGAGGTTGAAAATTTGAATGTACCTGGAAATGAAGAAATAACCTTTCCTTGTCAATAGATTACCAGTTTTCCTTGGTTCAAAATATAAGTATTTCTGATTCTCAAATACAGAGATGGGTAAGTTGCATTACCTGAGATTAATTTTGTTTAAGAGCATAGTAAGTGTGAACCTCCTGAATACTGTACTTTCTGCTTTGAAGAAACCTTAAAGACAGTTGCTAGTTAACACTTAACTAACTTTTCTGTGCACATGACAGGTTTGAATTAATGATAGTTTGGAAGATACATATAGATGAAGAAGGGAGAACTACGCCTGTTCTGGACCTTCTGACTAAAGTACCAGAGCAAGGTAATGTCATTCACTTCAGAGACCATTTCTGAGCTGTCGAATAGAATTGCCTGTTCCCTTTTTTGGCCAACGTCTTTATCTAAAGTGGAAATCCATCTTGCAGACCCCAACCAGGCAAACAGATCCCAATTTAGCAAGCAGCTAAGCTTCACCTCCTGTATAATTTAAAAGGCCTTACAAAACAAGTATGTCTTCCTCTTCTAGACAACAGGTAACCTGTTTTATCCAAAAATGCAACCAGCTGCTGACAGCTACCTTCAGTAATAGTGCAGCTATTTGCAAATAATGTTCACTGTTATGTTTTTCTTGCAGTCTTGGAGCAGAAGATGGCAACTATTGAAAATGCACCCGCCCGCTTCCGAAGCATGCTACTTCTGCTTGGGATTGAGACAGCTATAGAGAATCTGATCAAAGTGGTTGTCTTGGAAAAATGAATACCAGCATTACTTACAACAGGTAGCAATTTCAGAAGTAGTTTTAATTAAGATATTGTGTTACACAGTCTATAATTTTATTGAATATAAACATTAAGTTATTTTCCATTTAGAAACCATACTCATAAAACATGCTATCTGTACAATTATGGCACGTTATATATAAATTGTCATGACATGAAAATAAATACAGCCATTTAAATACAAAAATGCCAAATAAAATAGTTACATGTACAGAGTGATTTCATTATAAATTTATCTTTCTGAATCATTAATGTACCAGAGTGGTTTATCTTCTTAACATTTTCTAGATACCTGGAAAGTGTTAAAAGATCATGCACTGTCAAAGTCAAGTCCATAAAAATCCATTTCATTTCACAGCTCTGTAAAAGTACAGTGATTTTAAAATGACAAGAGAACAGTAAGAGACTCCTAGAACAAAGAGTTAAATAGCTTTCTCATTAAATTAGGGTGGAAGTAGACAATCTGAAGATTTCAAAGACATACTATGCTAAAAA
>WAAD01018599.1:3758-63101 GCA_013389945.1 Fregata magnificens | reverse complement strand
TAAATGACGATAAGCATGATGAAAAGATAAGTCCACAGCCCAGCCATCTATTACACGTTGTAAAGTTAATTGTTTAATAACTGAGTTTCAATTTTTCGTTTGAGATAGCAAGATTGCAGTAATAGTTTTATATTTTTATCATAGGCATTGCGTCCCTATCAGCATCCCATAAAGCAAAAGAAGCTTTATAATTTTTTTCAGCAGATTGCAGGTGCAGATTAACAGGTTACTTACAAAATTAGCACCCAGGTTATTACATGAGTGTATAAATGACCAACCTTTCTGCTCTGAGAATTGCATGTAAATAATACACAACAGTAACCTCACGTCATAAATCTACCCATTCATTTTATGGCCCCAATCTGGTTTTACTTCCAGTATTCAGCACACATATTATTGTTGGCTAGAAAAATGTAATGACATTCAAAATTCTGAATCATGAAAAGTTACAGAAAATATTAGATTTATTAAAAAAATATATTAACTTTGTCTTTCCTCATTTCCTGTATTTTCTTTCCTTTCTTGACCATTTACCAAAGGGTACCATCTCTATACCTTACAGTAATTACAATAGATAAGTGGGTTTGGAATCTTTGCAGCTTCAGGAGTGTGTTCCCTTTACTGCTAAAGTGAGAAGCACCAACATGCACTGTACATTGCCATGCCATATTATATTAATATTACCGTGCCATTGCCATCCTTCAGCAGTATAGGCCTGATAAGCCTTAGAGGCACCCCAAGCATCCAGAAAATACTTACAGGAGTGCAATATTAGACAAAGATATCTTGCGGTCCACATTAAGCATTACAAAGGCTAATTAATATCCATTGGTGATGGGTCACTTAATAAATGTTAAGCCTCCGCTAAGACTAAGTTTGTGTCTCCCAGGACAATGAAAAACACTTTATAAATATTTCACTTTTTTAAAAGACTTGCTCCAAGCTACAGAATGTTTAGGTTTGAAGCAAAAGGATGCAGTTGGGTTTCAAGAAATAGTTAAGTATTTTTAGTTTACTCAACCTTCCTGTAGTTTTCAAAGTTGGAAGACAAAATGTGTGATAAAGTTTACTTTATAATTTAGATGTGTTCTCTAGAGACCTATGATACTGGCTTATTGAGAAACATGTAGGTTATCTAAACAAATATTCGTACTCCAAAGTTATTTTGCTTGCCAATATCTGTTTCTAGGGCTCTATAAACTTTAAGTTTTAAAGCTCTAACCCCAGATACTGTTATTAGGAATAAGTAGTCTATTCTTTCAAGTTTAAGATGTCTGGTTTATAATCTTTTTACAGATTGTGGATTCTTGGCAAAAATATGTTATAATGTTTGATATTACACTGTTAAACGTCCAATAATGTTAAGATCACTTTCCAAATTTGTTACTTTTGTTTGTTTGTTGAAGTTGGACTTGATGTAGGACAGCAAAACAAAGCCATGTTAAAGCACTAAGGCAGGTGTCTGTATATCCTTTGTAGAAAGTAAGAGATTTGGTTTACTCTTTCCTCTGTTAATGTGTATAGTATGTTAGTGAAAAATACTTAGGGTAGAGCCAGAGTAAAATGGCACATGAACTACTGTTAGGCAGAGATAGTCTTTGCCTAATACCTGCTGTTTAATTAAGTTTTGGCTAGTCATGTGTAGCTCTCAAAATAGAGTTTCCCCCTGTTTGTGGACTGCTATGTTGCCTCTTGTCTAAAACCTCACCTAGTGTGCTTATGTCCTAGTTTACTGATTGTGCTGGTGGGAGGCTTGTAAGAGAGAGGTAGATTCCTCCTGGGTTTTTATGGCCATTCACAGGGCAGAGGCTCTGCACTTTTTCCATTCTTTTCATTGAGATCTTTATGGTTCAGACTGAGGGAGAGGTCCTGATGAAAGTGATCTCAGACACGTACGTATAATGCAATTAATACTAGTGGCAATTACAGTGAGAATTCTTGAAAAAGCAGTCATTTTAAATCTCTGGTCCCATCAACTACCCCACCAGCATTCATGTGATTCTTAAACTATATACCGTACGAAACAATTTTCCATTGGTAACATGAAAACAAATAAATCAGGGAGAGAGATCTTGAGGAGCGTGAGCAATTCCCAGTCAAATCACTTAGATGAGCAACTTCTTAGAGGTTTTCTTTGAGAAAGCATCCAGATCCCTCCTACATTTTTAATGTTTCTGTGTTACATTTACCCCCAAATTAAAGGAAAATCCTAGCATTACAGTGCTACCTTGGGCTGAGGACTGAGGACATTTAAATCTTGCTCCATGTGTGTGGTCCTGGACAAACCAGTTAGTCTCCACTTGTCACCTGTAACTCAACTTCTTGTCAAGTTAGGATTGTAAGAGGCTTGGAAATAAAGAACTTAGGTACTAAACTTTTTGGGAAAATAAACATATAAAAACATTTGCTGGAAAACTTCACAGTTCCACCACTGCACAGAGCGATTTGTACCACGTAGCCCCTTTGTGTTTTTAAACAAAGCCAAATGGCAGAACTCAACTGAGACTGGAAAAATCTCTGCTACAGATTGTAATCATCCATCATCCCTGAGAGAGGTAGGAGAACAAATCCCACCCCCATGAATGTCACCACATCATTTTCTACCCTTCAATCCCTTTGGCAAGGCGGGGGGGCATGTGAAAGCACTTACGCAGGCCACTGGCCTCGGTTAACTTGCCCCAACCTCATGACCCTAATACAAGTCAGATTTTTGGGTTCAGGAGATCATTATTCCTACCTTCTGTGTCATATTATTCATATAGTTTTACTAGGTAGGTATGTATCTTTAGTGTTTCACTTTCTCAGTAATGTCTACATTTCAGCGAGCATTACATTTACCTGTGTAAAACCTAAAAGCTTATTGACTAGGTAACAAAAAAATGACATCTTTTTTTTTACAAAACTATTGCTTCTCTCTCTGCTAAACACGTATTAGGAGGTCTTGAAGCTCTTCTGATTCTACCTTGATTTAGATTGTACATCATTGTAAATAAGAATTATATTGTTTCCTAATAAGCACTGTGAAGAAATTTGTGGAGAAAAATTATTTTGTCAAGAGGACATTTAGGGAAGAATACGACAAGCCTTAACCACCATTTCTGTTACACATCTTGCATGTCTCTGGGTGAATGCATATGTCCTTTTTCTCTTTATTTATAACTTAGTTTTACATGGAAAATGCTTACATTAGGGGACATTTATATATAAATTATGCTGCTTATTTTTTGGCTTTCTGTAAACACAAAAATTACTCCTAGAATTAGTAATTCCACTCCGGAATACACAATGCAGATACATTGCATGCAAGAATGTTGCTTATTAAATTAACATTAAAGGCAATTATCTCTGGTATTTCTCTGAAGATTTTGGAACACAATGTAATAATAGCTTATCTCCTCAGTTAAATTCACTGTGGCCCACTTAATCTGACAATGTAAAGAACAAAAATGAGCAAGTTATGTGAAAAAAATTACTTGCCCTTCTTCTCAGAGAGACCTTTCTGCCACATCCTGATTGCATTTGAGCATGTCATCGTGCTAGAAAGTGTTAGCTAAAATGTTCTGGAAATTTAGTGCAAGAAAGCCGGGATAGGTTTACTGTCAGCTAACAGGATTAAATTGAAAGCTGGAAGCAAGTGTCCTCCCTTCTTTCCAGTATTTTAGAATATGTTTCTAATTAGATTCATCTTAATCTTAATCAAGAAAATATACATTGAATTGAGAGAATGCAGATTGGTGTGGCATATTTTGTAAGAAACAAGAAAGATATATATGGCTGTATATAGCCTGGCAGTTCAGGGAGACATACCTGGCAGGGCTTCTTACTGCTCTGGAAAAGCGTTTTCTTTGCATAGGCATCTGCTCCATGCCTTTATTCTGACTTATTTTGGAGCTAAAGTACTGGCCAGCATGTAGACAGGGTAGCTGGTGCACCTGAGGTTGTAGCCTCGCTGCCCTAAGGCTGCATGTGGAAAGGGAAAGATGAGAAGGAGGTTTCCTCACCCCTTTCCACTAACAAGAGACATGGAGAAAAGTGCCCCAGGTTGGCAGGAGGAATCAATGGTTATGTTGTGTTGTGTTTTGTTTAGGATTAGTTGTGAGGCTTCTTTTTTTTTTTTTTTTTTTTTTTTTTTTTTNTTTTTTTTTTTTTTTTTTTTTTTTTTAACCTTAATATGATTCACTCATGAATTCAGACCCTCTTCAGCCCCAGGTACGTATGCACTCTACAAAGTCTTCTTCTGACCAGAAAATTGGAGAAGGATTAGATAACTTGGATGCCTGTTTTCAGGTCAAAATCAGCTGAGGGATGGGAATACATAGGCCAATTGAAGCAAGTTATTTATTCATTAGAAGTCAAGGAAAAGCAACAGGAATAGTTCTTAAACTGAATCATTTAAGGGCAAATTTTTTATGTTTTCCAGGGACCCTTATGCCTACAAATAATTCATGCCCTTCTATTTCTCTAATGTTTTTGATTTCTTTCCCTGAAAATATTTTTTATGACCAGGTCACATGGTCAGAGTTATCCTTTAATGTCCTTTAATGTATTTTTTCACTTTATCGTTTTTCCATTTTGCTGAGGAATACATTAGCCTTTGCTACTTGCCCTTGAAATGTCTACTTTAACAGCAGGCTTTGAAGAGAAAATGAATAGTGAAACATTAGTTGCATCATACATAGTTGGGGGAGAAATTTTACCTGAAAAGATTGAAAATATCCAGGAAAAACATTGTCTCTTCTGGCTTACATGTAATTTCTTAAAATGCCAACTATGTTAACTTTATATATTAAAACCAAAGTTCAGGCTTTTTCTAAAGATTCAAATATCAGCTCTTCCTTTTTTTTTTTTTTTTTTCCTCATGAGTGTTTGTGTTCAAGCTGCTAGAAAAGGAATTATAAATTTGAGAATATAGGACAGCATAGTGCTACAGTGGCCACCAAATAGGACTCCTCAAGTTCCTTCCTGTTCTTCTATAAAACTTAACCAGTGCTTAAACCTTCCAGTAAACAATAGATCTCAGATCATTCATATTTCGGTGCATTCAGGCTTGTAAAACTGTTCTCCAATAGTCTCTCCCATGTCTGAATTTTGGACATATTTCTTATGCTATGTAACAAGGCATAAAAAATCCTCTGAAATTAATGTGAAGTTTCTACAGGGAAGCTTCAAAGTCAGGGGTCCATAATAGTACATTCCAAAACCAAATTTCAAACCATCCCAAAATATGTATCCAAATCAAACACTTGAACTTTTCAGGCTACTAAAGTTTTGAAAACAGATCAAAATCTTTATTCCAGCCATTTTTCTGGGACAAGACTCCTGTTGACATTGAAGGATGCCTCAGTGATGACTTCGTTGGTCCTTCTAGAAAGCTGGACTATTCAGAGGAATTGGAAGTATGCCTTTTTATGTATGCATACGTATGCATTTATTTATTTATTTAAACTGTGCTGCCTTTCCAACCTCAGGAGAGTTTTCCTATATTAATTGCCTCTGTGCTTAGATGCCTCCAATTATTAACCTGCAGGTGTCTCTAATCACTGCATATTCCCATTGGGTTTAGGTTGAGGGCTATTAGCTATGGTGGTTAAATACAGCACACATTATGTGGTTTTTGTTTACTGTTTTATCCCTGAATTTGGCCTCAAAGACTCCAGAAAACAGTCATCAGCAATCACTTCTTTTCATTAACTGCAGTGCCTTGGATCACATTTTCCTCCTTCGCTTCTTTTCCAGGGAAATATTTAAAGACAGTATGTAGGCTAAAGCAAGAAGAGTTTTCCAAACACTATTCCATAGAATTGAACTTGCAACGCTGTTTCGCCATCCAACACCTCTGCTATCCAAAGCCATAGAAATCCCGCTTGGGAAACATACATATTTTTGCTAAAACTGCAGAGCTGGGATATTTGAAAATATAAGGAAGCACTGGACTTTGTCTTCATTTGTATGGGGTTATCACGGCTTACTCAGCAATAAAAATGTATCTAATTATGTTGGTGCTAGACTGAATCTCTTTTAATTGATTAATTATAATTCACGTGTAGATTAACAGCTTTTAAAGGTCAAACCCTTTCAAATTGCACTGAGTACTTGTTTATCTCTCCCTGTGCTGTGTAAACCTGGTATTCTATTGCAGTCTGAAAGCTACACCATAATTACAGATTTGGAAAAGACAAAAATTGATTAGAAACCAAGGCTGGTTACAAACAAAGGAACTGGGTCTGGTTATTCTTCTGTCCTCCCTCCTGAAAAGCATGAGCTTTCATTGTATTTTTGAGCATCAGATTTTGACAGCCTAAGGTGCTTCAGAGATGAGCAAGCACTGTTTAAATAAAAGGTATCATTGATTACGAAGCTGGCACACTGCAATCAAACATATATTCTTTCTTTAAATTCTGAATAGCATGAGATGTTGCTATTATTACTTTTTAAACAAGAGGCGTACTGATGCAAAATTAGTTAAACAATGTTTAATTTAATACTCCATTATACTTTGTTCTTCCTCTCGCTCTGGTGCTAACACAGAACACTACTTTTTGTGCATGCCACCCCAAGGTCCTCAGAGTGCTTGAATAAAACATGTTATTTTCACCTACTGGAAATATCCCCAACGTTTTCTGTACTCTACAACCAGCATGTGATTGTTATCACATTTTTTGAAGTGCTCTAAGTGACAGACAAAAATGAAAAATATAGATGTTTTCATTTGTGGTGGAAATGAAAATACATTTTTCACAATGTGAAATTTGCCCTTACTTCTAAGAGAGGGACTACTTATTCTTTCCACCTTAGAGGTATGATATAGGAAAACAGCAGCTTGTTGTTGCTAGCTATTTGACATGTCTTGTGATAAAATTAGCATTCTGCATTTTTGAGTGATGGTTTTTGTGACCTCTGATGTTCTGTTGAAATACAGAAAATTTAAAGCTGAAGAATGTTATTCTTTTTAAACAACATAAAAAACCTCTTTGGAGGACTATTTCTTGTTTGACAATTTGCCAGCAGAAATTGAATAATATCCATTCCTGAAGTATTCTATTTTGCATAGGAGAAGAAATTAAGGAGACAGTGAAAGTCATTTGACTTTGGGTACGCAATTAAGAGCACAATGCAGTTTCTCAGAGAAAAGAGAAAACAGAGAGTAAACTGGAGTGCAGTTGTTTGGAGAGGGCAGACCTGGAGGGAAGAGCTGTCTTACTTCTAGGTCTGAAACACCATTTTCTGAGTAAAGTTTGAATCTGAGATGGCTGGATCCTTGCAAACGGGACAATGCAGTGCAAATTCCCTGAGAAACCAGTTCTCTCAATCCCTGTCTTTCTCCAAAGAGTGCGCTCCTATCCTACATTAAAATAGAAACATGCTCAGTCAAACACAACAGTGTAAAAAATACAATCAATGCTGTTTGTGATTACATATATGTCTTGTCTGTCTGTATTCAGCCAGGTTCCTTCCATGCTACTTTTCTTTTATAGGCCGAACACTACTGAACACAGTTTATAAGGTTGTCCTATTCTGTTTTGGGAGTGATTATGAGTATGGCACACCTTAAATATAGTTATACGTATATATGTTTTTATATGTATTTTTAATATATATACATATATATACACACACACTCACTCTGTGAGTCAAGTAAAATACTTAAGGACAGGACTTGAAAGGCATCAAGATTCATCCCTGTTCAGCTGGGTTTATTACAGACAGGTGTCCTTACCACAGCTCAGATTCTAATGCTAAAACACACCTTTTGATGAAATCTTAGCCTCACTGAACTTGATGTCAATTTTTGTGAGAACTGGATTTCATCCTTTTGAAAAAAAAATTCAGAAGGAGCAATATTAGTTAGTGGGAAGGTGGAACAGAAAGTATAAGGACATCTTGCAAGAGCAAGGAGTAGGAGAGGCTGGACAAGAACACAATAGCTGCGGAGCCTACTTCAAGTTATTTAAATAGTTTTTCGGGGCAGAACATTGTGGAGACTCCTATCACTCAGAAATTGAGAGAAGATAAAGTATTAAAACCAGAGGAAGTGATAAATATCAAAGTGAATTTTGGCATGGTTAGTAAATTTAACGGAGTCAGAAGGTTGTTACTTGGAAGATATCTGTAAACAGTAGAAAAACATTTATAAAAATAAACTTTACTTGTTTGCATTCTCTCCACAGAGAGAGCAAAAGACACATATGAACCATGAGTCACTCACAAGTTCGTACTAAATTTATTTCTGGGTATCATTAGGGTAGTCAGCAGTGCATTGTCAGTCCACGTTTTGGAGGGAGAAGAGACAGCCAACTCACCAAAAAACAAACAAAAAAAAGAGGCTGGGGTGTCCAGGGAAGGGAAAGCTCCTGACCTGTCCATGGCCCTGTCTTAGGCAGCGGTGCCAGGGTAGCCACTGTGGGGCCAGCTCTCCCTGCAAGGGCTGCTCCCCAGCACTTTCAAGGTGGTTTCCCTTATGCTTCCCCTCCGTTAGCAAGGCATTGGACCCAGTGCTCCATAAAGACTGAATTTTTAAAAACATTTCAGACCTCTTCCTGTCATCCAGTGCTAAACACTGGGTTGCTTTCAGAATGGACTGAATTAAATTCCCATCCTGCCTGCAAATATCATAAATTGAGGTGTGGTACAAAGTATATACTGAGGGAAAGGAGACACCATTATTTCTGATAGTGTTGCTGATTATATCGTAGCAAAATTTAATTTTCATTCATCTGACTGTTATAACAATGAAATCAATTTAAAAATCACAATTGTCAGCCACTTGGCAGAACAACAGTAAACATCTAAGCAAGATTGGCAAGAGAACTTTGAGATATTACGAAAATGTGCATTTAAACAACATTAATCGTCACTTTCTTTATAAGCTCTTCCCCTTCTAGGCTCCTTGGAATTTAATTTGGCTCTGGCTCAAAGGAGTTATGAATGGAAGTAATTTAAAGATGGATGGATGTTAATTTAAAGATGCCATCATTTTCTGACAGAGCCGGGTACTGAGGTGTAAGAAAATGTAGAAGGAAGATAGTGTGTAATCAGGAAATGCCAGTCAGGCAACAATTTGATAAGTTGATGAGAAAGAGACATGATGCTTCTAATAGCCCTTAGTCTCTACCAAATACAACACATTTGATGAGCTAATTTCTGCTATGGTACACAAAGCAGATTTCCTAAATTGTGTTACAAAATTGTGTATGTTTATACCATAAATGGAGATTTTTTTTTTTTTAAATAAGAGTAATATCAATATTACTTCCACTAAGCAGTAATGTAAATTGTTTAATATAAAAACATTAGCATGAATTGGAAAATTAATTAAAAGAACAAGTCACTATAATTATGATAAATAAAGCTTATCTTTATTGCTAGCATGCTTCTCCAAGCAATCTGTCTAAATGAGAGGAAATTATATACCATCAACTTTCCCAAGAGCTAAAGTCTCATTTTAAGAATCAGGCATGCTACACTGAAAAAAGAAAAATATCTGCTTACTCAGTATCGTGTTTTAAGGAGGACTATAGAGAGAGGCTGAACCTGTTTTGCCACCTGTTCTGCACATGCAGAATACAATTCTTGTCCCATTTAAGTTAGTGACTTTTGTCACTGAATTTCACTTGCTGTGGCTAATTTAGTCAGATATCTATGCAAGGGAAGCTAGTCATTGTACTCTAATGATAATGTACATGTAGCCATTAAATATGCATCACTTTTCAAATTGGGCTATTTGAATTTGTTTGCTGCTGTGGTATTTTTTAACCCTAGCATTCTCAAATAACATCTAGTATATTTTCGTGTTCACCAGACTCTAGCCACCACTTCGAGAGAAAAAAAGATGGCAACAGAATGTTCTTACAACTTTGCTGAGCTGTTAGAAAATATATCATCTATCTGTCCTCCCCTTTCTGGCTGGTCTTGTACACCTCTTCTCAATAATTTGTTTATTCAATATATAGAGAGGCAATGAAATATTTAATTATTCTTATTATTATTGAACAAAGAAACATTGTGTTGAAATACACACGCTGTATATTGTTGATTTCTTCATTGTTGCTTTAACCCAATAACTCTGGTGATGACCTTTCATAACTTCCGAAAACCATCTTCTGAGTTCAGGTGTAGAGAAACATGAAGCAGATGAGAAGATGTTTGGGGATATGTGGAATAAGAAGAGAGGAAATAGAAGTAAGCAAAGCAAATCTCTGGCCTCTTTTCAGTACTGTGCAAGTCTGGTGCAGCCATGGGCAACTTCTCCTCCTCCTCCTCCTGAACCTGGCATTGGGCCAGTCTGGATGTGCTTGGTCAGGATCAGTTATGCTGGTCTGACATCACGGTATACAATTACTGCTTCTGGGGGAATTAGGCATATATGCAAATGAGAGTCACATCATTACTTCCTATGTCATCTCAGTTGCATAATCATATAGTAAAATTAGGTGTTAAATTGAACTAGAGCTTGTGCTTACAGTTATCATTCCATACCAGAACAATCGCATTAGCTGGGACGCGGTTGTGTTTTCCAAATGACATCATGCTCTTTATAGTTTATAAATCACCATCTGGACGTGTCCCCTAGAAAAATGGCTTTATCTTATGTTTCTGGGAAAAACTTGGCTCCAAGTTTTAATCAGTGCCATAAATAGAGGAGGATGCTGATTTATTAGTTAATTGTCTAGTGTAGATGTTCACACATGCACATGTGGCATGTTGAAAATCTTGCCATTGCTGATTGTTGAAACCCTTCAAGCTCATTTTTTCCAATGTTCAACTTCTCACAGTAATCAAAAAAATCACATTAACTGGAAGATATATTCACAAGCAGCTTTAATGAGAAAAGTGTGAACTTCCTCCTAAAACCACTTGCAGACCATACACTATAAAATTAACTGTGTACATTTTACTTCTTGCCTCATTTCACCGTACAAATGAGATACTGAACGCATATAAAATTCTTGCATTAGTGCCTGCAAAGATTTCTTTGACAGAGGTTGCACTACTGGTTTCAAAACAACATCACTCTCTTAGTCTTCTTTGCAGCAGTATTGAAGTTGGTTAGCCAAGATTTGCAAGTTATCTGTCTAAACCCCACTGTGTTTGGATTGATAAGGTGACACAGTGTTAAGGATCTCTGTATCTGAGAGAGTTTTTATCACTTACTGGATTTATTCTGACTTCTGCTAACTGCAGTATTCCCACTAAAAACATAGAAGAGACAGCATCTCTCTCCACAAAATCGTTTACTATAAATAAATTCTAATTAGTAAGCAAAGTTTTTATACAGGATGCTTACTGAATTCAAACTATTCATTCACTCTCTTCCCTTTGAAGATTTTTGTGATTTTTTTTTTTTTAAGTTCTGGAGGAAAGTTTAAAAAAGCAGATTATTATTTTTAATTTTCTTACAAAAATTAGTAAACCTCTGTGACATTTGTGTCATTTCTTTTTGAATTCACTTCATAGGTAAGACGTGTTTGTTCTTGCAAACAATTCCCAGTAAAACCTTCAGGAACCAATTTTGTTTACCACCAACTTCTATGCATGAGTGTTGTGATTCTGTTAAGTTAATGAAATAAAAATAAAGGCCAAATTCCCACCTGAACTAATGAAGAATCACCTTCTCACTGTATTTTTCCACTAGGGAACCAATCCTTTAAAAGGGAGGTGAAATCTGAGGTCCTCATAAAATTTGTGGTCATTTAAAAATCTTGCATATGGCAAGTTAAAGGTGTTAGCCCTAGTGTCTTGGTGAAATTCCAAATTAAATATTTATGTTCTGTGTACCTGAGATGTCTGTCTAATTTCATTTAAATATTATTTCTTTCCCTAATGGCATCCATCCAGTATAGTCGCTGTGTTTCACTGGTGCTTTCATGCTTCATGATAGTAGTCTAAACTTTTGTGAACATACAGAATGTGTGAGTGCAGTGTATTTAAAGGAATTAAGGAATTCCTGTCTCCTTTAGCAAGTTCTTTGCATCCAGTTAAACTGTTACATAAAGGGAAAAAGGGGAGTCAAAAAGGAGATAAGAACTGTGATGATATTTCAAGGAGCAGAGGCTACCTATATGACCTCCCTGGAAGTACTACCACCATCATGGACAGCGGCAGCAGGACAGAACCATTCACTAAGATTTCTTGGGAAAAAATCCTAAGACTCAGGCTACGTCCCAGCTAGCTGACAGGAATTAACATCACTATGAAATGTGGGATTTTTGCCACATGCCACCAGACAAGTGGGGAGGGCGCCCAGTGGCAGGTTTTGCCAGGCACGGGGACCATACAGGTTGGGAGGTATGGGAGAAAATGTAGCGTGCTACTTTTCCACTGACGTGTAGGTTTTGTCATATTCCCCTGGAGACCAACAGTCAGTTTAAGCTCCGGTGGATGAACATTTCCAACATCCATATGTTTTTAGACTCCCGGATCAAACACTGGAAGCCTGCGGCTGCACTGCAGGCAATGAACAACGGGGCTGGGAAAGAGCACTTTCACATCCTGATCCCAGCTCCCGCGGCAGCTCTTGGCAACGTCATTGGATGGGTTATTTAGGTACCTACCCTTGGGTTTACCACCTTTAAAATAAATGTGATAATACTTACCTTCCTTCCTGAAGAACACTATAAAGCCTGGTACTAACTGCCCATGGCATTGCAGTTATTTCTGTGTTAAATTCAGTGATGCTGATTTACTCAACTAAAACTGTTTTCATCTCATTTCAAACTTGGAAATGACTCAGATATGGAACTCTGGTACGTGCAAGCCTTTCTATGTCCAGGAATAATGATTTTCAATTGTGGTTGCAGCTGGGACTTTCTGAGCAGTGATGATAAAATATATATATATATATATATTTATATAATTTAAGAACCGTTCCTCTGAGCTAACCAGGGCAAATACTGAGATGCTTTATCTTTTCAAAGCACATACCTAAACAGCCTGGATTGTTCCCTCCTGGGCTTATGTGAAGAACTGCTTCCCTTGCTCCCAAATGCCCAAGCTGGTGAACATAAATGGACTTCCAAAGTGGAGTGGAGAGATATGGGAAGATGATCAGAGCAAAGAAGGATGAAGGCAACTAATATATTTTTGCTCCAAAGCTCAAAACAATTCTCAGCTTCCCCAATTTTTCTACAGATCACATAGAAGCAGTCAGTAAAAAGCTGTTATAACTGGTCGCCTCCTTGTTTTCTTTTTACGCTGAAGAAAATCTGCTAAAATGCTGACAATGAATGTCTTAACTTTAGATTTATACCATTTTATCTATGAGGAAAGTTTTTGTGCTGCTCACATGATCCAGTCATCTGAGCAGGAAGGTAGATAGTAAATACAGGCATATACTTTTAAAAAATAATCTAGCTGTTTTCATAATGAGAAACTCATTGGGGGGAATGTTTCCTTTCTATATAGCAACATAGTTCTGGCTTATCATGGCTCAATCTAAAACAAAGGGCAATGACACAGATAAAAATAATACTTCTTAAACTGAAAAGCTAGTTGCTAATTGTACAGTAACTGTCTGGAATAAGGAGTTTTATTATTTTGAATTATATTTAGTAATATAAATATATATGAGTCTGGCAATATATCTGGAAATTAATCTCAATAAATCAATCATTTTGAATGGGAGGAGACTTCAAAAATCATTTAGATAAAAATGTGCAGAAGTACAATTCATTTGGGAATATGATTTAATCAAAAAATTTCAATTTTGTATTTTTCTGTATTTCAGATGTCAATTTTTTCAAATTAGCAAGCACAGAAGCAGAGTCTCTGTAATACTCACAAGCTATTGTCTGTACTGTCCTACAAATATGGACACGAGAGTAGGAAAGACAAAGACCTCAGTGGTTTCTATCCCCTCCTCTGACTTTCTGAGCCGCTGATGTGGCTCATCTGCAACAGAGCGCAATGTGGTCTCAGTGGTCTAGAAACAGCCCTGGATCAGGGATTGGAGGGAAGGAGAGATCCAGGATCTAATAATGAAAAGCAGCTAAAAGAGAAAAAATGAGAAAGATCCCTTTTCAGAAAAATTTGGGAGGTTTTTTTGCAGTTCATTAACAGTTTGATTTGAAATACTCATAATTACTTTCTTTACATGTTGGTGGTTTTCCTCTGCACTGACCATTGTATGCAGTGTTTGTAAGGTATACAGCTGAAATGTGATGCAGGCCCTGCCACACTTTAAGTAGCAAAAGATTCTTCAGGAGAGTGTTATTGCATGTAATTTGTGGACTGGTGCCAAGAACTGTGGAAACTTTAGAACAGCGCCATTTGCCTTCATGTGTTATTTCCGCTGCCTAGAAGAACACAACTCATAGTAATTCTAAAAAGGGCAACAGGGATAATTGGGTTCCTGCTGCTACACGTGTTTATCAGTGTGCTACTGCCAGATGTAGGACATATGCTACAAATGGTCTTCCTATCCCCAAAAGGAAAAAAAAAAAACCACCCAAACCAAAACCCCATAGCTTTCCCCACCTCCTTGCAGACATATTAGTATAGCACTGGGACTAAAGCCAGGAAGGTTTTTTTAGCTTTGATATCCAGACCTCTAGACTAATGCTTTTATTCAACTGATGGTTGCAGATGAGGGATTGTTTTAATTTTAAACATGGAATAAAAAATCGTAGCTCTTCATGAGAAATTTAGAGACTGCGTGTGGTGTTTAGATGTGTACCTAAAAGTTTATACAGCTTGTGCTTTGTATGTGGCTAGTGAAGATTGGATTACGGCTCAAATTTCAGTGTTAGATATTATTTACATTGGGAGGTGCTGTTTGACTGGGTGCTTTTTGCTCAACATGCAAAAACTAAATCTTAATTTCCAGTTTGCTCAAAATGGAAACAGCTGAAAAGATAAAAAATCATGTTTAATTCAGAATTTTATGAGTAAAGAATTTCACTGGACTCAAATGGAAAAGAAAAGGCTCATTGTTTTTTTAAACTGCATTTCAGGAATCTTTCAAATTAAATCTAAGTTTTAAATTATTAAAAATGAGTGAAATGCTTCAATTCCTTTAAAAAATTTACATTCAGGAACAATTGTCTTTAAGTAAGTCACTGAGCTGGAACCCAGAATCTCTGTCTGCCAATCCAGCTACACTTTAATTTCATTGTGTGACTCTACCAAAGTAATTTAATCTTACCATGTGCCTTTCTTCTTCGTCTGCAGAAACAAAAATCCTGTTGTGCTGTGTAGTGAAGTAGTCCAATATTATTACAAGACTTTCACAACAGATACAAAACACACAGTGGGAAACAGGGAATTGACAGCTTCATGTATGTGGAATAGCATGAGCCCTGCTAGGTTTTCTCCCTATTAACAGACTGTAGACAGTACTCAACCAACATCTGAAAAAACAGTGGATAAGATTAATTTGTTTAGTATAAGTCTCTGAACAGCCTCAGGGATGAAGCTAAACTTGTGTGGCAAACAAAAATTACATTCAAGGCAGAGAAATACTTGCAGTCTGTGGAATAAATTGGATTGAGGAGTGATATGTAGGTAAAAGCTGAGGCAAAAGTACTCAGTGGTGATTAGCAAGTAAAAGTCTGAGTGTTTTGAAAAAATATGAACAACTAAAAAGAAATATAAGTGGGAAAGCTAATGCTGTAATAAAATGGAACAGTTGGAGGTTGGGAGATAGACCCTGCATTGCTCCAGGGGAGTGGGACAATGCAACAAGAAACGTTGCTTCATTTTTTGTTTCATTATTATTTCTCTCTAGATGACATTCTGGATAGACGGTTTGTGATTCAAGTGCACTGAGATATCATTTTTATTAACACAAATGTTAGACAAACTAATGTTTTGAAAATGCCAAGCTAGTTTAAAATGGCACATACTATATGGACACAATTTACCTCTCAAAATGCATACAATTTGCAAATATGGATATGATTCATATATATGTAACAAGAGGCCAATAAGGTTTTCTTTAAAGACCAAATTAAGCTTATTTGTCTTTTTATACAGTGCAGTGTCTATACAATAAGGGATTTATCTTCACTTTACATTTAATATTTTAGAATACCATATTTAAAACAATGTAAAGAATCTGTTGTCTAAAGAATAACATGTACCTTCACCACTCTGAGGTGAATGTCACTTCAAGGAACAGAAGTGTTTATCAAATGAAACTGAGCAAAAAAAAAATGTTGAAAACTCCAAAAGCAACTTTTTCCCACAAAAGCCTATTTTGCTGATGATTGCATATCCATTCTTTTTAATGTAAGATAAAGTCTTAGGAAAGTGCTTTTTAAAGCTCTGAAGTCATAGAATTAATTTGAAAATAATTGTAGTGTCAGGAAAGTTCCCCTTTAATTTTCCTTCTGCCAAGACTTATGACCAAAGCTATACAGAGACCTTGACAACAGCTTGAGCTGTGTCCAGAAGCAACTAGGAAGTGAGTGCTGCTCCTGGAATAATGATATATCCTGCAGGTAACACCACTCACCAAGCAGAAAAAGTGCACCTGGCACAAAGTAATGGCTTCTTTTCCTTCAGGCAAACAAAGTGCCTGAATGAATATCCTGGGTTGTTATAGGTATTTCAGCATATGAGCAGTTGGTTGGAAATCAAGAGGAGCGAGGCACGCGGATGCTTCAGAAAACCCATCCCAGGGCCTTCTAGATCTTCAAAAACATGACACGAAGTCACATCACTGTAGCATTAAGATAAAATGTCAGAGGCATGTTACAAATTTATAATTAGTTCAGAAAAAATTATTGGCTGTAATTTGTCATTATTGTCCTTGAATAACGGACCTTGTGTTATGCTCAAGATTCTTGTCCTCATCCTTGGTATCTTGTGTCTCTATTGTCAGAGTTACTCACATTCAGGTTATTATGTTGTATTTGTTGAGTTGTTTCCCTGGTGCCCCTCTCTGGAATATGTATTCCTTTATAGACAAGTCTCATTATTTCTGTAAGAAAAAAGAAAAAAAAAAGGTGGTGAGGCACAGCAGCTGAGCCCTGTATGTAATCTGCATCTAAACGGGAAACTAAACTTAAACCTTGGATTTCTAGTCTGTTAATTTTGAGGCCATTGAGGCCAATGAGCCCATTCTCATTGCTCCTCCAGGAAGATTAGATAAGACTCCCTCAAAAGAAAAGCAAGGCACTCTGTGGGTTTGGTGAAGATAAGACCAGTCAAAATGCTCCATGTATAGGTAGCAGTTCCTTTTTGTTCTATCCCAAATCATTAGTAGTAAGAGAATATATACGGTATTAGCAGTGACAAAAATTCTTGTGAAGAAGGAGCATGTCACTTTGCACAAACACCCCAAAGTTTCAATGCACAGCAGGTTATCTGAGCCTCTTTCATTCTGGGAAACTTTACATCAAGAAGCTTAGAAAAGGAGCTGATTAGTTCAGGAAAACAAACCCAAATATAAAGTTTAGTTTGTTTTTCACCAAGTGGCAAATTGTGCATTTCACTATACACTGCTACTTACAAGGTCTTTCTATTGGCTAGCTCTAGAACTTGCAATTACTTTTTCTCATCAGCATATTTACTATGACATGAATATTTTGCTATTTATTATCTAAACAAAAACTGTGACGATCTTGACACAAAGCACCAAATGGCATTTTTGGAAGAAAAAAAGTCATCTTTCTTGTGAGTTTGAGTAATATTTTTTTAGAAGAGTATAAGCAGAAACTTCTGTTTGAAGCGAATTGTATTTTGAGAACAGGATATACAATTTAAGACCAAGAAATACTGTGCAGATTTCTCCTTGGAACATGTCATAATTTCCATATCCATGCTTTGAATCTTAAAAGAAATGGCTAGTAAATACATTTACTATTCTACATTTGAGTTATTTCTAGAATAGTGCTTTGATTTTTGATCCCTAATGCTCTATTGATGACCTGTTTTCAACTGCACAGAAAGGACCACCCGGCCTAAAATGCAGGACAGTTGCTGGAATCCACATTAGTTACGTCCTCTTGCTCCCTCTGAGCAGAAATTGCCAGCTGAGCAGGACTGTAATGAATTCTTATGTGTTTTGTAGTGTGAACTGCCATCAATTAGTTACTAAGCTGAGACCATCAAACTCACTTTAATTAGAACCTCTGATTGGATTTATGCCAAGATCCCAAAGGTGAAAAAACTAGTACAGAGATTTACCATCTTTTCCAAGTGAAAATTTTAATTCTAGTCAACTCTCCTTCCTCAGTATTGCATTTCCTTTCTTGGTGTGAGTGTGTGCGTGTGTATGAGGTTAAACTTTATTTTCCTCAGCGGGTAGTGGAGATGTTCATACACAGACTACTGGGCTGAGAGGATCCCATTATTCCATCCCTGTCATACACCATTCCATTTATACTGGCAGGCAGAAAAGCAATTTTATCTCTCACATTCTCATTCTATATATTTAACGTCTAATGAGATTCAGGGATGCTCCATCCACAAGGCACATTATCTTCCATTATTACCACAATACAATATAATGTATAAAATAATAATAGAGAATAATAATAATAACTATTGTGTAATCATCAAGCTCATTCTGTCTTGAATCTGTTGTTACGAAGTCTGACAATTGTATCCTAGTAATAGGAAGACCTAACCTCTGGATGTTTCAGCTTGGAAAGATAATTTCTTATTAGGTTTTATTATTATTATTATTGTTTTAACCTTCACAATCTGTAATTTGAAATTCATGCTTAGAGTTCAGTTAGCGATAACGAGTTCTCTGAAATGCAAAATGGTTTCTTATATGGCTGGAAAAATACGCAAATATGCTTTTCCTGACACTGAACATGTCTGTGCATTGCATGCATTTGTATGTACAGAAAATTCCACACATAATGTTCTCCAGAATAGCCTTCACTTTGAATAGCTTTGACATCAGTGAACCTTACAAATAGAATGATAGCTGAGGGATAGTTTTAGAGCTCACACACAAAAAATCTATGGGATCCTATGTAAATAGCTGGAGGCTAGAGGAATTAGACAGAGAAAAATTGTGTCTGCTCAGGGAATAGACAATTCAGACCATGTTATTGACCCATTAAGTCACCTACGATAGTACTGAGACAGAAGCCGGGGACTTTAGTTCAATCGTCAATTAGGTCATCCAATCAAAACGTACTTAGGAATATATCTAACCAGATGAGTTGCAGGATGTCTCAACTCCTGCCCTTTCTGTATCCCATGACTAAATCTTAGTCAACTACATCAGGAACAAAATAAAGATGAGACCGCTGCTACACCAACAGCTTGCGTTTGCACTAAAAACATCGCTTAGGTATTAATATACATTCATATTAATGTCATGTTTCAGGAGCCTTTGTTGAGATTTAGATGTATTTACAACTCAATGAGTATAAAGAGTTATTGAAACAGTATTATACACATAATTCCTTTCCCAGGGCTTAACTTTTTGTTGATTTTTAGGCCAGGTGCCAATTTTAAAAATATTTTAGGGAAGAGTTTCCAAAGTTAGACATCATGACCTGGGCAAGCCAAATCCTGAAAAACAAGAATTAATAGTTCTCAATGACATTTCAAGGAGATTCAGGGGGTTTTGTGACATTGAAAACATCTCAAGATAACTAACTTTATACAGTCCAGAAACACTTTTAAAATCTTAATTGAATTCTGTCTTGTGAAAAATCCAATATTTGAACAAGTAATTTGTTATCCATTACATGCAAAATCTGAGAACCTGGTAGGTCCAGGTTCTTGGAAAAGCAAATCACTTTACAGGTACAAAATGTCCAGTGCAAAAACGAAGAAGGGAGACCTTGGATTTCAGAATTCTCTTTTGGGCTTATGTTTAGAAATAAGCTAAAAAATGAGACATCTTGTTTCCTAAAGTGTTTCCAGTTATTGCCATCATGATCCCTATGGATATTATGAGTTCCTTTTCTAGGGAAGGGTGCCTCGTAACCTTTGGATGTGCCACTTACCTTGAAGTATATCATGATAGCTGCTTAGGAAAACTAGTTCACCTGCAGTTTCTATGATTTAAAATGATGCTTATAGAGGGTTTCATTTCCTTGTATTTTCCTTTATATTGTGATCATAATTTTTAGTCATCAGGTGAAACCCAATAACAACTTAAATGGGCATTGAGTAGTCACAGATGCAAAAGTCAATAACTTGCTTTACTAAAATAACACCATATTCTTCCTGAATCGAATGTTCTGTGCACAGCCTGTTGTCTTTTAATTAGATGCGTACTTACAGCAAAGTTTTCAATTATAGTAAAAAAGGTAAAACTCTCCTATGTCTGGGCATAAGCACCTGGTAGGAGATGTAAATAAAACAGTAGACTAGGTGGACTGTGGTTTTCACCCAGGATTAGCCATCCCTTATGTGCCAAATTTGCAGAGGGAAAGAACCGCTAACGGGAAGCCTCATCATCCACCTTCTATCTATACTGATTCTTTTAGACAAAATTTTAGAACAATGCAGAGCAAAAGGCTTTCAGGCAAAGCAACAGTTCTCTGAAAAGCAAACCCTCTTACTGTTGCAGCCTATATTCAGCGGAAGCATTCTTCCCCACTCCAGCTTGTGAATCTTCAACTGAGTCAAGGAAATAATATGATGTTCAGCAGACTCCAGTCAACTAAGATTACATTCTTTGTACCATGAGAGTAAGGGAAAAAACCACATTTGTTGAGACCAAAGGGCGCACAGAGGCAGCCCCTGAGTAATTCAAACATAAACAGGAAAGAAACTTGATAGAAAAGCCTGGCGCTGGTCCATGTCAAGGCTAATTACTGCCACTTTTTTCATGCAAAGTTCTGAATTAATAAGGTAGAAGAAATAGAGAATAGAGAGTGTGCACTTCTCTTCAAGGGCACAGCTTCACCTTTAAAATCCTTTGCTTGCTCTTGAATTTAGAATAATATATAAGAACTGTTTCACAGAAATATGTTGGTTGAAACACACTGAGAAAAAAATGCAATTCTGATTTTATTGACATTAGAATAAAACTGTTGTTACGTAGGATTTCACAGTTGTGGCCTTATATTTCTTTAGTCAGAAACAGTGGCAGATTTGTTTTACAGTAGGTCAATCTTATCTGTCTGGCATTATGCAACTAAGCAGTCAATTTGTTTTCTCCTATAAATATCAGTATTTTTGAAGTGCGTTTTATTCATTTAGCATTAAGACACAGTGAATGTAGTAATTATTTAAGCAAAATGACAGCTGTAGGATTTAAATGGATAAAGTAAAAGATGTTCCATTGTTTAAGATAATCGTGGGTATAAAACAGTCTTCCTCTTCAGAAGTTTTGACATGACCCTGAAAATCGTGCTGCAAAGTATAAGTCCCTAACCTTGTAAACAGTCCATCTGGAGGCAGTGGACTAGCCACTTGGGTGATGGATTCTAAAAGGGAAGAGAAGGAAATAAGGAAAGATTTTTTTAAAATTAAATTAAAAAAAATAAACCATACAAAAACTGTTTTAGTAAACTAAAATTCCCAAAATGGAATCAGTGGCAGAATGCATGAAAGGAAAAAAGAATTCCAATTGTTGCAATTTTTTCTGGTTTTTTTTAGAAATGTAAGTCCTCCATTTCCATTTGAGATGTTAGAGGACATTGTCACTGGAGTGAAAAACAATGAAGCTGGCCGAGCAAATGGCCAAGCTCCTTTCCCCCTGAGGTTTTTCACAAAACGGAGACAAAATTCATGTTCCATACCAAACAGCTTTCTCATGAGTGGAGTCCAAAATAAGCTGTTTCTAATAAGTCTATTCCTGTAGTACTCTCAAATGGATATGTGTGTGTGCACACGCACACACACACACACGTTAACTCTGAAAAAAAAAAAAGTCCTGGGAACTAATAGACCATTGATAACCATTATCTGTTTAATTTTTCCTTGAACTTAATGCCAAACAAGTAAGGGTTCATGTTTTCCAAATACCACTTTGATGTTTTATTGATTGCTTTTGTCAAAGTGAAATGTTTGAAAACCAGAAACCAGAAAGTTGCAATAACTTTGTATAACATGTGTGATAGCACTTTCT
Source organism: Fregata magnificens (assembly GCA_013389945.1). Classification (NCBI taxonomy): domain Eukaryota; kingdom Metazoa; phylum Chordata; class Aves; order Suliformes; family Fregatidae; genus Fregata; species Fregata magnificens. The sequence goes on along the minus strand of WAAD01018599.1, from coordinate 41,113 downwards.
GCTGTTTCTAGTCAAAGACATGCATTGTTTACTAATGGCTTGAGATAGCTATAAGCTGATTTTATGTGTGCAGCCTTGCACACCCTACATATCTGTGGTCAGTGCCAAGCGTTAAGTGTTCTCAGAGTTCAAAAATATCTGTAGCTTGGATGTGTTGCTCAAGTGACATCATTCAAGCAATTTTAGCACATTTTATGGAGGCAATATGAATACCACATTTTAAATTTGCCCAGGCCTTCTTGCCATTTTTATGTCAAGAGCTGGAAAATACTCGAAATTAGATCCTTTAGTTTCAGTCCTGTTTACTCTTCTGCATGCATGGAAAAATGTGGTTACTCTACAAACTGTACTTTTTAGTGTGTGTGCAAGTTTGTGTTCTCAAGGCCAAGAGCATTTGATACTTCCAGGCAGATTAAGAGCAATTCTAACAGCATAAATGCAGGACACAGTATGAAGGCAAAGACAAATCTACTGTTTCGCTGAAGGCCATTAAAAACTGTGATTTTTGGCAAACCTATCCATTACTGTGTTAAACTATAACAGAGATACGTTCAGAGGGGAAACAGTATCCCCTTTGTCGAGCCAGAAAAAAAAAATCCTGTTCCAAGCTGCCCTTATAAATTCTTACTGAACCCTTTCAAGTAGCTTGCCAAAACATTAGGCAGTTTTAGGAGAACACTGGGGTGCAGATTAATTCTTAATAAATTGATTGATATCCCCACAAGTAAGCAAGCAAACTGTGTGCTCAAATGCCATTTAGGTCCTGTGTATCTGACAGTTTCTTCTATAAATTACCGTTTAATTCTTTAAAAGACCAGTGTGTCATCTGTATTAAAAGTCTTCAAGTGCTTACAGTTGTTTCACATTATAGCTTATTGTATTACAGTTCTGGTATATTCTTTCTATAAGTAATCTTGTGGGAGCCAAAGAAATAGGAGCCCTTCAGAGCTCAACGGCAATGACTTTTCCATGTTTCCGTTCTGCACTGTGGTAATGGGGGAGCAATTTGAAGAAACGAATGGAAGCTTCCTAAACATCTACGTTTCTTAAAATTTGATTCAATTTTCAATAGGTTTTGATTTTCATTTAAAAAAGGGATCTAGGGGAGGCTGGTGACCCCTCACAGGCAGTAAATATTCACTGAGTGTTGAGTTGAAAGAGGCTGAAAAAAGTCTTCGGTAAAGTAAGTTGTCAGGGAAGAACAGAGGTGTATAACATATATGTTTCCTTGCACAACTTGGACCAACTATAATCATTGATAATGGATATATTTTGGACAGGCACCGACAGAGCTGCTTTTTTTTTTCACTTCCCTCCATGTTTGTGTGAACCCTAAAAAGGCAGGAGTGCACTGCTCAGGCTCCTCTTCAAGTACTCATGGACAGGGAGAATCAAGAGGCTACCTGGTTTGTTCAGCTTATCGGTCGTGTTGCCCGCATATTGCTAATTACTCCCAACACCCCGATCAGGGCTTCAGTCCTGTGTTATCTCCTACGGGTGGCATTACTTTGGAGGCATGGGCAGCCTGCTGTCCCCATCCCGACGGTTTGCCGGAGGGCCACCACTGTTCTGCACTTGACAAGGACCCTCCAGCGCCCTGTGCGCTGCTGCTGCTACCAATCTTACCCATTTCCACCCTGCACCAGTCTGGTCAGAGAGCTGCCCAGGGCAAAATGAATAGGCAGTGACTCCCAACAATTCTGGCATATAATTTCTGGAGAATGAGTTGTATACATATCAGCAAACATTAACTCCCAGAAATTTAAAACTCAGTTTCAGTTGGTCTGGCTGGGTTTGGATGGTGGTGGTGAGTGACTGGCACCCCCAAAGAGACTAAAAATCATCAGATAGAGGGAAAAAGGGGATTAAAAACTACTTCAGGGATAAAATTACCCTACAGGTAAAAACATATTATCATACACGTTTCCAGTGGAAAAGTGTGAAGAAACTATATGTAAACATGAATAGCAATAATTTAATTCCTTTGAAAGTTGTCCATGTAGTTGTTGCAGATGTTTCATTAGGAACTCTAAGGAAAATGGTATTTTATTTGTTTCAGCCATGCTTTTCTTAGGAATAAGCAAATATGACATGAGGAGTCACTGAATTTTGACTGGGCAGGTGGCTGATTTTTATAATCAGGGTGATCTTTTCCCAATTGTCAACCTGTAATTTTTCACACACGTGGAACAGATGAATCATCATATGAAAGCCTTGTATTTCGTGTTTCCTAAATTGAGTCTATGCATAGACACATTAAAGATATAGTTACTTTAAATATCCTGTAGGCACCATTAAAAACCATATTAGAAACAGTATTTTCTTAGAAAATGAAACTACTATACATAAAAAATGAGACTAAAGATTATACTAAATATTTTGTGGTGGGTTGACCCTGGCTGGATGCCAGGTGCCCACCAAAGCTGCTTTACCACTCTGCTCCTCAGCTGGATGGGGGAAAGAAAATATAATGAAAAGCTCATGGGTCGAGATAAGGACAGGCAGAGATCACTCAGCAGTTACCGTCATGGGCAAAACAGACTCGACTTGGGGAAAAAATTAATTTAATTTATTAACAATCAAAATCAGAGTAGGACAATGAGAAATAAAAACCAAGTCTTAAAACACCTTCCCCCCACCCCTCCCTTCTTCCCAGGCTTAACTTTACTCCCCATTTTCTCTACCTCCTCCCCGCCAGCGGCACAGGGGGACGGGGAATGGGGGTTGTGGTCAGTTCATCACACGTTGTCTCTGCCGCTCCTTCCTCCTCAGGGGGAGGACTCCTCACACTCTTCCTCTGTTCCAGCGTGGGGTCCCTCCCACGGGAGACAGTCCTCCACAAACTTCTCCAACGTGAGTCCTTCCCATGGGCTACAGTTCTTCACAAACTGCTCCAGCGTGGGTCCCTCCCATGGGGTGCAGGCCTTCAGGAACAGACTGCTCCATCGTGGGTCCCCCACAGGCTCACAACTCCTGCCAGCAAACCAGCCACACGTGTAGCCCCCCTGCTACCAAAACCTTGCCATGCAAACCCAATACACATTTCTTAATTTTTTTTTTTACTGTATTATTATATCATCCAGTTTCTGTCCTTTATTTTTCTGTGCATAACTATTTTCATGGTTATTTTTCATCCTTTCATGTTACTTTCTGGAGACATTGGATGCACTTGTAATTTCCAATTTCAAGGAAATGTCAATTGCTTAGGTTAACAGGTACTTCTCTTGTGAAAATGAAGTTCCTGGAAAACATCTCCCAGATGTTTGGGGTGTGAGAGTGAAAATTGTTCTACATTGGTTAAATGTATACATTTGAGACTGTTAGATACACCCAGAATTACTTCATTTAACCTTCTCCGCTAATTTTTCTTCTAAGCCAAATCTCAGTCTGTATGTAATAAAGAAGTAGTAGACTGTCCAGGGATGCCAGTGATTAGCACCCACAAATGTGTGACTGAATTCACACCTGAGTTTTATTTTGCAGCTTACCTGGTCAATAAGAGGCTGGAATAATGGCAAAGACAAAGCAGAAGCATTACATCCCAGCTTCATCTAAGTGTGTAGCAACAAGTTTCCGGAAACCTGAGACCATATCTGATATCTTTATGTACTCTAGCATCTGAAATAAGCTCCTTATTTCTTCGGGCAGGGGAAGTGAGCTTCTGAAAAGCATGGTACTTAAGTCTTGAAAATAACTGACATGAGTGGGCAGAGAAGGACTGTTACTGAACAGAAAGATGTTAAGCATTTCCTTTATTGAAACAAATCTTTGAAAATATCTTACAAATAAGATTCTGCAGAAAAGGCATTAATGCTGTTGTAATATACTAACACTTCACTGGATGTTTTGAATTATTTCTTCTGAATCTGCACTGTTAGAACTACTAACTTTGCTCTCAAATATTCTGAAATTATCCCTTTTGCTCAGTAGATAACACTTATTCTTGCACGTGTACACTTCTTCTGTTTCCTTTAGTGTTTTAACCTTTCTGCAGATAAAAATCTAAAAATCTGCTGTGGCACCCAGATAATCATACCTCATATATTCACGTACAGTGTTCACATACACTGTAAGAACACTGTGCTAGGGTCTAGCCAACTCAAAACCACGAGGGTTGTGGCACCATATTGATCTTTTCTAGCCTGTTAAAATGTACTAGCCTGTTGAGATATATCTTTCTTACATATAGAATCCAAATACTTTATATATGAACAATTTTTTTTTCCATTTTCTTAATAGGACCCTATAATAAGGATGGGATACCATAGGGACTATTTTATTGTCTTGTTAGAATGCAGTACATTGATCCCAACGGCTAAATCATTTTTATGGCACATTAACAGTATCATGACATCAGGAAACATATCTTTCAGCTTGAGGGACCACTTTCCAAACCAAATACATCCCACATGAACACTGAAAACAAATCATAGCAGTCTATCCTATAGTGGACTAACATAGGCCATTTTCAATCTTAAAGTGTTTGCTCAAATTAGTCTTTGCACAGACCTGGGATGAAAGGTTTGGAAATACCTGAGGTTTTATTTAAGCTTTGTGTTACTCTCTTAGCTTACAAATGTGTTTGTTTTGTTTTGGTTTTTTTCTTTTGCTGGAATGCATTGAGTTATTTAATCAGATATTGATGAAAAGAACATCCATTCTGAAGTAAACTTGCTACAACTTGTTGCTATTTGATATCACTGTGAAGAATAGGAAGATTAAGAAAGCAATGGATAGTTTGGCCTTCCTGTATTTCAAAACGTGTGTATCATTCCCTTAATCAGACCATCATTATGGGGAAAAAATATTGCACTAACGACGTTTTGACTGTATCACAAATACTTGGTAGCAAACATGATTTCTCAAGCAGGAAAATTGAGCATCTGATTCTGATGTCAGATTTGCAGCATGCTTCACTTCATATTGGGAAAGGTTTTCTACTCAGCATGTATCTACCTTTCAAAGAACGATCCTTGCTCTGCTTATCTTTTTTTTTCCTTTATTCATATAATTTCTTCCACTGTTTGTTCATAGTGACAGTTTCCCTCTATTTCAGAAATCAAAACAGTAACTACTGAAACAGCAAACATTTGCAGAATTCATTATTGCCTCCAGCCTTCCTGTGATATGCAGTCTCTGTTTCCAAATTAGCAAATGAATGTGAAATTGGCTGGGATGGGGAAGGCTGAAGGAAATAACGTGAATGCAGTTTTAATATGTTCACTTATGCTGTATTAAATCAGAGGTGATACCACCTTTGTAAAAGCAAAATGAATCCTAAGAAATCTGAGCTAGGGAACGTAATTCAAATTTTTTTTTCTAAGAAAAATATCAGGCGTCTGCTCAGAAAGAACATAGTGCCTGCAAATACCCAAATTTATCTTCCATTTCCAACAGAGCTTGTCGTCAAAATCTTACCCCCTCCTTTTATCTAGCAGAAACACTTGGGTAAGTTCTGTAGTTGTTATTAACTATCAGCCTTTATATGAACCAATGCCATTAAGTAAAGCTTGAGGATCTTCCACTTTTAACTTACTATTTTTCTAGGGTGAAAAAGGTCTTCTTCACTCTTCAAATAACTTCATTATTAGGAGGATGAATGCTCATTTCGTAATTTCTTTTTCTCTAGGGATAACCTGGCACCCGTGCAAAAGAAAGTGAACTTGTTCAACTTGTTTTCCCAGACCCCTGGTTCTCCACATCTCTTCTCATGTGTTTGATGGGGAAGTGTAGTGATCATCCCATTGAATTAGAGACTCAAACCTAACTTTTCAGTGATGATTAAGACATGATAAATTAGGTGAAAATAATCTGATCAGTAGTTAATAATTCATTAGATACAATTATTTCTGTTTCTTTCTGTTCTCTGAGGTAAAAAAGACAATGGCAGTATTAAGGTAGTACTTGAAGAAATGAAGACATGCCAATATATGAAGGCAAATATATATGATATCTGTATGACTCATTGCCTTATTATCCTACCCAAAGGTATATACAATGGCAAAACATATCTTTGCTGAGAAAAATACAAAGTATATATATTTTGGCAACTGACTTTGGACACAATTTTAAAGNAATGGCTTTCCTCAAGTGTTTGTCTAGTGTGGTTGTAAAACACTGAAAAAATAAAATATATGTTACCTGCCTAAAAGAGTAAGGGGTGTGCTTGTCTCATCCCATGCATAAGCTCCCCTCTCCCATGTAAATGCATACACATATGCACACATCTTCTATTTCTCTCTCTTTCTTTTAACAGCTTCTACATGCAAAATGAATTCTGTGCTGCCAACCTTTTTAATTTACTGAGGGCTAGGTTTTGCTCTTTGTGGGAATGAAGTGATTGGCACTTAATCACTCCTGGAGATGTTGTCCCCAAAGAGCCACTCCTCTTGTACTGGCAGGAAATGGCTTACTTTATCTTCTTCTGCGTGCATCCTCCTCTTCAGTGACTTTGAGCATGAACAGCTCAGAAAGACAGTGAGGAAAGCAAAGTTTCATTTTTCTGTTTCATGGCATAAGCATTGCATAGATAGTTCTGGTTGCTCATCTACGTATTCAGTCTGGAAGAAGAAGGGTATCTTACAAGTGAACACAAATCTGATCCAGAACAAAGGAAGCTTGGGCAAAACTGCATGTAAATTTTTTAAGGGCCCCTGAGCAAAGACTGAAAATAAAGGGGTTCATTTTACATTCCCGTTAGACTCTGAGGCTCCCCAGAGGACTGACATTTCTCTGTTGTTTGTGTGTTACTTTGGTGTTGACTGTCCATCTGCTGGGAATATAACTGAGGCAGGCATTTGATTTCCTGTCAGCTACAAGATATCAATCAGATAGCGATCAAATGTTGCTATCTGAGCCACCCTCTTGGTACAGATTAACACTATGAGCCCTCTGCACAGTGCTACTTGGTCTTCTCCACAGTCCTCAGTCTCTTTATGGAAAGTTTTTGCCAAGTACAGCCTTGAGACTTCAGATAGGGCTCATGTCCTGCAAGAAATCATTACCTTAGAGTTTCTTTATTTCTTTATCAGACCTATGACCAGAGACACATATTGTACAGTAGGATCTCGTTATAATAGATGCTCTCTGCATATATAGCTGCGTTATTGAGTGGAATTTCTCTTCCACGAAAAGACAAATTTTAAGAGCCTAGAACTGCACTAATTACAATGAAAACCTTATGGGCAGCAATGAGTGGGAAAACTTATTATCCCCTGATTTTCAAGGTTTTTGTTTTTTTAAAAGTGTGTATTGACATTTTTAGATTTCAGCACACATCCACAGTATAACTCTCATCATCCAAGGCATTACATATCGAGAGAAGTAATTGATTGCTGGTTAGTTGTAGCTGTGACTTGGGTTTCGATTAGAATAATAACTTAAAAACTCTAACAGAAAGCAGCTATTTTGCACATTACTAAAAAGCATTTGTGTAAGTTTGGTGTGTTTGACTCATACATAATGTATATTCCTTAATGACCCGCATAGCCAAAGGATGGCACTTTAAATTGATGAGTGTGATATATTCATACGTAGAACAAATTAGTTTAAGGACAGATGAAGAATAGATGTGCAGTCTAGCTAGCATGAACTGTTACAATTATAGAGATTATTACAACCACAGTCTAATACCTTCCAGACATCAGAAATCGTTGTCAGAGTTACATAGACCTACAAGCTAGTTTTATCACAAAAATATTATTGTATTACAGCAGTTTCAATTGTGCCACTATGTTTGAGATTAGAATAGTATTTCTACTGAAAATATTTATTTTCACAGGTTTCTAACTTAACCTTAGAAACATACTGAAGAAGCAGCATGCTAAAAAATATCCCCAGGCGAAAAGGAGAGGAATACAGGGTGGTAAATTTTTTCTTGGAGCTTTTTGTTTCCAATACGCAAGAAGAACCTGTTGTTTTAGGTCAGTGGAAGTCAAGGTGAAACTGTTGATCTGAGCAAAGCCTGGCCCTCAGACAAGTGTGGGACTGAAAGGAGCCCATTTGCTTGAGGCCAACTTTGAAAATAAGTAATTTGGTCATACCCATTGTAAGAATCTGTAAAATATTGTGATATCTAAACTCACTTCAGGCTGCACATAGGTTTAAAAGTGAACTTGAACCAGACCAATAAATCCTAATATCTGCAGGTTTGCAGGTATACTTTGAGTTGGATATGGCTAACTTTCATGACTTGGACTACTCCCAAAAATTACACTGAAAAAAAAACCTGGACAGCAAAATTGATTAGATGTGACATTTTTCCTGTCGCAAACACTGTGAAAGAATGACATTACTACTTAATGGATTCTTTACTGCTCTATCTTTCCATTTGCAGTTTCACTGGTGATAAGTTCTTCACTCACAAGGACTTTGCTTTTTACCTCCATGAAGTAAAAAAGGCATGTGCACACGATGGTACCCCAGACTGTCATGGCAATGGTCAGGAAATAATTTTTTACCCAAAAAAGGTCAATAAAAATAAGGGTCACTAGCATAATATTTTTGTGTAGTATTTTGTTGATAATGTCATAAATTCCATTGGGTTGGTGTTTGAAAACGAATATTTCTTCTTTATAAAAGGAGTTCTGTTGAAACGTACTTTCCTACATGACCCCAGACATTTAAAAAAATATATATCCTTTGCCCAAATCATACCTACTCTCTTACTGACATGCTGAGCAAATGCTACGCGCAGCTTCATACACAGAAGCAGCCATAGTGTGGGTACTGATGGTTGAATTTCCATGTTATTGTTAAGGTCTAGTATTTATATTATGATGCCTATGAAAAATTTTAGAAATGCCATTAGCTGGATGAGGAAGTGGTAAGGCCGTCCAGCTGTTAGGGCACTGACCTACCTTGTGGATCTGTTGTGACGATAAATACATCAAAGATGTTTAGAGTCAGATGCAACAATTGCTTAGCCACCTAATATTTAAATCCTGTGCTACTCAAATTTAGGTACCTGCCCTCAGAATGCACCAAAGGTGCTTACAGAAATGTGGTCTGGCTTGTCTTCAGATCTACAGAGGTGTCCCTTCTGCTTACATGGTATTTAGGTACCTTAGCACCTTAAAAATGAAACTTAGAATAAACAAGCAGAGGGAACCTTATTATCCCCAAATCAGCCTACTCAGAGCGAGCTGGCTTGGGGCTACATGGTGAGAGACACTGAACCTAAAAGGGAGAATGCTAATGCCAGTCCATCTGCTGCCCTCGCCAGAGCTGCACAAGTGATGCATAGCCTCAAACTTCCTCCCTACTACCGCATCTCTTTATTCTTAACATTAAATAGTGACAGGCACAGAAATGCTTACGCATGCAAGCAAGGAATAGAAAGGAGGTTCAAAAAGTTAAATATTTCCTAGCTCTCATCCTACCCTGCTAAAACATGAATCACCATCAGACTCACACAGAATAGGGGAATCACCCTCCTCCACCCCTCACCAGTCACTCCCACGTGCTCTTTTATTAAGACATGAGAACTGAAATTCTTTTCAAGAGAAAGAGGTAAGTTAATGTGGTTTTTTTACAGCAAGCCAAGTCTTAATATGTTTACGCGTGTCACCAAAATGCTATGGATTTTCACTGTAGAAGTTTCTCGATTATAATGAGGTTTATATTTGAATTTTTCTGGTCAGCTGCTGCATCTGCTCTAGATTAGACCACATATGGAATGCAAAAAGTGAAACTAGAAGCAAGGAGGACAGCATTTTGAGGTTAAGTTGACAAGGAGCAGGTATTTTCTGGATATATGCATCTAAATTCTAAGTTTTCCAAAAACAATTGACCTAGGTGGTTAGGCAGCTAACTGCTGTTTGGCTGCAATGGACATTAGGCCTTGAAATTCCTCTGAAGATCTGGTTGCTAAAATTGTTTTTCATACTAGCCATCAAATACTAGACAGGAAGGAATCACATAAGTATTCCAAACAGAGGGATAACAACAAAAATGTGCTCATGCTGAAAATGATGCTGTTCAAATTCAGATGGTGAGACAAACAAAAGGACAATGGAACAGAAATCATGTCTTTTCTGGTCCTACAAACTTTCAGGCAAATCTTATACAAATCCTGCTTATAACAGTGTACATTATTACTCAAGCCCACACAAACAAGGCCATACTATTCATGAATTAATAGATCCAAGACCAGAAGCTCTGTTATTTAGATAAGCTGATGCCTAAAACTAATGTGAATTCAGAGGATGGTAGGGTTTGTTGTTTTTTTTTTTGTTAAAAAAAAAGAATTCCCACTGTAAAGAAAACATTTAGTGTGAAGCCATGAATGATCGTTAATGAAGACTGATTTTGAACTTTTCTATATAATTCCACGGTCCACTTGTATACTTGTAGGTCTGTCGTATAGTATGTATCTTTACATGTAAATTGATGAAATCATCCTCAAAAATATGAAAATTTTGGCTAAAAGAACAAATGGCAGTTTACATGATAAAGAACCATGATAAGATTTCAACTTTATCAATTTACAGTATTTAATTTTCAAGAAATTTCTGCAGTTTATGCCACTTACTAAGGTCTTCACCCATGCCATACTTAAAATGTATCTGTTTTTTTCTGCAGGAAGTTATTATTTATCTCCAGTCATATAATAGTTTCAATCCAGGGAGCAAGATCTTGATCCCAAGTTTGTTATACAGCTACAATCAGGTAGTTTAAAGGGGAAATGTCTGAAGGTGTGACCTGTGCTGTGCACAGGTTAAACCCTCAAGAAAAGTGGCTATTCCAGGTGCAGAGTAGATTCCACTGTGGTGGCCGTGGCTGGTCATCTTAACTTCCTTGGTCCTTGGTACACAAGACTTAATTTTCTGTAGGTACTGTTCATCCGTGCAGATGTGATTGATTCATCGGAGAACATGAAGGAGGGAGGCCCCAGTTGTGAGCTGATGCCAGCAGGGGTCTCGTCTAAGGGCTCCTTCTAGTGTAGGGCCCTAGCAGAGGTCATGCCTTCTCCCCTTGCCCCCATTACTGTGCCTTAGAATTAAAAGAGGAGGTGGTGATTTAGTTTTGGCATATGGGGTTATGGAGTAGGAAGAAAATGCAGCAGTGCACCACCAAAATAAGAGCCACAAACAGCATGAAAGGACAGCATAAATTAGTTTGAAAACTAATGTGTGAACTGAGTCTTTTTACAGTGTTTGTTAAACAAAGTTCAACACACCAGTACACAAGGCAGCTGAGTCCCTACGGAAGTGCATGTTCTTGTCCCTTGGGGGAGTTCTGCAGCCTGTGCCCAGTTCCATGCGGCTGCAGTTTCATTGCTAATAATAGCCTTAAAATAGCTACAGCTATGCTAACGCACAAAAGTGACCGAAGTAGATGTATCCCAATTATGTACTGACTGGTGCACAAAAAGGACGGAAAATAGCAGTTTCTGCCATAGATGAAGTTGGTTCTAGTGCTCTGACAGGACTACAGATTTGGCAGAAACTTTTTTTTTTTAAAATCTTACTGTACAAAGACCAGAAGACCAGAGTAATAAGTAAAATGTAAACAGTCAGCCTGGCTTTAAGCTGCTGCTTTTTTTTTTTTTTTTTTTTTTACACATTTTGTCAATAACTTATTAATGCTATTTCCAGCTATTTAGTCAGAAATTCCCCAGGAAGTCAGGCAGGTCTATACTGCTGTGGTGCCATGGGATCCATGTTCAGGGGATTCCTTTGCACAATGCTGTAACCTCCTTATCTCAAGTTGACATTGCACACCACTCATCCCTATCTGTGGCAGAAGCTTTATCAGCATCTCCAGCAAGAAGCACCACTCTCTAGTTGGAAAAAATCTGTGTTTACAGTTAGAACTGTCAATCATTTTGTCCTGTATTCTCACTATTACTTACTGCCTTGCCTGTCAGTGAATAGCAAGCTTCCTGGCTTTACCAAAAAAATTATATACTCTGAAAAAAAAGGGGAAGGAACAGTCTATAACAGTGCAGGATGTAGGGTTTTTTATTTCAAAAAACTAGTTCATAAAAGGAATCTACCAAGCTGTTGATACTTTTTTGTTGTTTAAGTCCTTTATAACTTCAGAAAATCTAAGGTAGGATATAGTAATAAACTATGCTGGTAGTTTTGACATATTTGGGCTCAGCTTTTGACTGAGGATTTGGACACACCTATACAGTTATAATGTACACCTTTACAAAAGTCAAATTTATGCACACCTTTGCAATGCCCATCAACAGCACATGTACATTCCTTCTACATGCCAAAATATCGTGTAAGCCTAGTCCACTGGCTAAATCCCTGGGTCATCCACGTTTTCAATGGTATGTGTAGTTCTTAGTTTATGTTTAAGTTGCACACAAATCATGGTCAAATAATTCAGTCAGGGTCAAACAGTGCAGGATCTGGTTTCACTGGCAGGAAAAGCCATTACGGAAAACTTAAGGAAACCACAGAATCCTTTTGCACAGGCTGTGCTGCTCACTGACATTAGCGTGAAGCAGCATTAACAAGAGAGAGAATATGCTTGTGTAGCTTCAGAAAACTACTTATTTTCTCCTTCAGTCATTTGTAAGGTCTCAAAGGAAGCAGAAAGTCTGTGCTCATATGCCTAGCTAATCCAATATCCCTTATTCCTCTGGGTCAAGGTCACCCAGTTCTGTCAGATGGGATATAAGTTTTCTGTAAGGCATTGACATTTGGGGGCTAGAAGGTCAAATATGGGATTGCTGCTTTGTTGTGGTCATTTTGTTTTGTGTAAAGTATGTAATGTGACATCTTAAAGAACTCACTTGTACTGACATTTAGCCCATTTCCAAGTCATAGTTGCAAAGTTTGCACGCACTTCCTGGGTAGTAAGGCTATATATACCATATATCATATACCTCCTGTGTACCGATGCCTTCTCTGTCAATGATCACAGTTTTTGTTTCTCTGCTGAGTTTTTCAGCAAATGCAATGCAGTATTCCATTGGGTTGTCACTTGCTATTTTAATTTGTGTGGTGGCAGATTGTTTTCCTCCTACAGTTTTTACCAATTTTACAGGTCACTACTAGTTGACTAAAATTGGTGCAATTTGCCTCTGCCAGCTGATGTTTAATAATAACTGTCATTCCTGCCAAGACCGTGCATCAGTAATTTCTGACAGTACATAACACATAGCACATATGTGGATTGACTACGTTACATTCTTCTGACAAGCCATTTAATTGACTGGTAAAAATCAAAGAATGAGTGGATGAACCTTGAGAAGAAGCTAATTTGTGTGTTTATTGGAAATTTGATACTACATTGGCCTCTTGTAATTACCAAAGTTTTGTGCTGCACATAGCTTGTTTCAAAGGTAACACTAGGAAATTTGTTAGCTTTACCCCTTGCACTAGTTATACAATGCCAAAGACCTGAAGCGGCGTGCATTGAATGTCAAGCCATACTAAAAGTGAGACGTGGTGGGGCTTTCCTGGCCATGAAACCAAGGGCAGTTGCTTTATTTGCAAACTGTTTAAATCTACTTGCATGCAAACTTTAAACGAGGAACTGCCAAGATTTATGGTTCCTTACGGGCCCTAAGTGCTGCATATAGTGAAAAAGTTGGAGTGAAAACACGTCTTTTACTTCCCCTGGAGAAGAAGTATTGCATGGAGGTAGGTCAGAGAGCCACGTCTGGCTCACTGCTGACTTAATATGTGACCTGGACAAGTTATATAAGCCCATTGTTTCTGCTTTCTCAAGTGTAAAATAGGTAAAATATTTCAGAGGCTACTTGTGTACTTTAATTGGTTGACTGTTTCCTATATACTGGATAAAAGGAGATTACTGCATGTTTAAGCATCACATTTCCCTTTTATATTTTGTCTTAACCAGCATGACAAAATTTTCTCATTCTTCTTCTTACGCTTAGCTAGTTTGTGTGCCTGCCAGTTCTTTTTCTCTCCCATTCCTCTTCTGTTTTTCTCTCTCTGTGCCTTTGTTCTCCCTTTCTGGCCTATGTTATTCTGCTTCTCTGTCTTTCTTCCTGCTCTGTTTCACCATATTCGTGACATAAATCATTTTTATCCAAGAGCCTCACTGAGTATTCGATACACTGAGGCACATTTTTGCTGCTTGCTGTGTACACACTCTGTGGAGCATCAGTCCCTGTAGGATGCATAGGTACATGCTTCTTATTCTCAAGTACTTCTGCCTCCTGCATGCAAATGCTTCAGGGTCTGCTGCAGTGAAACCCACCCTGAGAAGTTCAGGGTTACAAAAAGGACAGTTGCCAGCTCAGTTTTGCCTATGAGTCTGGTCTGGAGTCTCCCAAAGAACTTTCCTTTACCAAAAAAAAACTATTGCTGAGTCATAGCCACTGACTTGAAGGGGCCTGAGAAGCAAATCTGTGACCCAACTAGTGATTGGACTGTCGTTTTGTCATATATAGTAAATACCCAGAGGCACTGGAAGGAAAAGAGGAAGAAAGGGAATTGTCAGACCAGAAAAGGGGGGTGTAGGCTTTAGGGGCTGGGGGGCTGAGTTACCTTAGAAGGGCCCTGTGCCAAAGGGACAAAACTTTACAGTAACAGAGTCATTCAATCTGAATGCTTATATCATTACTATAGAAATGATTTTAAGGTAGTAAGGTTTTGTTGCATGACAGTGGAGATACTTCCTCAGTGCAGACAATGCAAAGTAATACATAGACATCCCGGCACATCTGGCTACAGGACCACAGTGGTACATTTGCATCTTCCATGATATAGCAAATAACAAAAATTTCTACAGGGAAATGAAGGCAATCTTTTTGAAACAGTTCATTATTGTCTTTTTTATCTGTCTAGTCTCTTTCATTTTATTCTTTGCTCTTTTAGCTGCCAAAACACTCATTTCTATTCAGAGAGAGCCAGAACTGACTGCTGTCCTTGGATATCACAAAACCAGATAAGATTAGGATATTGGCTTGCAGCAGGTCCTCACCACCACTGCCCTCCACAAACCCCAGAGTTTTTCTGTACTGTCCTGGTTATGTATTGTTATACTTTTTTTTTTCCTGCATGGGTCTGTTAAAGCTGTAACTGATGTGTCTATGAAAGGTACACCTGATGGCCTGAATGGGAATTCAAGGATGCCAGAAAGAGTATTAAGGAGGGTTTGTCACAGAATGAAATTTGAAAATGGTGGTATGTTTCTTTTCTGTTGCATTTTCACCCAAAGAACAATACCTAAAGGAAGCATCCATTGCGTGCTGGCATATTCTAGCCACCGCAAATCATGTCTGCACTGGAACTTTACTGGCAGGTTGTTATTCACTTTAATTTCTTGTAATTTATCTGTTGAATTGTGTATTCTGTGAGGTTTAGTCTCTTGCTAGGTACACACATACAGGTTATCTCACCCCTACCCTCTCAGAAGATCCAGGTGCAGAAAGAAAGGGCTGATCATTGGGTGCAGGTGTAAAGACTGTAAAAACTACCTTCACTAGCAGCTGGGGGGGGGTGGGTGTGTGTGTGAAGAGGAGGGGGATCAGAATGAGGGATCTAGAGGAGGAAGGTAACTGGTTTTGAATATATATTGAGTGGGTTTGTCGTTATTCTAGCGGGGACTGCTCAAATATAAATGTGTAGTTTTTTGTTTTGTTATGTTTTTAAAACACTAGAGTGTTTGACCTAATACAGCCTAAACAGAATATTCTTGAGTAGTTCTTCCTCATTATAATGAAAAAATCAAACTAATATTCTTGCCTTATATTTCCAGCAGAATCTTTACATTTCTCTAGCTTTTCCATTGAGAAGATGGAAAAACACATTTATTAAATGACCTTTAGTTTTTGCCATCTAGTCAAGCGTTCTTTGCACTGGCACAGTAATACCATTATCTTGACCTTTGTCTCCCTCATTCAGTTTCTCTTCATGCCTGTCACTAGCACTGGCTCAGCTAGTAAGAAGGAGAAAAAAATTATAAAAAGGAAAAACCACAATCTGATTCAAATTGTTAGGCAATGTAAGGCTCTGGGGATGTTTGTTCTAGCTAGGCTTGCTTTCTTTCTGTTTATTTTTATGTTTTCAACCAGTGTTTTCTATTTCTTTCCTAGACTTTTTTATTCTTCAGTCTAAGTCTATTTAACCGGGTATATACATGTGGAGAAACAAAGTTTAGGACAAGTTTAATGTGAGATTTTTTTGGTCTGAGTCATAGTTGTGGTTTGCCTTGATGTAAAACCTTCCACAATAGCATGCTGTTGCACTTCCACGTGCAAAACAGTTGTATATCTTTGAAGTTAAAATAAAAGGGCTTCACTGTTTTCTCTGACTTCAACATAATCAAGCAGCAAGAGTCTATGCCTAAATCCTACATTTAACTTTCAATCTGACCTTGGATTAATCCCTTTACCTCACCATGCCTCTGTTTCCTTTCCTGCCCCGGATCAGCATGCAGGCAGTGCAGTGAGAGTTGGGAAGCTCAGTCTTAATTCTTTAATACAGCTGGAAAAAATCCCTCAAGACATAAGCTAACAGATTTCAAGCCATGCTTGTTGGCTACTTTCCAGTTTGAGTGAAGCGCAGAGCTACAGGACGACTAATATGGCTTGAAAATATCACTTGAAAGCCTTTATCTCAATAGTGTTTTGACTAATGCATAACTTGCAGAAAGACATTCAGTTTCTATCTGAAAACATCAAGAGATTTACAGTGTGCCAGTTCTTTCCGTAATTTTGTCCTTTGTTGTGTGATTTATTTCCAAGCACGTTGCACGCTGCTGTAACACATAAATTTAATAAGAAATGTAATCTACTCTGTTTCCTTCCTTTCCTGATATGTAGGAAAGAACTATGGAGAATATACATTTAAGGACAAGTGACAGGGCTTCACTCTCCTCCAGTGACAAGGACTCCTGAATCGGGGCTTATGTGCATACAGATAGATGATTTCCTGTTGTTTGTTTCTAGTCTAATCAAGCTGATTGGGATGAATGATAATGGTGATGTCTTTAGCACATACCAGAGATTTTCTTTGCTTGCGAGCTGGAAACCATTTGCAGTTTGCAGCAGCAATAGTGGTTGACTTAAGATGGGATATTTGGTCATTACCCTCATAATGGGAGTTGCTGTTTTTTCACATATATGGCTGCTTACAAGCTTAGAAAACAACAGCATGCTTCATCCATCGATCTGAAAAAGCTCTTTGTAAAAAGGGTCAGCACTGTTACTCCCATCGAACAAATGATGAAATGAATGAACAGACAGAGAGAAAAACTAGCTCAAGGTGATGAGCAGACTGCCAGCAGAGGCAGCAGAGGACTCGGGTCGTTCCATGGTTCAAGCCCCAAAGGCCCTGCGACTCACCGCATGAAAAGCCTGAGCTGATTTACCGCTGCTAGACTTGTCAGAAATTCGGAATCGTGGTGATCCTAAGAATAGACTGTTCACCAAATAATCCATGGCCAGACTTGCATGAAGTCTATTTCTATTCTGATCCTTTTAGTTCGTTAGGGCTTGATAGTTCAAAAGCTATAGTTATTTGTATCTGCTCTCATGGTCAGCTTCAGTCTTCAATTCCAAAACTCAAAATATAAAACATTAATCATACAAACCCATGGGTTCTCTGAAAGGGGGATATAAATATGTGAGCAAGTCTTCGGAAGGGACGCTTTTTATGTATGGGCTTTGTGGAAAAGGAAAAGCATTGTAATTTTGGATGGTACTGACATCTACCTGTGTGGACAGGGTGCTATCTGTCCACAAAGCTAACTGAGGAAGCATTCCACATGAAAATAAAAGGAAGTGCTAATTACTGTTTATCATATGGTATCCAAGATTCGTGCATAATTTCTTAATACCGTATTACCTTTTTGTTATCTTCCCATTCATTGACTTAATTGATACACTACCTACCCTCTTTTGTGCCAAATACATTTGTTTTCTTCCTTCTAGGTCACAGTTTTACAATTATCACCATAGCAACATTCCAGCTATAATAAGAAGATACATCTTCTGAATGGCTGGTGATACAACATTAACTGTTAGAACATAACATTTTTCATGTTGGAAACATCTGGAGTTCACAACCAGCAAAGATCTGTAAAAATGTCCGTAGCTCTTTAATAATAACCCACGGCTGCACTTGCAAGCTTTATTAGGATGCATTTACAAACACTCCTTAGTCACCAAGCATGGAATGTGATAAAAATATTCTTTATTCCAACACAAAAAATTAAAATATAAAGTTCAGTTTACAAGTCATGTGGCTTAAAAGAAAAAAGAGAGAATTTGAATTGGCCTTTGTGTCAAGGCCTTTATTTTAGAGAGTTGGGGCATACTCCATTCCTCTCCTGTTCCCAGCCTATTACCTACAGCACTAATATTGCTATTTACTGGCTGATTATATCCTCTGGCAAGATTCGGACTGTGTCTACTTCCCTGCTGCAAACTAATCAGTTTTCAAAATTAGTTATTGATCTCAGGCTCATTGTGGACTACAAATTTAGTGGCTGGTTCATTGAGTATCAACAGTGCCGCTCTTTGTGTGAGCTGCATAGAAGTGAAAACAAACAAGATATTCAGGCCCACGTACATATATAATCATCTAATATAAGGAGATACAAGACAAGTATGAATGTATTGGCAAACAAAATAGCTTTTTTATGAGAAAGATGGCCTAAAGAAATCCAAGACTATTCCTCTGTTAAGGTACACATATAATTCTTACTATCTGCTGCAGAGTGTTTATCTGAGAGAGAACACATATATCAGCACTATTACTGGAAAACATTACTGTTACTTGATTTGAAGTGTTTTGGGGTTTGTTCATTTTTGTTGGGTTTTTTTTTAAAGTAGGAAATGAGCTTTTTTTTTTTTTAAGATAGACCATTCTTGAGGTTTGAAGTTGCAAACGTATTAGATGAAGTCAGAAAGCTTTTCAAATAATAAGTACTTGAAGTTGGGATTTATGTTTTAGTGACTAACAATGGGGTGTCATTATCCGTTGCCTAGCTCTATCAGGCTACATTAAATCATTTCAGTGATTATATTGTCACTCTGGTTGTAATGGGAACTTATCAGATGCAAGAAATTTCAATTGGGAAAGTTGCCCTGTAAAACGTTGAGAGAGAAAGATATAGTCAATAAGTCAACATTTTCCTGGAGGTGAAAGGCCCATGACCAAGTTGTTTCTCTGCCTGAATGGAAGTACATGAACACTAGGTTGCATGTTTCTAAATTTCGTACCCAGGTAGACCTATAAAAATTTTGAAACCTAATTCTTTTTCTGAGAAAAGAGATTCCCATATAGGTTCAGCTGCAAGAATGCATTTCCTAATCCCTTTAGGAAACGTCTTAGTCCATAGAAGCATATTTAAAACATTGAAAATGTCCAAAATATTTTTAATAACAGTCTACTCCTATCCCACTACAATAATTTAATTATTTATGAAAAAATTCAGTGCTAGAAATGTTTTTTTCTCTTTCTTAAACATTATTCTCAGTCTTTGTACTGGAAGAAAAAACCAATCTTCTAAACATTTCACTGTTGAAACAGCGTACAGAGTATCTGCCAAGTGTGTGTGTGTATAAACATATAAATGAAAATTAGTTTAAGATGTTCAGTAAGTCTTTTATTTTATTATGATCTCCTTGAATTTTATTTTAAGGTTAGTATTTAAAAAGTGTCCAAAAATGAGAATGTCAAAATCACTATTTGCATAGAGTTTTCATTAAAAACTATAATTTTCCAAAATTCACTCAAAACTTGGCCCAAATTTCCCAAAAGGCTAATGAACCTGGACTCTATTTCTGATTTATGAGAAAACCACAAACCAGGTCCTTGGCTTTGCTTGAGTTTTGAGACTTTCGTGGTTTATTTTTGATGTACAGAAAAGCTGGAGCCTTGATGAATAGTTGGTGGTCTGTGATTATGTTAATTTTTTCAATGATACACACACACAAATTTCCAGAACAAAAGTTTTTTATTTGTATTGATGCAAATTAGAAATTACTAAGAGTTTTATTACAAGGTTCATTTTAAGTTGAATGTTTGACCCTATGTTCCTGCATGCTTAAAATTTCCATAAAACTCAGAAAGAGCTAGAGTATGCAAACAGTACAAATCCTAAGTATCATGGGAATTGAATCTTAGAAAAGAAATAAGGAGACAGTAGAGTTACCTGCTTTGCTATGTATTGCACAATTAGTTTCTGTTGTGCTGTGATGCATTTGAAACATGCTACTTGTTTTCCTCAGTCCTTGAATGAAACCAGTGTGTTAGACCAGCCTTCTCACTTTTACCTCTTCAAATTATTAAGACGTAGCATATGAATCCATATATTTCACAAAATCTGAGTTAAAACCTTCCATGGTTAACATATAGTTTGAAGCAAACACGCCTTAGTCGCCTACATTCCTGTATTAATGTATCTGAAATGTTTCAGATTTAAATCTGGATCTTGCTTTGGTCTTTTTTAGCAATAGTTAATATATTCTCTGTTTATTTTCACTTGGTATGCTGCTGCAGAGAGTAGAAACTACGTATGCCAGAATGTCACTTCTTATTTCTGTAAATATAGTCCTCTTCTTTCCTCAGACTATTAGAGGTGTAGAATTGTTTTCTCCCAGAAAATGATATTGGGCTAAGATAGCGTACCTATTACTTTTGATAGAATTGTGCTCCGATATAATACTAAGGAGTTGGACCCATTCTTTTATTTTTCAAAAATTCTGTAAAAAGGAAGGCAGTACAGAACTTTTTCTTTCATTTCAACTATATGATTTGAATAGATCTCCTTAGTGACTGCTGATGCCATAAGCAACTTCTGTAAAGTTTTTCTTTAGGTCTGCTCCATTTTTTAAATCCAATTGCATCTAC
Source organism: Fregata magnificens (assembly GCA_013389945.1). Taxonomy (NCBI): domain Eukaryota; kingdom Metazoa; phylum Chordata; class Aves; order Suliformes; family Fregatidae; genus Fregata; species Fregata magnificens. The sequence continues at coordinate 20,321 of WAAD01018599.1, read as the reverse complement.
AAAGCAAAAAAGTATTTAAAGAGATATGAACGAATTAAATATATGTAATCAATTTAATTTGAAGATGAGTACCAAAGTCTAAAAAACCCAACATTTACTTGTTTCAGTGAAGCAGTCAGTGAACAAAGAACTTTGTATACAATTGACCTATAAATATAAGTAAATCAATAAAATATTTTAGACCTCCATTTCTTAGCCTATCTAGGTCATTGAAACGCTCTATCCTCAAGGGAATTAATGAAATTAAAAACTATATTACTTTTTTATTTGGGCATCCTCTGTCTGCCTGCAATTTCTCTGCTTTCAGATCTAGAGTGAATGCTTCCACTAGTATCTACATTGACAGAGGTAACACAACCATCTTTTGTCCTCAATTTTTATTAGACTAAAACTGCACTGAAGAGCAATATGCTTAAAAATGTTTTTGTGCACTCAAAGATAGGACTGAGCAACTAAAAATACTAAAATGAAAATGTAAAGGTTTGTACACAAGATACATTTTTCAAAGAAAATCTCTCATATGGAATTTAAGCTATATTTTAATGAGCTTTAATTAAGAAAAATATGGGAAAATTTAAGTTCTGAAAAACTCAGAAGTGAAGGTGTACTACTAGCATAGTGGATGCCAGTACTGAGGTATAATTAATAAAATTTTTGAAATGAAGATCAAAAGAGAATTACTTCTATCACTGAGATGATGTTACACTCAACAATGGTACACTAAAATGGAGTAAGCTTTAGATTTGTATTTAGTTCTGATTCTTTTTGGAATTGGTTTTCTTCCCAGATTTTTTTAGTAACTTTGTGTAGTTGGATGCCAACTGAAAATGTTCTAATATCTTTTAATTATTTTTCTTCTTATGAAAATTATGGTAATTTTATAGGGTTTTATGTTTTCATAGCAGAAAGTTGGTTTCCTATTTTGGTTATCTCATATGCCAACCCTCTTGATAAACAATATCTGTTAATGGAATAAGAGATTCCTGGTTCAGGTACTTAAGACTTTTGAACCTTGAGTACTGCTTTGAGAATTTTTAACAGCTTATTTTTATACCATGTATATATACTATCTTTGCAAAATGTTTTATTTCAGTTGAATGCTTTCAAGGCTGGAAATTCATTCTTTGGGAATTATTTCTTCATATTCAGTAATATAATGAAAAAGCAATAAGGCAGATCTTTTCTCCATAGACAATTCATCAAAGGAATTTTATGATGACGTGGCTCAACTGGAATCCTATTGTTGTTTTCAAAACTGTTTTCTTGAATAATTTCAGCTAACCAGATACTTTGAAATAGATCTGTACTTCACCTACCTAGATATAACCAATGTATGAATAGATGGACCTTCTCTCTGTACACAAGACAAGGATCTGAGTAGTAGTTTTGAAGTATGAGCATCTTACCTTCTTGAGTCTGTTGGATATGGGGAAATTTCCAAAGCCAAAATAGAGCACCGTGTACCAAAGACTCCCTGGACATCAGCCCAGCTGTGTTCCTACATGGTGTGTCCAACAGGGAGTCAGAGCAAGGAGGTGGCCGTGTCTTCGTACCTTGGCTGCAATAAATGAGGCCAAGCATAAGCCAGCATCTTCAGTATTTTGTGTGCCTGCCTGTGCTCCCGCATCAGAGGAGACAGACGGTCAGCCTTCTACATGTAGCAATTACAGACATTTCCACGGGTAAGACCATCTCAGTAGCAACTCCCAAACATGCCAAAAACTGTGGAAGCCACCATCTGAGGGTCAGCTTTCACATGACAGCTAGTCCAGTTTTACATGCAGCTGTAACTGAGAAGGGCAGGCGGTTGATCTGGGGACTTCTCTTCTGTGCCTGGGATATGGGAGCGTGCAGGTGGGGAGTGGCAGAGGGGACTCGGGAGGGATACCCCCTTTTGGACACCACTAACACTTTAGGTCACCTTACACTAATTTGCACCAAGAACAGCATAGTTAAGTATAGACAAATATGGATCCTTTTATAAATGAAGTATCTGCTCTCTTATTAGTTTAGCCACACAAAAAAATATTTCCCAAATTAACTAGCTATGCAGAATAGTCTAAGAAACTCCACTCTGGAGCTGGATCAAGAAAAAAGAAGTCCTCCACAGTGTGCGTAACAGGAGTTGTTATACTGCTGACAGCTGATGAAAACACATTTCTGGAAAGTAGAGTTCATATTATACGAGCACATAATAACAGCATTCCAGTAATGTTTGTCCTACTAAATTCATACCTACCTCCTAACCAAGAGTAACACAACTAAAAGTGATCTGCCGAGAGGCACTGAGCATTCCCGGCATAACATAATTTTAAAAGAAGAGAGCAAATTTAGTGCATCTGCATCCTCCCTTTCAGTTTGATTACTAAATAGGCCACCAGCTGTGACTACAGCTACATCTCTAGTGTTACTGAGTTGTAAAGAAAAAAAAAAAAGGAAAAAAAAAAAAGGAACAACAACAATAAATAGTTTAATATAATTTCCACCTATCTTTGGTGCCACAAATCGAGATTAATTGAATATAATATTTTATATGAAAGTAATTGAAAACATGACTTCTCCATTCCCACACCCAGAGTACGTTCATCATTCAACAGCAAGATAAGTTCCAGACATAAAATCTAAGTTAGGAGAAGAACAAGTCCCTGTGACTTTGAGTGGTTTGAATTGTTGGTAGGTTGGGTTTTTTTCATTATAAATCAGTAGCTGCTAATAAAGCTAACCAAATTACTACAGATTTAGCACCTAATATAAATTAATTTATCATCTGTGAAATGCAAGGCGTCTGCATTTGGAGTCTCTTTGAGGATGCTTAGAAGTGCACAAGCTATCCCCATGCAGGAGTGGTAACGGCATTCACTACAAATAGCAGGTTTGTATTTTAAACTTGTGATGTGGCTTTTCAATCCAGAAGGAATTCATCCTTTCTTAGACTTGATGCAAGCATGATTGCACCAAAGCTTTTATGACTGATCGGGGTAGAAACACTGTTATATCTTTGGCATAGCACTATTTTCTTTTATGTAGATTTTCTTCCAGTAGAAAGTGAAGTTCTTAAAATGTGTAACCCAGCTTAAGTCAATCCTAAGGACTACTGAAATAAGGAAATCCAAATAGTGTTAAGCAGGTTGATATCATGCAGCACTTGACTAGATTCCTCCTATTTAAAATATTCAGGTTTGCTTATACACTGCCACTGAAGTTCAAAGCACAGTATTTGGTTCATTTAACAACTGCAGACACTCCATTAGCCTTTATCACTATCAACTTCGCATCCCATATGCCTGCCTGATCCATCTGTCACGTTTTGTCAAATGTAAGCACTCTCAGGGAGCAGCCATGATTTTACAGTGCATTGCAAAATGGGGCTCCAACCTGAATACCCGCTGAACCACAGACTAAAATTTTAATAATAGAAGAGCAAATGGGAACCTCTGTAATCATGAGGACTATGAGCAAGGAGGAATGGTTACATTAATGTAGATATGTGGTGGGCAATACATATGTAAATCTTCACTGAATGGATACATAAGGACTGCAATATCAGGTTAGATAGTCAGTATTTTGCCTTTGAAAGTACCCAATAAAAGATGCTGAGAAGAAAACTTAATAGGCCAAGTACACAGAATCCTTTCCCGATGCTTCCCTTCTTGGCTCAAAAAAAAAGAGCACACAAAAAGCTATGAATTTTGCTTTTTAGAGTAGAAATGGATGATATGGAATTAATTGCAATCTAAATACATATACCTCAACAATCTGGCCGCTGACATTTCCATACTTCAATTAATATGCAGTATGATTCCCTCTGATGGTAGGATGCTAAAAAAATTATAATTCCAAACAGTAGGAGGAGGAAGAGCTGTTTTAGTATGCTATTGTCAAGACTTATGTATTTATATACATATAAATCCCTCTTTCTGTCTCTGCACATGCACTCATACATACACACAGATATATATAAAGAGTATACAACTATAGCAGAAATCTATTACACTGACTTCTTACTGTCATTCTAACAGAGATTATAAGTTATATTGAGTGTAGAATATCTAATTTTATAGCAACAGCTGTATCATGGTCCAAATAACTTCTTCCCTGTTTATGAGAACTATCTTTTTTTTTTAATATTCTTATATGCAAATTGCAAGGTAATCTCCTTGAAAATAAGTCACAAGTGTCTCCCTGTAAAATAATAAGAAAATTAATATAATTATGGTACTAAAATTTTATCATGTAAGAGACAACTCTTTTTGCCACTTGAGTTATTTAGACTGTATACATGTCAAGCTAGTGCATAACGATATAAGAACAGCTGTACTAGTTAAGTTATATAGTCACTATCCTCCTTGGAGAGTAGTCAGTAAAAGTGCTTAGGAAAAGAGTTTCATAAAAGGCTAGCTATAGAGCATTTTCTTAGTATATTCTCTCATTTTCAGACAATCTGTGGCATCGAGATTTCCTGAGCCAGAGGCTGCATGCACATCTTTGTGCTTAATGGCCCTTAACGGATCTTTTTTTTCCTAATCATTTGCCTAATTATTTTTTTAACTCATTTATCCTTTTGGCCTTCACAACATCCTGTGGCCATGAGTTCCACAATTTAATTAAGTGTTATGTGAATAAGTACTTCCTTTTGACCCTGGATGCATTAAGAATACTTTATCTGTATTTCTTCTTTTCTTTTTTTTTACTTTTTTCCTTTTTGCTGATGCTTATGCAGCAGGAGCTAACTGCTTGGAAACTTTGTTCTTTAGACTTTACCTCAGTGTTCTCTGAATCTGAAATGGCCCTTTTGATGTCAGCATAAGCAAGCATATGGACTATAAACTGTACATAAATGCTAGCTATATCCTGATGCATACAAGAAATATGTTTGTAGTCCAGCTCTTTTTTTCATTTACCAAAATGTTCTCTTTCCTTTAGTTTTAGAGACCACGGGTCCCTGATAAACTTTTGTAGTCTTTTATGAATCTAAACCTCTAGGGGCTGTGAAGAATGAAGGAATTAAAAAAAAAAAAAAAAAACCCACAGAAAAAAACAAAACCCAGAAGATATTACAGGTTTGAACTAAAAACCTAAAAAAAAGACTAGGTTTGGCCTGAACAGTATGTGAGAAAAAAGAGGTTAGCCTTCATATTTCCTAAGTTAGATAAATTCACTATGGCCACTGGCAGATCCAGCTTTATTCTGTAAACGGAGTTGCTCTTGCATCTGTCACTGGTGAATTTGGCCCAAAGAAATGAGGCATAATTGAATATCAAGATTTGATCATTAAAAATAAGGAAGCCAACTTCTTTAATGGAAGAAGTGGAAGCCAACAGGAGTTTTGAATGAGTATAACACCATTCACAATTGAGTTATTTTAACTAAATAACTAAATGTGGATTTATGGCCATACCTGAGGTGCTGCAGTCTAAAAATGTCAGCTATACAACTTTTGATTTAGTCTGACAGAGGTAGAAGAAATAAAATGAAGAATAAATCTGATGAAATCTCTGAAGCTAAGGTTTTATTTCAGGCTAACTGAAAGAATCACTTTTGTGGAGAATGTACTTTATTTTAATCTGACTGTTAGCTTTTTTGTGCCGGTTTTATTTTAAATTTTTTCTTCATAGTTCTCAGCCAAATGTTCTTCTGATGGCCTTGAGTCAGCCACTGCTGACCAGAAGACAATAAATAATAATATATAATGTGGATAATAGCGTTCCTAGAGAGATTATCACAAATTATTTTGCACCCTGTTGAGCATATCATGAGTCCTGGTGTGATGCTTGGCAGTTCACCACCCTCCAAAGGCACTGCTTGGTCATTTCCCATATCCTGCCATTTCTGACTTTGTTGTGTAGATTCTCTCTCCTCTTGTTTTGCCATCAGCATGGATATAAAACTCTACTTGTAATACTGAAGCTACTAAGTGATATTTCAGAACCTTGAGTGTAAATGTACAAACAGTCTTCATGTAAGCTGTTTAATACATTTTCCTGTAAATTCTTAAATTGGCTACGTCACATCTTGGCTGTTCAACTACATTTAAGTTCAATATTTTTATATTATAGCAACTGAAAATGTAAGATGTGCCTTAATAGGAAAGGTGATACAGCTTGATTATGTGATACAGATATGAGATCGTTATGAGGTTGTTTTTCAGCTAGCTAGGCCTGGTCGTAAAACATGTCTTCTTTTTTAACTAAAGAAATACACCATAAAGCTAGGAGAATATGTATCATATCAGCTGCCTCTTGTGGTAAATGGTGACAATCAGTGTGATTTGAATCTTGCTGTCTCATCTCAGCATGTTTTGAAAAGACAGCTGAGTCAACTAGTGAGTCTGATGACTCTTCAAAAGGAAAAACATGAGCATTATCAATATGAAAAGAAATATTGTACCTGATTTGATATCACTAATGGGCCAGCAACAATAAAGGTGTGTTTCCTGGAAGCAAAGGGTCCCTGGAGTCATGCCACATAAGAAGGCAAAGGGTAGGTGGAGGCATCCGCCTGCTTGCTTCCTCTGGCATGACCAGAGTTTCACAGCTCAGTCTTCCACTTCCTGGATATTTTCCTCCTTATTTTTAGCATTTTGGAGCATTGGCATGCACAAGGAATTCAGAATTAAAACCAAGGCAGCCTCAAGATATAGCTGACTGAAATGTTTATATGCCTCAAAATGTATCCTGTCGTCATAGCCAAACTTCAAGGAACAGATGATTTCTGCTTGAGAAAACTACATGAAGAAAATCTGGAAGGGGCTCAGTGCTGTGAGTTGTTCAGACTTCTTAAGTTGCATTGTTTAGCCTAAGACATGAGGATACTGTTCCTTTTCTAGGAAATAACTAACAGCTTCCTACTTCAAACCAAAGGATGCTTCAAACATGACAATATTAAAAGGAGTAACATATTTTCCATTTAAAATTCCTACTATAATGGACCTTTCAGGTTTCCATGGGGAAAAAAAAAGTTAAACAATATTATCTTGCTTAGCTTTTAACATTTGAGCTTGTGACTGATTTTAAATGCCTGATACATACAAAATAATTCTCATCTAAATATTTTATTCAGCTAAGAAATAATTTATTTCAGGTTTGTCTTTAAGAGTTCAAAAGTTTTGTAGAGTTTGTAGAGCTGATTTTTACCTTTTCTTTGCAACCACCATACTATGCTGAACAATATCTACACCTGTGCTTTGAGGGAAGCCAGGCTTTCACCAAAGGAGTCTTTTGTCTAGGGCTTGTTAAAAAATGGAAATATTAATATGTATTGTTTTGTATTATTTGTACAAGTAGCAGTGGTTGTCACCACAGTATGTTAGAAAAAGAGAAAAAATACTTGTGGAGAGTACCAGAAAGATAGGGCTCTCTCACAGGGGCTCTCAGGTTCCAGTGAGCTCTGCCAACGCTCTAATTCGGTTAGTTTTAGGGAAGGAGAACTGTCAGTACCTGCTCTGGCCTGCAGTATTTGAGCCCTAGCTTTCCCCTGGGGTAAAAAAAAAATGTGTAAACATACATATATATGCACATACATATATGTGGGTATATATTATATATGTGTGTATACATATATGTATATAGGTCTGTGCATATGTGTGTGTGTATATATATATATATGAATGGGCAAATGCTACCTTGTAAGCTAAGTGGAAAATAAGTCTTTTTCTTACCATCTGGAAAGAACTTAATTTCTGGTCTCATCCTGTTCTTTCTCACAATTTCTGTTCTTCTCCCTTTTAATCTTGATGTCATAGTTCAATCCTACGATCTCAAATCTTCATATTTTTGCCTCTGCTAATGGTTTGATGTGTCTTACACTATATAGAGCTGACACAGAACATATGGTAGATTACTGAGCACAGAAGTATTAGCTAGGATTTCTACAGAGAAGCTATCCATGCTATCACTAAGGGTATCACTAAAACTTAAATAGATGATGAATATTTCCTTAAATACAATAATAAAATCAATTGGTCTCTGAAAAAACTACCAAAGCCTAAGTCAAATATTGTTGCTAGAGTTTGAACACTTTATTGCTTCTTTTTCTTAGAAGAACTGAAAAGCAAGAAGATTTACTTAATCCATAATTTCTCTTAAGGGATTTTACTGATGCTGGATGTTTGCTGTTTGAAAATAGAGACTTTCATTTAGTCTGACAAACATTGCTTGGTCTGACAAACATTGCTTGATGGATAAGTAAAAGCATTCTACGCATATCTAGAAATATCCTAGCAATACTTAAGTATGAGAAATAGTGCGGTCAGCAGGAGCAGGGAAGTGATTATCTCCCTGTACTCAGCACTGGTGAGGCTGCACCTCGAATACTGTGTTCAGTTTTGGACCCCTCAGTACCAGAAAGGCATTGAGGTGCTGGAGCATGTCCAAAGAAGAGCAACAAAGCTGGTGAAGGGTCTAGAGCACAAGTCTTAAGAGGAGCAGCTGACGGAACTGGGGTTATTTAGTCTGGAGAAGAGGAGGCTGAGGGGAGACCTTATCGCTCTCTACAACTACCTGAAAGGAGGTTGTAGCGAGGTGGGTGTCGGTCTTTTTCCCAAGTAACTAGCGATAGGACGAGAGGAAATGACCTCAAATTGCACCAGGGGAGGTTTAGATTGGATATTAAGAAATATTTTTTCACTGAAAGGGCTATCAAGCATTGGAACAGGCTGCCCAGGGAAGTGGTTGGGTCATCATCCCTGGAGATATTTGAAAGATGTGTAGGTATGGTGCTTAGGGACATGGTTTAGTGGTGGACTTGGTAGTGTTAGGTTAATGGTTGGACTCAATGATCTTGAGGGTCTTTTCCAACCTAAATGATTCTATGATTCTATGATTCTATGAACTGGAAGTAAGAAAGAACTGAAAATTTCTATGGAAATGTATATTCAATCAAATCTGGGCAAACGAAGTGAATACTTTTGTTTAGTATTTTGCATATTCTGTGCAGTATTTTGAGAGCTGCATCTTTACCTTAGAGTTAATGTTATAATTGCAGTTAATATGGGCAGCATATATTCACAAGTCAGGACTGGGCTCTGCCAGGTCCTCGTGCCCTGATCACGCTACTGCTCTCATCCAGTCCAAGTATCCTGACCTCCTTGGTGTGGAAATGAGGGTCCACAGATCGGACCTTGGTAGGTGCTTGCGACTTGAACGATACAGAGCTGGGACGCAGAGTGCACCTTCAGATCTGGTAGCACAGAACCTTTCCACCACCTTCTGAGACCCACCAGATTTCAGACCCCCTTTTTCAAACATGCCTCGGGCACCTGGGCACAGTGTGCTTCTCTGGGCTGTCATCAGGTGTCTTCACCACCACAGACCCAACAACTCCTTCTCCTCAGAAGGGGCAGAAAAGCTAGCCAGTGAGTTCTGGGTATATTTGCCTATAATTGGTGATCTTCCCACAGATTACACTTGAGTAAGCTCACAAACAGCTGATGAAAATTGTGAACATATTGTGAACTCAGCCATGAATCTTCAGGAAAAATTAGAATCTAGGTCTAGACTCAATCCTGTTTCACTCTGGTATACACTTAAATAAAAATCAAATCCATCCCACACTTTTTGAACAATTTGTAGTACAAACACATACTCGTTTGTTTTATTTTTGAAGTAATCTTTTACTGCATTTATGTAAAACGTCAACCCCACTTTTCCCTTAGAACATCACTGTCATGGGATGCAAGATCAGCTAGAATTTCAGGTACAGGAAAGGGTCAAATAGCATAACTAATGCACTTTTCTGAAAGACAACGGAACACAATTTCACCAATTCAAGCCTGCAATGCAACCACATTTAAAAGTTGAATATCCATTTGAAGCACAACCCATTATTGCCCATACACCTTAAAAATCCAAGCATAAAAATTCCCCAGAGAGATGCACAGCACAATCAGCACTTTGTCTGTTGTGTTTCCTCCACATTTTAAAATTAGTACAAGTAAAATGTGTAAGTGATGTGGTGATTGCTTGGGTGTTAGCATTGTTTGTGTTTCACAGTGGATTTTCTGATCTTTTTAGCTATTTATCTATAGGTCTTCTATGAGAGCATTTCTTCATTCTTCCCTAGTGTTCTCAGTCAGTTCAGTCTTTATGTAACTCCTCTTCTGTAGTTCTCCACTTCTCCATTACCAGTATTTATTGCTAGCTGGGTCTCATAACATGTAACCAGGAAATCTGATGCTTCAGAATTGTTTAGAATAAGTATTCTACATTAAAACTTTGTTTGCCCCCTCCTTATGCTGAAGAAGACTACACAAGACTTCTGCTAGTCTATATGTCTGTTTAAAGTGATTCAAGATGCTCTTAAAATTTCACCTGTTAAATGCTAAATTTGCTTCCTTTATGACAGCCCATGGCAGCTAAGGAGATTTAGGTTTTCTATCTTTGTTTTTTTTATCACTATGTTGCTCTGTGAAAATACAGATTCTTAGAAAAACGTCTTAGATTTGACCATATCTACCCTTTGGATTGGTGGGTAACATTTACATAATATATTTTTCAGGAGGTTATAGAAGTACAAGTTTGGTTTTGAGTGTCTTGGAAATTTGCCATGTTCTCTGTTATCACTAGGTGCACTAGAGTAAACAAAAAAAACCCCACATGATTTGCATTGGTGGTATATGATGCTGGGAGAAATCATAGTACTCACTGCCCTGCCTGAGTTTCCTGATCTGACATAAATCTTAAGAATTAGAGGAAATTCACAGTAAAAGATATGGAGCTATTGCCCTACTAAGAACTGAAAGCTAGATGATAACATGTAGTGGATGCAAATATGATCAGGAAAACTGCAGCCACAACCAGCTCTTTCCTATTCTATTTCAAAATATGACAATGGTTAGGCTGTGTGGGATAGCTAAATGTCCAGTTGTCATTTCAGTTCACTTAAATCCACTTGATCAAACTAGGAGAACTAAATGCAAACTGGCAGTCACCCTTCCCTCTAGGAAGTAGTCAATATTTGGTCCAAGTGCAGCAGATGTGTAGCTAATGCAATAAATATGGTTCTTAAATTTTCTATATATAAAAATTAAAACTGCACATATCTTTTAGCTCTTTTTTTTTTTTTTTTTTTGCATTTTGCAAAGAAGGATTTATCCTGTATTCCACGTTTGAAAGGCAGACAGTTGCTGTAAGTGATTCTGAATATTTTTGGACACTTGTTTATCAGCATAAAAGATTAAAGCTTTGTGAATAAACATAAGAATTCTGCAATTCAGAAAAGCATAGCTTTCTAACTTCAGAAATCCTCTTGTGGTACCTTCTTGAACTAATATATTTATAATCTATACATTGAAGGTATTCAGCAGAGTTATAATGTTTTATAAATACCATTAAGCATATTAATCAGCAAACTTTTGTGATTTTATTCAAATCAAGTCCACTAGGATTCCTCTCACTTTGTAAAGTCAGTCTTTTTTTTTTTTTTTTTTCCCCCTATGGTGTTTTAGGGGGTGTCTACTTAGGTAATTTCTCCGGGGCTTTATATCATCCTCCCCTACTGCTTACAAGCAACAAAGAAAAGACAACAGAGATTGAGGAAAAACAGAATGCAAGATGAGTGCTCAAAAATACCTTAGCAGTTCCAGTCAGATCTTTTGTAGCAGAATGGAATATCTTGTTCCACATAAACTGGATTACTCAGCACTTGTGTAAACTAACCTTATGCCCCTTCCTTCAAGTTTATCCAGACATTGGTCATACCTCAGTTTAATGAGGGTAAGGGTTTCAATGTAATGTGATGCGATATAATATTAAGTGCACACAAATATTTGGCGAGACAAACATCTGCATTTTCACTTCTGAAATCAATCACAGTCTGAAAAGTACTTGAAATGAATGAACTAATGTATATGAGCAAAGTTTCTACAGTCATTTAATGAACAGTGCTCGCTTTGTTAGGTACAGACTGAATCTGAATATTCACTCAGATAAATAGGAGCTTAGGCTAAAGGATGTCTAACCCTCTCACATCTTTCTGTTATTTACCACCTGGGAGAGTAACACCTTTCTCAGCAGACATTCCTTGTGAATGAAGACAAGTTTGTCAGTGCTAGAAAATGATTAATTGGTTGAGGTCATTAGGGAAAATCTGAAATATCAGTGAAAAGTTGCTCTGTAAGTTCTAAAAGCACATGGAGAAGCACCAGTGAGGGGCAAGCATAGTCACAATAATTACCAAACAGCTGGGATACTTACGGCTAAAGGATTTAACTTTCTCTTCCTTTCTCTCCTTTCATATGAAAAGTTTCTTTTTGTAGTAGGTGTGATATGACTGCACCTATCTCAGAAGCCAGTCAGCAGCACTAACGTTCACAAGTTGCTTCCCATAGTAAAGTTCTCTTGCTGGACTGAACAGGTATCTTTATTGGAGATGCATAGTTTAGCCAAGCACTGGCAGCTCTAATGTACTCAGGTTCTTTTGCCTATGCCCTTTTTGTTTGGGTTAGCTCACTACTCTATGTTCTTTATTATCTCAGCAAACTGATAGAGAGTTTTTTTCTTCTCTTGTAAGGCATCTTAGGCTTTTGTCTCTCAAAAGGCTGCCCCTGAGTAGCTCAATGGATGTGGAATAAGACTGCTTTGCTGTTTTCTCCAAGTGTTGACATTGCAAACGCAGCTGAAGTAAAAGCACTTGTCAGCTTGGCGCATTGTATGTATTTTGCAACTAACAGTAACAGTCTAGCTTTTTTGTCCTCTTTTGAAAATCCAAGAGACCTTGATTCTGCATATAAAAGCTCTGGCAACAAGCCCACAGATCTCTCTTCTAAGTGTATGCCAAGAGTTTGAATGAAAAATTTAAACAAAAAAGATTTGGGGCAATATGGATAAAAATTCTGTCATCTCTTTTCACCAACTTTAAAACTCTTTCCCTTTATAATATCATAATCTCTAAAATACATGCAATATTCTTCAAAGCTTGCCTTCACTATAGCGGCTGCTTTTGGTAACAAAACAAAGAAAGATAAAAGAGCTCTTTGGAAAAGCCTTCTCTCTTAGCAAAAAATAAATGTTTCCCTGCTCCCCTTTAAAGACCATGTGTTCGATATCTAATTCTATTTACATGGGTCACTAATCATTATGGTTTTGTATTGTACTGTCCAGTTCCCGCGGTAGGTCTCGAAGCAGTTAGCCATTGCAGGGAGGTGGTGTGCCATTCGCCTGGCAGTGTTTCCCTTTGTTTCAGGAACAGCAGTGCTTACAGTGCTGCATCAGCAACCATCGCCCCAAAACCATCCCTTCCATTCTTATGTTTGTTAACAGTTGCAACTACCGTGCTGAGGTTTTAATCAAAGAGATGATGGGATTGAAAATCAGCTTCAAATGTGGTCAGTGGGTAATTTGAAGGATTACAGAGAGATGCTTTCTCTTTAAAGACAGGAAGGAAAAGGAGTTGATATCTGGATGCCTTATAGATAAGCTTTACAGGGTGAAAGTTCAGCAAATTTTCTTCAGAAACTTAATTATTGGAAAGGCAGTAGGGTTTTCTCTGTATAATTTTCTCATTTAAAAGTCAGTTTCTTCACTCTTGCTTTTCATTTTTACAAATGCCTTAATTATACAGGTGGGGTTATTTCTTCTTGCTCTATTTGAATATATAGGCATGTTCGTAGCTCAGAATTTTCTTCTTAGTTGTAATTAGCATATAATACTATTTCCCAGGTGGATGGTAGGGAGCTGTTCCTCTACACTCAGGAAAAACAATGTGTGTAAAATTACATGAAAACCCACACATTTTTTGCTGTTTTATGTAGAGGTATAGTACTCAATATTAATGGGGTATTTTGGTTTAATAGACAATGCTGCTATGTTTTAACACTTTGATACGTTCAAAAGTTGATCCTGGGAAAAAAAATCATTTACTTAAATAGGTTACATGGCAGGCAAGTATATGAGAGTCAATGGAAATCAATACAAAAAGAGACATTTCTACTACCAGGCTTTTGGAAGAGATGTATAGACAAGGTTGTTAATTGGTTTTCAATTGAATAATTTTCAGTGGAGTTCATAATTATTCAGTTGTATGTATTCTCAGTCCACTGTAATTTCCCTCTAACTTCCAAACTGTCCGCTTTCTATGGAGCATTTATAAAAGAATATTAATTTGCAACTTCCTGGCAGTTCATGTTCTATAAGCTTGATTTCTCTAGTATCAAATGGCTTTGTGTTTTTAGTGTCACTTGAATTGCCCTAAATTTTTCCAAGAAATATGTTGCAAACAAATGTGAAAAAATAATTGATAATTTCTATTCTCCAGCTCAAAATATTTTAACGGTCTTAAGTTTTTCAGGCTAGTTTTCAATACGCTGCCTCTGAAGTTGATGCCTGCTTTCTTTTCAAAAATTCCGTGGGAATAAGCCCCAATATGTGTGTGTCTCTCCTTGCGCCTGTTCCTCCCCAACCAAAGTTAACTATAATTAAACACTAACTACAAAAAGGAAAAGACATCTGTCCTAGGACACCATCAAAATTTTCTGAAGTTTTGTCAACATTTGCTGTACATACGACTCACTAGCTGGATTTGGTAACGTTCTGCTTAGACAGGGAACTAAATTACCATGGAATATAACACACTTTGATTGTGCTACAGGGGTTATGTCTGCTTTGAACACAGTTTAAATTAAGTGGCAGAACAGTGTAGGGATGCCTAAAATATATCTGCCAACTCTAGGCATGTCAGTTCAACCTCCATTACCCTGACAACCTTGTGCATGCTATATATAACTACAGTGTGGGATAGCAAGTCCTGCGGCAGGGGAAAGATTTTCACTGGAAACAATTCTGTGAAAGCTTTTAGGAAGGCAAGCTGGGAATAGCCCTAGATAGAAGCAAGGCTGAATAAAAGCCTAGTTAGAAGCCAGAAAAGATACCCAAACTTAGAAGAATGCTTCATCCCCTCAAATAATGTGCTGTAAAAACCCTATAAATTTCAGATGACAGAATAATTTTAGCCTATGAACAACCCACCCCACACCAATTTTGGGTATACAGAAGTTGTTTTTGGGTGCTATCTTGAATTATATCCAGCCCACTTACAAATAGGTGAAATGAATCTTTTTTATAACAATACATGAGGGCAATAAAGTAAATAATAATTAAAATATTATGACAATATTAACTTAAAACTGTGTTTGTTCAAATGTTGAATATTAAGAAAATAGGAGTGGGCATTAGGTCCAACTGCCTTTCTGAGTCAGCAGGCTTGTTTAGCCCGGTGTCCTGTCTCTGGCAGTAACTGATCAAGGTACTTCCAGAAACAGTTTAAAAGCAAGTCATATTTAGATCTTTTGCCAGCATACCCTTCCAACAGTCAGCAGCAACAGAACTTCCTAATTGGGTTCATAATCTGGATGGTCATGTTTAACTGCCATCAGTATATCTGTTCTTCATGAATTTATCTGTGTGTTGTGGTTTTTTGCATTTTGAACATCACATGGCCATCAGTTTCACATTGCTGTGCAAAAAAAAAATTGTTTCCTTTTATTTGTTTTTAAAACTTTTATCTCATTTTTAACTTGGCTTCTTAATTATTGTATTGTGAATAATGGTTCTCGACTGATCTGCTTCACAACATTTATTATTTCCTTTTTCTTAAGTAGCCTTCCAGTTGCTTCTCTATTAATTGGAGACTATCTAGTCTCTTTTCTTTGCCGAACTTATTCTGTACCCCCTGCTCACACTTGTCAGCCTTCTATGCTTTTATTACTTCTAACATATAATTTTTTCAGTCAGCATAGCCAGAACTGCATACAGTAATTACAGTGTGGGCACACCAAAGATCTACAAGCAGTTTAACATAACTTTGTTTATACCCAGACTCCTTTCCCAGTAACTCCCAACAATCTGTTTGCCATCCTGACTGCTATTGGTAACAGCTACATCAAATCCAGCATTGTATATGTTCGGAGTTTTTTTATTAGCCTTAATTCATATTTATTGATAGTGAATTGTAATTGCCATGTTAGCTATCACTGGCTAAATCCATTTGATCTTTTTGGACTCTTCTTCAGTTTTTCATATATAGTTTCAACTTTGACCGTGATTAATTTTGTATCATCTGCATACTTTGGCATCTTTCTGCTAGTTATTTTCTCATGGCACATGAATGGAATGGAATAAAGCATATGGAATGAAATGAATGAGACAGATAACCACAACAAGGAGAAGGTGATGGCTATTAGACATGAACACTTTTTTCTGAAGAAGTCATCTTAAATTACCACTTGCGCAGCCCATTAGCACATTGCATTTTCTTGTCTGTTTAAGAGGAGTGTAGTTCTGAGGAGTTACTTATCATGGGAATAGGGGCTTTACAGAATTAGATTCTAAGCTTCTTTCAGCTTGCAAACATGGCATAAAAGAAACTGCTACCCAGAAAACCAGAGATTCAAGCCTGTAATGGATGATCTTAAAATAATGGTATATCCTACAGCTCACTCAGGATTGCTGTTTATGTTATGCCACTCCCAAGTCTTATGAGGAGCGGCTGAGAGAACTGGGGCTGTTTAGTCTGGAGAAGAGGAGGCTGAGGGGAGACCTTATCGCTCTCTACAACTACCTGAAGGGAGGT
>WAAD01018595.1:657-14448 GCA_013389945.1 Fregata magnificens | reverse complement strand
ATGGTATATATGAATAATAATTTCATATAAACAACGTCTGTTATACTTCCAAACCAGCAGAATTTGGCCTGTCAGAGCTAAATGAGCAAGAAATACCATTTACTATATGTAATGGGATGCCAGCAAGAGAATACTATACCAAACATTTAACTTCCTCCCTTTGTAACATTCCCTTTCCAAACATCTCTTGAGATTTGATATTTAAACATGCAATTTACCAACCTTCTCAACTTAATGTAAATATCCAACAGAAGTTAACTTAAAGCCTCAGTATGTAACAAAACAACACACTCTGGCTTCTTTTAATTCAGTGAGAATTATATAACATAGAAGTATATGAAGATGTCATTAAAGGAAAAGTGATACAGGAATGAACTAAGAATGGATCATACAAACTAGGTAGAAATACAGTTCAGTACTCAGATGAAAACGTCTGAAAACAGTTATTCTTTGTGCTGGTCTAAAGTTTTCCAGGGTACTTACCAATTACTTACAGGCTACTGGAATTGCCATACCTCATCAGACTAGCAATGAACCTGACCTGTTGGTTAGGGAAAGACGCAATAACCCATTTTCCTATTTAAGCCTCACAATTGCACTGTCACCTCTACTTCTATTACCACATGTAACAGTGAACGTTCTTGGTAGTCATAAAAACATCTTTAGTCCTATTAATGCTTGTCCACTACATAATATTGTGTTTGATTCAAGCTTAACCTTGCATTTAAAAAAAAAAAAAAATAGAAAACTGAAATTTTATTGCAGTATATTCTAAAAGCTATAACAGAGGCCTAAAACATCATAAGGACAGCTTTTTAAAACTTAGTCCAAAATACATATAAGTTTTCACTCTTCCCTGTCTGTAGAATCAGTGACAAGTTTTCACTTAGTATCTTGTGCTCTACAGTACAGAAAGTACCTATAAAGCAAGTAGGCTTGTAGATCTATTATATCCTTCTTATTGTGGGCTACAGATGAAGGAAGCAGAGATGACTGATCATAATCCTAGTTTTGTCTCTTTCACCAACTTATTTTTCACCAAGGCTCTCCTCTGTAATGTAACCTTTAAAATAGATTCAGATCATTTCAACTGCTTCCAGAAGCCAAACTTTAAACAGGTAATTTAGGAAGACATTCAGTCCAACATGATTTTCATTTTTAATATCTGTACTTTTTTTAAAATTATAAATCTAAATTAATTGATAGGAATACTGTGTTATCTCTTTATTGTCAAATGCAACCAAATGAGTTTCATATATGCAGCTATTGTCACCTTTTTGTTGGTGGGTTACTCACAATAAACAGTATGCATTCTTGATATCTTACAGAGACTGCAGATACTCATCTAAAATAGAACAGCTCTGACAGCCTTCAACATCTCTTTTCTGCCTGTCGTGTTTAAGTAAGAAGATGCATACGTTATAAACAGAAATAATTAAAAACAAGCAGACTATGAACTGTATCCTGGCTTTTAGTATAATTGCAGTATTGTTCAGTTTAAACCACACAAACTAAAATACAGTTTTTATCATGCTGTTGAAGAACTTCAAGAAATAAATGATCTCACTATTTCCTTAAGTGGATGACATAATTCTTCACAAAAAAACCTACCTCAAGAATAGACACAGTCCACAGAATGAAATCGGCATATTTGTGCAATTACTATGCCTACTTTAACTGTCTTGCTGCTGGCATAATAACTCCACAAAAATAAATTTTTTAAAAATTAAGACCTCACAGCACTTCAAATATCAGGTCAGGTTTTTTTATATTCATTTTGTGGATTAGTAAATAGAATCCATAAGATATCAGGTTCTTATTATGATATTTACTTACAATACTTGGGTCTCTCCCGTTAATAATGGCTTTCAGCCACATATTTCAATGATATAGAGTTTATGCCAGATGCAAATAGTGATTACTTGTAGTCATCTAGGCACATTTTATGTACACATATTTTATCTGAAATTTTGGAACTCTTTATGTCTACATACACTACATAAAAATTAACTTCTTTTTTAGAAGCAAAAGTAATGATTTTTGTGTTATTGATACTCAGGAGTTCCCAAAAAGTACTTTGGACAATCTATTTCAGATCGTGGATTATTCTCCATTTTGACTGTCCATTGTTTATAAGGTACTCTGTATGACTCATAGTTAATTTACTTTTGTATCTATTTCTGATTACATGACAAACATTAACAGGGTAATGGCACTTTGGATATACATTTACATCGTGTATAAATGATCTTCGCAACTAAAATTCTTAAAACATTCAGAAAGCATTAGCCACTATATGATTCTAGCCAACCATATAGCTCTGTATATGAGAGGCAGTAATCCTTCCTCTGGCAATCCACATATACCCTGAGGAAAAGATCCAATTACCCTTATCTTCACAAAAAACATCTCCCCACTTCTTGGTTTTAAGCACTGCAGAAAAAGTTTCTTCATGGCAAATTAAATTGACATTAGCCTAGAAAAGAATTCTTAACTACTTTGAGTGTCATATTAAAGAATACAATTAGAAATACTAGTGACCAATTCATAGACATCATTCTGGTAGCTCTGACCAAAAAAAAAAAAAAAAAGAAAAAACAAAAAAAAAAAAAAAAAGGAATTNTGCTTTATCAATTTATTACTTTCTGTGAGCAAAAAAAAAAAGAAAAAACAAAACAAAAAAAAAAAAGGCATTCACTGAAACAGAAACCTAACTGCCTCTTTAACAGGGAGAAGGAACAACGCAGAAGAAAATAATCTTTGTTTAAACGGGTTTTTTTCCCCCCAAAAAAATTGCAGATGGGGCAGGAAACTAGGACTACATCATTTCTGTGAGGAGTTGTTTCTCTTTATCCCCAAATCAAGAACTTGTGTTTGATCTCATACCCCATCTTTCATCATACAGCAGGGGTGCCTAAAAAGATAGCTAATTAATGTAAGTTATGTCATAGCTTGAAAGGCCTATAAAGTGTCTGGACTTTCTTTTGTTCTTGAGATAACCAGTAATAAAGCATACAGTTTGTGTAGCAGTAATAACATCCGCTTCTAAAGTACTTCAGTCTTTTTAGAAAAAAAATCAATTTAATAACATCCAGACAACATTGTACACGAGACATTCAATTTGCTGTACTAATGTTCCATGTTGCCAACATCAGCAGGTTCCTAAGCTACAGAGACTTGGTTAAAAATCTGCAGAAAGGTTTGTAACCTTGTGGATAGCAGAAATAAAGAAAAAGATGATTTGTCACCAATGCGATGCCACAACGCAGCTAGACATTGTCTTGTAGCCTGTTTTCACAGCATCCACTTGATTTCATGTTTGTCTTTAGGATAGTTTTCAGACAAAGGAAATGAAAATGTGTCAATGTTTTCATCTTCCTTTGTTAAAGGAGGGCAAGGAAATCATTCTTTCCTGTCCTATGGCAAAATCTAAATATTTGGGGAATTCTACATACACTCAAAGCTCAGACTTTGATTTCATATACAGCAGTTGAAGCCAACAGATTGTTGGTCATCTTTAAACTCACTAAATAGATTTTTGTAAAAAAAAATAAAATGCAGAATTATTACAGTTGAATATTTATTTCACCAATCTCTGATATAAATGAACGGACTGAAATAAAGGTCTTTAGTGACCAAGTGACCAGTAGTCACCAGTAATGACCAAGTATTTTCTTAAATATTTAAGAAAGCATAATGCCATCTATTACTAAATGTACTACAAATATTGATCCTGTAAAAGTATGCATTAAAGTCCCACATAGCTAAGGAGTTATCAACTGCTTATTACTGTCTGCAAATATACTATATTATTGTGAAATCAAATCAAAACCCAGCAATTTTTCAGGTGCTAAGTTCTGGATTTAAATATAATTTTAAGTCTTGTATATAGACCCAGAGACCTTCCAGACTGTTAGATTTTTCATATAAAGCAGATGCAAAAGCAGGTATAAATACTTAAAAGTCATGGAACTATTTATCTTGTAATTTCAACAGTTCTGTTCAGACATAGGCAGCATTAGCTGTTAGGTCCTTTTGCATCATAATCATTTAGCAGTAGGAATAAAGATGTTATTGCAGTTATTCTTTATATTCACCCTACTTGAAGTCTTAGCACTGACAGAAACCATCTTAAATCTCTGCCTTGTAATGGTTCATAAGCACAAGAAAATATTTCTCTCCCATACAAAATGAACTCTCCCCAGAGCCCTCAGAATAATAGGAGACAGACAGATGGAACTTCTATTCCCTGTTACTTGCCCACTAAGTGAAAGGCTGCAGAATAATGAATAAGGTAACTGAATGTGGGGATACTTTTACTCAGATTTAAAAGAAAAAAAAAGGCATGAATTCTAAAGTACGTTCATCCTTCCTTCCTATCAACAGAGACAAAATTCAGGAGAGACTTCTGGCCTGTCTAGCTGGATTTCATTCTAGAAAATGAGGAAATTTTAAGTGGGATTTTGGTTTCCATTTCACTTTACTAAGTAGCGAGGGATTATTGCTTCTGTTTTTGCATAAATCTACTGTAGCATATAGATATTTCAGATAATTATGAAAGCAAATGCTTTTCAGGATCAAAGGACAAACCCAAAGGGAAGGATATAGTTCAATTGATTCAATGATTCTTTTGCTTTCTTTTCCAGATTTTGCATATGGTACAATCTCACCAAGTGAAGAGCTCTCAGGCTAAGGGAGCAGAACATCCAATTTCTGGATGTTGCAAGTCGCAACAGCTCACAAAGTTGATATCTTCCTTGACCACTTGTGAGTACTGCATCAACCCATATGAAAAAAGAATACTAGAAGACTGTATCCAAACTGAAATTTCACAAAAATATTTGCTTATATGCTTCAATTATGTACCTATTTCCCCTTCATCCCAATGGGATTTTAGACTCTGCCCTGAATCAGTGTCATGGAAGAAATGCTTTTGGGCTTCTCCAAAACAATGAGATGGGCTTTATAGAAGTATAGAACTTGATAGCCATATAAAAACAATGGGGAAAAGGAGGAGAGAAAAAGACCCATGCTGCAAAATATGCAGGCACTTGGTCATATTAACCAGTGGAGAAAAAGGTTCATGAGACTTCATGGAGCTGCTGGTGAGTCACTAGGGTTTTAAAGCGTTTCCTCATGCATTTATACAAAAGGATTTACTATATTATTTTCTTTTGCAATGTCACAACATGCTGAGACCAGTCTTGCTATATTTAAAATGTCAAAATATGTTAAATATTATTTAAATAGATACCTTCTGTTCCAAGTTTATTAATTTTCAATTAGTGACTAAAACAGCTTTCAACAGAGAGCATGACAGGGCTTGAAGTTCTGATAATATCTCTGATCTCATTGTAATTTCATTTTTAGATGTGCTATAGCTTTTCAGCAACATTTACAAGGTTAATCTTCCTGGAATTTTCCAATAGAGAGGAAGTAGGATTGTGTTACTTAAGAAGAGACAGTTAGTATTACTGCTTTCTGGGAGCAAACCTGAAGGGCCATCTTTACCTGTAGGCATGTCCATTTGCCTACCCCTGCCCCCCACCCCACAACAATATCTTTTCATGCTTTTAAATTAGAATAAGGTACCTAGTGAAATATGTAAGTGCAGTATTTTGCTTGGTTTCTAAAAGTGCATTTGAATAGAATAGTACAAGCAATAATATATAGTAAAAGCATGACTCTCTCTGTTCCAGCTGACATCAAAAAGATATTTTGAGACTTATAGGCTTTCTCCTGAAATAGGACATCTTAAAAAAAAAAAAAGTATTGCAACTATATCATAGTTGGAACTGTCAACAAACACTTTCGTGGTACTATTCTTTTTAAATACTTATTTCTGCTACATGGTGAAAACCTGGGCTTTTATATGACAGTGTCGATGAACATTAATTGTTCTCTTTTTGGTACTTCATGTGGCAGCGCTGTCATGTATGAATTACAGAAACTTGAAAAAACAGAATGTAAGTTTCATGAATGAGAAAAAATTTGTACATAGCATAAAATCATTTATAACGTGTGAGAATCTAGCTCCTTAAGGTGCAAGATTGCATGTATGGACTCATAAAAAAAGGAAATAAACATTAACAACTTAGAGCCTTAGTCATACAAATAAAACACAGTGTGTTACAAAAATAGTATCCACTAGATTTACATTTTAAGTAGCAGAAGATATTAAGGAAACATGGGGAAGTGGTTTTTTGGGGGAGGGAGATAGGGACTCATAAAATAAACAGTAAAATGAAAGTGTTCCTTCTTTCAAGGAAACAGTCCAGAAGATAATTTTAAATAGTCTTTTGATGGTCATAATTCTCTAACTCATACACAAAATCAGGCTGATGTCCCCCAAAAAAATTCAATTACTTCATTTAAGCTACTTTGGGGATTTAATTGGAGCCACGTTATTCCATTTCAAAATTATTGCAACACAATTTTTATTTAATACATTATCAGAAAGCAGCTTTTTAATCAGTTCTCACGCAGAATACATCTACAGTGATATGTAATAAAGTGCTCTTATCCCTGTTCACACAGTATCTTTTTTAAAAAAGACTATCTTTTGCAAAGATACAGATGGCTTGGAAAAAAGAAGAAAATATGAATTGTTCTTTACATGGTGACAGTATGTTTTCACTCTCCATTTTTAGAGATTGTCACCAACAAACTGGCAAAGCCTTCACAGGTATTTGAAGAATTTGTTCCTTTCTATAAGAGAACAAGATGTTTCTGCTGCAACTTGTGGTGGGCTGACCCTGGCTGGACACCAGGCACCCACCAACGCTGCTCTATCACTCCCCCTCCTCAGCTGGACAGGGGAGAGAAAATGTAACGAAAGGCTCAAGGAAAAGATCACTCAGCAATTACCATCATGGGCAAAACAGACTTGACTTGGGGAAAAATTAATTTATTACCAATCAAATCAGAGTAGGATAATGAGAAATAAAAACCAAATCTTAAACCACCTTCCCCCCGCCTTCTTCCCGGGCTTAACTTTACTCCTGAATTCTCTACCTCCTCCCCCTGCAGCAGCACAGGGGGATGGGGAATGGGGGTTGCGGTAAGTTCATCACACTTTGTCTATGCTGCTCCTTCCTCCTCAGGGGGAGGACTCCTCACACTCTTCCCCTGCTCCTGCATGGGGTCCCTCCCATGGGAGACAGTCCTTCACAAACTTCTCCAGTGTGAGTCCTTCCCACGGGCTACAGTTCTTCACGAACTGCTCCAGCGTGGGTCCCTTCCACGGGTGCAGTCCTTCAGAAACAGACTGCTCCAGCGTGGGTCCCCCACGGGGTCACAAGTCCTGCCAGCAAACCTGCTCCAGTGTGGGCCCCTCTCTCCATGGGTCTGCAGGTCCTGCCAGGAGCCTGCTCCAGTGCGAGCTTCCCACGGGATCACAGCCCCCTTCAGGCATCTGCCTGCTCCAGTGTAGGGTCCTCTGCGGGCTGCAGGTGGATATCTGCTCCACTGTTAACCTCCATGGGCTGCAGAGGGACAGCCTGCCTCACCATGGTCTTCACCATGGGCTGCAGGGGAATCTCTGCTCCGGTGCCTGGAGCACCTCCTCTCCCTCCCTCTCCACTGAGCTTGGTGTCTGCAGAGTGGTTTCTCTCACATATTCTCACTCCTCTCTCCAGCTGCAATTGCTGTCGTGCAGCAACTTTTTCCCCTTCTTAAATATGTCATCACAGAGGTGCTACCACCGTCGCTGATGGGCTTTGCCTTGGCCAGCAGCGGGTCCATCTTGGAGCCAGCTGGCATTGGCTCTGTTGGACATAGGGGAAGCTTCTAGCAGCTTCTCACAGAAGCCACCCCTGTAGCCCCCCCGCTACCAAAACCTTGCCACACAAACCCAATACATGATGACATAATTAATATTATCTAACATTAGATAAAACATAACTGAAATAGGTACTTTGCTGACAGGGTAATTGAGGTAAACAGACTTAAGAACTGAAGAACTTATCTCAATTAGAGCTATTACTTTGTCCATCACTGTTCACCACAGTATCAAAATGGCAGGAAAACCATAAATGGTAAGAAAGATGGGAAGGCAATGTATAGATGAATAGAGGACAAAAAATGCAAGGAAAAAAAATACTAAGCAGTTCAAAGGTGTGATTTATAAATATAAAAAATGGCTTTGGAGAGAATAAAGATGGTGTACTGCAAAAGCAGGGGATCTTGAAGTGCACTGCGTGCATAATTTTTAGGCACACTGACATTGCAAATATGTAGAATATTGCATTTACAATAATTCTTCCTTTCTAGAACAACAAAACCAACACAGAACATTGAAAGCTCTAATGCACTAAAGCATACATACGGAAATCTTTTACATTTTTCATACTGAAACATTTCAGGCTGAAAAGCAGACAAACTGATTTGATTTTTTTTTTTCCCTACATATTTTCTAATATACAATTTAGAAGACTGTGTAATATATTTTATACGAGTTGGGTAGAATATTGCATACTAAGTAAAAGCCACTCCCTAAACACCATGTCCTTGCTAAACAAGGTAGGATTCTTCATGCTAGGCCTTTGCAGAAGTATACCCAAAGGGAAACCTGTCCTGCTGCTTATTGCAACAGCTGTGCTAAGTTTTGTTATCTCAGATATAGCTGTTGATTTGCACATGAAAGATACACAGCACACAGTTTTGTGAAAATACTTAGCTGACTGTTTCAGAGAATTCTTTCCTTACTGATTTCATATGAGAGAGAGAGTTTCCCCATGGTCTCTTCCCATTCTTAAGGGAGGAAGTAACTTCGTAGTATAAGAAAAAACAAGACATCAGAGGCACATCCTTCTGAGAGATTCTGTAAATCTCCTTAGACATCAGTGTTTGCTAGATAAAGCAAACACTCTCATGGAACATTTGAGGACTTACCTTAAATCAGATAATAACCCATTGAATAAGAGAGGAGAGACTAGCCACAAGACTTTTGTTTCTTTTTTTTTTTTCCTAAAACTTTTAAGCCTCCTTTCCAGTGGAACAAAGTGAGTTATGTTTTCATAAAACAGAGCTAATGCTAGCCTACAAGGTCACTCAATCGTATCAAAACTGGAAAGGAGATAAAATTAGTGGGAGGGGGAAGGTGCCAGAAATACTGATTGAAATTCCAAAAATCATTTAGATTCGGTCATATTCTTCATATCTTCTATTTAATCTGTTTAAATTTAATTTGTTTAAATGAATATATTGCTTAATGAAAAATCTTCATACATCAGCTGATCATGGAAATCTTGAATGATTACAAGATTTAATTGCCTAAAGTATTAAGAGCAAATATTGAAGCCTATAGCTGAAATTAACACTTCTCAGAGCATTTCTATAGGGAAAAAAGTGTATGCAAACATCTGTGAATTACTCAAAAAAAAGGAAAAAATTTTGTCTGTTGTTTATAAACACTTGTGATCTGAAGAAGCAGCTATTAAAACAGTAATCTCAAAATCAGATTATAGTTGTCTTGTTTGTCTCAGAAAACATTCGGAAATAAGCGTGAATACAAAGAAGGATTTAAGAGATATATTGAGACTCTATTACTACCTGTTACATTTCAGCAATATTGCCGTCGCCAAATGAGATGTGACCCAACGAAGTACAATAAATACCAAAATGGACAAATGCTAACATCCAACAGCACTTCCGTCATAATATCTAGTTCTACATCTTAATGCATTAATTAAATATTGAACTTCCTCATCCCTTCCACCTCACAAAGGCTAGCATCAATTCACATGAAAAGTATTACAGGTCTCCTCAGAATATGCACAAACACCAATGCATCCTTTCAATCTTTTAAAGATGACAGACTTCCTGGCATGTCCTGGTAAAATCACAAAAAGTATGAACTTTATTCTTTTAGAGAATGAAGTTACATAAAAGGAGTATGCAAGGTATCTGAACAGATTGCAGTTCGTTATTACTCTACATTCTCTGAATAAAAACCTCTTAACCAACAAAAAGTAGAATAGTTGTATGTCATTTTTACCACACGAAATGACAGTAATTGACATAACATTTTCAGAAGATTGGTAAAAAAAAAATCATCAATTTCCCATTTTCTCTTGCTCACTGATTGCTAATACATGAGGTTTAGTTCAGGTAAACAAGAAAAGGGAGAACAGAAAACAAATGTAATTTTATAAATGAGAGAAACGTGACTAAAAACTACAAATCAAAACTACTACTTTTTTCCACAGAATACTGAAACCCCATGCATCACACTCACATTAATCAATTACTTGCTCAAATTGCACTTCGAAGACTGAGGTTGTTGCTCCCACAGGCATATGACATGGCAGGTATCTCAAACTACAAAAACTTGCTAAAATAGTCCCAAAACTTGCTTTAGCAGAAGATAAAAAGTGTAGAAGGAAATTGTTTCACATGCAAACACAAGGCCTACTAGAGCTTTCTCATCAGGAAAATTCAAGGCATTTCTGCACTACCGTATAACATCCATGTATTATATAACAAGGTAACTTAATTCTGGGCAAATTTCTTTATATAGATCAATAGAACCAAATACATTTTTAATAAAATCTCACCAATTGCCAATTCTGCCCCCCACTCTACCAAATAAAGAAATTGAAAATACTGAGTACTACATCTGCTCCTTCTCCAGTCATAGTAAACCATTCACTGTCCACAGTACATACCCCTCTTTAGCTTCAAAAAGCATTGAATTATTAATGATTATTTGGGGAGAGAGAAAAGTTTTTTCATGTTTAATGATGTCTCACAGGGGAAGCATTATATAATGGTCAAAAATGTACCCTGGAGGGAAATACTTCCTTAATATCTTATTATCCTAAGTTCATCACTACAGTAAAAGGCCATCTCTATTCTCGAGCAATATCACATAAGCATCATTTTTGTCATTGCTGAAACATCCAGTTATCCAAAATCATTTTTAGATCATTAGAAAGATTGTTACTGACTTTTCAATAGGGATACACTTTATATTGGATATGAAGCCTTGGGTTTTCCATCAAATAAAGGTGATAACATACTTACTTTTCTGTCTGGCCAATTATATTTTGCAAATATTGTATCATACGTGTCCACAGCTCCATCAGTAATCAACATTATGGCTTGGCTGCATATACTACCTTGTCCTGTGTGATTGAACTGTGAAAGGAAACAAGGAAACAATCATCTACTTACAGCACATGTCTGTTAGATGAAGATAGATAGGATCGCACCGGATAAACATGACTCTTGTCAAATCTCTAGCATGCTTAAAAGTAGGTGAAAAAGTCTCAGGTTGAAAACATTTTATCATAGATATTATGTTCTTACTGAATTGTAACTTCAGTTGTGTAACAGAATCAGGATTCATTATATATCCCCATTTTATCAGCTTGAAAAATAAGAAACATACATAAATACAGCACTTCCCAAATTAAAAGTGTATTCCCCTGATTTAGATACATGATATGTATTGATGCATCTACAAGCGTTTGCTTTGATTTAAATATAATTTTAAAAGAACAAGCTACACAAAAAGAAGAAATGAATAACTGATAATTTTACTGCGAAGTACAGAAGATACACCACTTATACAGAGACATATGACTATTCAAATGGCACTCATATTCACTCAGGATTACATTCCATATGTTATTTTTCATAAAATGTTTATCTGGGAGAACCAAGTTAATATTTATATATTCTCAGATTCTCCCATTACTCAAAATGAATACCTATAAGTAATTCAAGCTGCTGAACAGCAGTACTTGAGCACAGGTACTTAGACAGCAATCAACATATCCTTTGGAGTATGCAAAGAAAGTTTCATTGTTCCACAAACAGGATTTTCTCCTGGTCAAAGAGCAAGTAAGTTGGACTGAGTCATAACATAAGCTTTAACCTCTTGATTCTGGAGTTGGTGCCTTAATTTTGAATCCATGTGTCTCTATTTGCTCTTATTACAGAATAGGTTCTTATTTGTCTGTGTATTATTTTATATATTCAAGGAACTTAGGTGAAACATCCAGCTTTTAGCAAAAAAATACAAAGTTGGAAAATTATTTGATTTTTAATTACTCTGTACGAACACTAAAAAAATCTGTGAAAAGACCAATAAACTGGGGCATTGCACACAACTCTTTATAAATTGGGCTAACATTTGAATACATGCTAATGAATGAACAATCTCCTTTTGTTCTCTTCCTATGCAGTTTTCAGGCACATTACCAACTTTGAGGTCAGACAAGGCCTCATCCTACCACCTTTCTCTTGGTACTGAGAAAGCCAAGCTTAATTACCTTGTCCCACCTCACCAGCCTATCTGTGATGAATAGTGCCCAAAAAAGAGTGGTCCCATTTGAGAAGTAGTATTTAAATTTAAAGGTGAATTACCTTGTAGAGACTCTGACTGTTTCTGGATTCAACTAAACTTATTTGGAATATTCTAGTTTGATTTGGGCCAGCAACCACTCTATCTTTAAGCTTTTTGCAGTCTACTCACCCTTACATATTCACTGTTCTTCACAAAACTCTAAAATGCCTTTTTCTAGAAAAAATTCTTAACGTCTAAAAACGTCATCTTTGTAGACATGCCTGCAGTAGGAAAGGGAGTGGATGGTGGGTTCCAGCAGTGCTCTATCCCCTTTTCTTCTGCCTTCACATAGCTATATCTGAGTAATCACACCCACAAATATCTTTCAACAAGCATTTATATCATCTGCAGCTCTCCTCCAGACCAGTTTCCTTTTGATCAAACAGGAACCTCAGTGAATAGTAACAGAAACATGTTACTTAAAGGGAAACTAATGTAGATTTACAGAGTTAGCTATATTCTGGTCACTGCCTGTGTAAAGACTTTTATCTGTAATACCTGCAAGGCAGTCTATCCTTAAAATTCTTCAGTCATGACAGTTTTTCGAGTCTTAACCAGAACCAGAATTATTAAAGTGGGATTCCTTCATTAGTATGAACATAGATCCAGTATTTTCTCATAAAGATGAAGTTACTTTGTCAAGGGATATATTCTTCATATGGACAACATATTTTGAAAGAGACAAGATATATTAAAAGGGAAATTAATGAAGGGGGAATGCCTTCATATATTTATTTTAAAACATCACTCTGTATGCATCTACATTATTCTACATAGTTATCTGTTCAAATATTTTGAAGAATGAGATTAAATTCAAATGCTTTGATGAGTAATATCTTCTCATATTTGTCTAGAACTTTAATTTTATTGAATAGCAAGAGTGATGAAAGTGTTTTCCATAATAATAACAATGACAAGGGCCTTATGATGAACTACAATTAACTCAGTGATTCATCAGTTAGCAGCAAAAATTTCAATGCATCCTGACATTTACAGCATTTGGTTGTGATTAACAGTCTTTGAAATGTCACAGAATTTTATTTAATTGGCTATGATTTTTTTAAAGGTAATCACTGCAAAGACTGCATTTGTCACCAAAAGAGATAATTGCAGTTGTCACATGACATAGTAGGTGCCTAACTACCATACCAAGCACTTCTATATTCTTACACTGTATAATGAACACTGCATAAATTGATGATTGGAAAGAATTTGGAAGCGGATTTTTAAACATGCTTTTCAAAGACATCACTATCAGCCATCTTCAAGTCTTAACAACCTAGGCAAATACTGAAAGGTAATTGCAAAGCAAAATTAACTGAGTTTAATTAGCGTAACCCCTGAACCATTCTAAAATCCAACCAGAATCGTAATAGATTATTTGTGTAAAACAAAGCTTTTTCTTTTTTCCTTTACTTCCCCCCCCCCCCCCCATTTTT
>WAAD01018594.1:0-13473 GCA_013389945.1 Fregata magnificens | reverse complement strand
CGAAAGTGTCAGCCAACAGCAGCTGTTTTGAAACGAAGGGGACAGGAACAAACTTGTTCGGGGTGTGGGGATGAGGAGAAACAAGTGCATATTCATTGGTCCCTTCTGCTTCATTTTGTCAACTGGCAGTTTTCTTCAAGTGCCTTTTAGGTCGATCCTTTAGGACGCTTAGGCCTAATCTCCAACAGCTTCAAATCCTGACTGCTCATATATCAAATGCCTGTGCTACTATATCAGCCTTAAAGCTCCTGTAGTACAAAGGAGCCTTGAGAAAGGGCTGACTCAAATGGCTATTTAGTTCCCTGTGAGTTTAATGGTACCTAACACTTTTTCTCTGGCTTGGAAAATACCTCACCAGAGTTTTGCTAGAACCTCGATGTTTTTGTTTTATATTTTGAAATAGTCCAACTCTTGATGAAATTAAAATGTAATTGATGATCCTGTTACCTAATTTAGAAATAGAATAGAGCCTGCTTTCATGGAGAATCAGAGTTTATATATCTATGATTAAAATATGACTGTGGAAGTAAGAAAGAAAAAAGTCCTTTCTTAATGGAAGGCTTTTATGGAGCATTGGAAGATACATGCTCTNCACAAGGTCATTTCTGTGCTGTCCTTCTAGGTTTGCATTCAATCTTTCCCATTCCCAGAGCTAATTTCTGCTGTGATAATGCCTCTGACTAATACTTTTAGTGCCATAAGTGTAGTATTGGCCATAGGAAAGTTGCATATAGCTCAGAAATGAGACTGTTGGTATGAATAGGGATTTAGTATGACTAGGTGACAGCCTGAGGTTTTCACTTTTTTCCAAAGAAAATAAGATAACTCTTTTGTCCCATTTTTGCAGTCTCCTTTTTGTCACAGTAGCAGTGCTCTGCAGTCATAGCACTGATATGTAAACCTGGGAGGAAAGTGCAAGCTTGGGACTTCAACCCTTTGATTAGAGATTTAAGCCCCCGAAAGTGTCAGCCAACAGCAGCTGTTTTGAAACGAAGGGGACAGAAACAAACTTGTTCGGGGTGTGGGGATGAGGAGAAACAAGTGCATATTCATTGGTCCCTTCTGCTTCATTTTGTCAACTGGCAGTTTTCTTCAAGTGCCTTTTAGGTNTGTTACCTAATTTAGAAATAGAATAGAGCCTGCTTTCATGGAGAATCAGAGTTTATATATCTATGATTAAAATATGACTGTGGAAGTAAGAAAGAAAAAAGTCCTTTCTTAATGGAAGGCTTTTATGGAGCATTGGAAGATACATGCTCTTGTGTTTGGAACAAGTCTTTTATCTTAACTCCTCTGTAACTTTTGAGTATAGGGGTGGTTCGTCATGTCTACTAAGTTTGAATACTGTATGAAAATTGTCCACTGACTTTCTGATATGAATTACCGTTTCTAATTTGATTACTATGTTAGTTATTGTATTCAACTTTTACACATTTTTATACATTTACATAGCAAAGGGCTTCTAGAAGAACCTAGTTGTAGGCTTTTTCAAATCTTTTATTGGATGTTATTTTAACGTGCTTTGCCACCCCAGAAGTGCAGTGCAGTTGTGTACTTGAGGGTTACCAAAGATGACAGGTATTGTGAAACTGAGGCATACTTCTGCAGAAGGTTTTACATAATTAGCTATCAGCCTTGGTTGCTTTACAATAAAGTCTAGCCATTGCTTTATTGTGTTACCTAAAATAAATAGTATTTGTGTTTTTTCCATAAAACCGGGAGATAAACACTAGGAAATATCTTTAAGGGTTTGTTTGGGGTTTTGGGGGTCTTGTTTGATTGGTTTTTTTGTTTTTAAATTTGGGAGAAGAAAAGAAGTAAATAATTGTTATTTGTTGATTGACTTATGAAAATTACTTATGACTCCTTGAACTGTGGAAGAATATATATACTATCCATTAAACATACCCAAAATTTGGATCATTGTCGTAATGCTGAAAATTTTTAAATCTTTTAAATCGACTGTTCAGCGAGTGGTATAAGAGTATGAAAAACGGACAAGTAAGGAATATTTAAAAAATTAAAAAGCTGCCTATTCTTCCAAACTCTTCCATTTCTGGAATGGGTCCTTCTCATCTTTCTTCATTATCTGCCTTCTATATGAGACCAGAAGCACAAATGTCAAAATCACTTAAGATAAGCCTTTCCTGCGGTATTTCTAAGTTGCAGAGAAAAGGAAAGCATTGGCAGTCTTGCTGAGAAGACTATGCTCTTAAGGTTAATTGGCCAGCTTTTCAGAATAAGAAGTCGCAGTTCTGTTTTCTGTTTAGTTTGACACCTGTGTATTTCCACCACCTTAAGTAGAATTATTTATTATCTATACAGGAGTTAATTAGAGTTAATCCACCCTACCTGATTAAGTAAGGCATTTTAGTGCCCAACTGTGGAGTACACATTCACAGAGTCTTTTTAAATTTTGTTTACTATTACTTACCCAATATGAGACAGTAGGTGAAATGCTGTCTTTCTTAACCCCATCTTTTGTTTTCTTTGCCTTTAGGGTGAACCTGGTTTGCCTGGTGTCACGGGAGAGAAGGGAGCAGCAGGACTTAAGGTTGGTATTGAAAACGGATTAAAAACAGAAGCACACGGTACATACTGTGATGACAATCATGCTTTCCAAGTCGGGTTTATATTCTGACTGGCTTTTAATGATCTGCTCCCTCCAGTGATCAGTGCTGTAAGAGGCTTTACACATTTCACCATAAAGAAGCATATTCTTCTGCTGTGCATGGATAATTCCAGTCAGTGGCCTTGACGCATATGCATCCACTGCCAACTGAGTGCAATATGCCTGCAAGTGTTTGGGAATTTGGGGACCTTTTTAGAAAGGCTTTGTTTATGCTCCTTACAATGTGTTTCAGGCTTCTTTTCAAGAACTACTGTGGTCAATTCTTTGACAAATGTCAGGGTTAAGTCTTGAGGGCTGATCCTGCTAGTATGGAAGTTAGCAACAAGTCTCATTAGGAGCATGTCTCAGCCTGTATTTGTTACAGCAGAATGCCTCTTTGCACTTATTTTATTGTTAAATAATTTGTTCTGCTGTTTTAATATTGAACAAGTGAAATAGAACATAAAGCTTATGATAACTTCATTTAAAAGAAAGCTCGACATGTCCGAGATGATGGGATCTGTGGGCCTCTTGGAACGGGTAATGCTAAATTCTAATCCCATCAGCTGTGAGCGTGCGTCTTTGGTGCACATGTGCTCCTCAGCTGATTCTGTGCATCATGCTGCTGCTGACAGACACGCAGGGCAGGCTCTTTACATTTACTGACTGGCTGCTTGTCCATCAGGAATGAAAAGAAACCATTTGGGAGCATGACCTTTTCTTACTTTGTATACAGAAGAAGCCAAATTATGGCAGTTGATGCTTAATTTGTATTCACAGCTGTAGTCTTTGAGTTGCCTAGTGACTGCCAGCTATCAGAAGGGGCAAAGATGAGCCAGAAATGCAGAGATGAGTTGTCAGGGTCAGGCTGGTGTGCAAAAGTGCATTTGCCATTGAGCCAGTTTCTCAAGGAAGTTATAATTTTGAAAAATAATGGCTATAAGCCATCTTTTTGTTAGAGAGAATGTAAGGAGCACCGAAGGCTCTTTGCTCTGAATCAATTATGAATTAGTTCAAGACACTTAAGGCTTTTTGTCTCTCCCAAGGACCCTTCTGAGCCATTCATAGAATAATAAAACTTTCCTCTCGCATTTGGCCTTTGGATTTTTCCTTCGTTCATTCCCAAAATAAGGAGAACCAAATGTAGGCGTCGCCTGGGTCCTGGCAGGCCACTTCACAAAGACGTATGCCTGTTTGTCAGGGTTTAATCTAGGACAAAATGGGGAAAAAAAGTCTTTACATGCAAATCAGTAAGCTTTTAAAATTATGTTGAAGATATATTGTCTGTGAGTTCTATTAAATGTACATATTTTATTGTTTATTGAAGGTTTTCTTGTTGGATTTTATCATCTGAGACAATGTCATCAGTAGTGACTTAATTGTTAGTAATTGACATACTAATGATAGTAATACTATCACTTTGATTTTTGCTTGTGATAGTAATTTATGACTTCTTTGCTTCAATTATTTTTGTCAGGGTGACCCTGGAGAAAGAGGAGAAAAGGTGAGACATATTTCACTTCCTTTGTGGTGGTTCTGTTTTGGAGAACTGCTTGGAGAATTGCCAGTGCACTGATTCCGAATTTAAAAAGAAATAAATACAGCTACTACCTAGAACTTGAGCAGCATTGTGCAACCTTTACGAGTGTCAAATAATACCTACTAATGAAAGTTACTGATCTGCGATTACTGCAGTGGGATTAGTCACAGAGAGCAGCGGTCATGTGTTAAAGGCTGCACAGTTGAGCAACTGTGCAACTAATCCTAACTATGATTAGTCTTCGAAAAAGGTGAGCCTCTCTGAATAAATGAGAGATCCACACATTTCTCATAACTTGGTTTCGATACTCTGTCACCTGTGCAGAGTAAAACAATTAGGTAACAGAGTGATGACACAGACTCTAAATGATATGTGGGTAACCAGTTCTCCGCATACTAAAAGTGGAGTCCTCCATTCTTGCTTGGATCAGTTCAAGTAAGAGCAAGGAAATCTAACCCATTGATCTTAGGCTATAGAATGTCTGGAGAGGTACCAGCAGTACAAATGGTACGCTAATGGTGCTCTGACTTGCAGTGAGTTAGTGAGGAGTTACTTCTCTGATGTCCACAGTCACGCCAAGACAAGACAAGGGGGCAGAACAAGCTCCACGCTGCAAAACATGGGTGTAATTCTGCTCTTCCAGGGAGAGTGGCCAGTAGGAGCACCCATGTGAGAGTACACACTGAGTGAGAGTCAAGCTTCTACATCTGTACAAGGGCAGTTTGAGAAATGGTGTAAGCCTTATTTTGAGCAGGAATCTGTACATAGCCTCATCTTGTACGGGTACACTGAGACATGTTTTTAAAAAGTAAAAGTTGCTTGTATTCAGGTGCAATTTGCTCTTGAGAAATATTTACCCATGTCTTTGCAGCTGCAATTGAATGTCACTTCCATATCTCTGTAAATCCAGAGAAGAGCAGCTGGAAGCATGCTTTGCAAAGGCAATTCATTTCACATTTTGAAAAGCACATCATAAAAATAATCTAGGGGAATCTTGAAGGTGTATACCTCACATGTAGAAGTATGTACCTGCGAATCTCTTTTCATTAAATCATTACTTTGGTTAAAATTATATTTGTTGAAGAACTTCAGTAATCCTTTGTTTGTTTTCAGACAAAAGGAATAACTATGTATTTTAACATATACTGAATTTCTGTTACTTAAAATCATGATATTTTTTCATAATCAACCTTTGTCTTTTCCTAAAAAATGTAATTATAAATGCCCTCAATACACTTTATCACATTGAATGAACTTGGGATGACATTCTTAACAGTTACTGTTTTGTGTTTCCATGTGTCATCAAGCCCTTAACTAAAGTGCTGCTAGGTTGTTAGCTAGTTCCCCTTGTGTCAGTGACGGTGATATACAAAATGGTCTCTGTTATAAGTCCTCTGAATGGAATTTTACATTAAGGTTTTAGAGCAATATGACAGATACTGAATAAATATTGCTGTTTGAATACTACTGCTGGTTATCTGACCAAGACCTACTAGAATGTTTTTTAGTCTATTTAGACTCGACATTTATCAATATTTTTGGCATTTTAAATATTTCTCACACTTTACATGAACCTCAAGTCCCACAGAAATTTTGGCCTATAGTCTCATATATATAACAAAGACTTTTTGGTGTAGTCTGGACTTGTTGTACAGCTATATGACTCTAAATGGAAATTGGGTCTTTTTACAGATAAAACTTTTGAAAAGTTTCTTTACAGTGTCAGTTTTGAAGTAGAAAATGTCTACCCAGCCATGAAAAAGTGTTATCCGAACATCACTTTTTTAACAATAAACAATGCATAGAATTTATGTAGTGATAACAATCATTTTGGTGGCTCCTTGGAGGAGTGGCATTCAGTGAAGTTTTTGTAGTTTGTGAATCATTCATCAAGGACTTCAGACTCAGAGAGTATACGGCACAAATTACTTGAGAATCCTAATAAAAAATATTGGAATTGTTTAACTGTCACCTGAATTTGATTAGATGCATTTAGGTGAATGCCTCTGTGTTGGAAAAAAACATTTATACTGGTAATTTAAAATGCTGAATCATCATTAAATCATTCCTTCATTGCTAAACCACAGTGACTGGGGAAGTCTGTAGACTATACCGACAGGAAGATAGTTATCTGATAACTTGTGTGTTTTTTTGAGGACCTGTGAATGGGATTACAGTTATAGTGAAGACTGTGTAAGACATAGCAGCTATATAAACCATGCTTCCTGACCATGTCATAAACAGATTGACTACCTGATTAACAAAATTAGCTTGCTAATCATGTTGCAATGCTGACTCTTCTCTGCATGCTGAGTGCTTACATAAAATCATTAAAATATAATATGTATTTTAATTATAGGGTGATGCTGGAGAAAATGGACCGAAGGGTGACACAGGAGAAAAGGTACACTACTTATTAGTAGAGAAGAAAATCCGTGCTTTAGGCATGCTTACAGTATAACTGGCTAAGGAAAATAATAATTTGATGAAAAGAAAAATGCATTTTAAGCTGGGTTTTTTTTTTAAGGATGCTGAGTGATTTGACTGAGTTCATTCTTATGAACAGCAGAAAAAAATGTCACTGTTTGTCCAATTAAGCATGAAATTCCTGACTTTGTACAACAGCAGCTTTAGTACAGTGTACATCATCATGTCTCTAATTAGCACTCCTCTTTGCTGAAATTTGCATCATACGGAAACTTTGGTCACAACCTGCCAGACTGTTGGAACTAGGTCTGCTGAGTTATAGCCATTTATGATACATCCTTTTACATTTCCCCTTCTCTGTTCCCCTCAGAGG
The DNA here is from genome assembly GCA_013389945.1 of Fregata magnificens. Classification (NCBI taxonomy): domain Eukaryota; kingdom Metazoa; phylum Chordata; class Aves; order Suliformes; family Fregatidae; genus Fregata; species Fregata magnificens. Next base: position 6,522 of record WAAD01018594.1, on the reverse strand, counting down.
GATGGACCAAACCAATATGGGACGAAAAAAGTATGGTATCGTGATAGGTAACTTCCCTCCAAATTGCCAGCTGGACAACTGAGAGCCGAAAATAAAAACTACGTTTTAAATCTTTTTGCCAGATGACATCAGCAATCACTTCACTTAATACCTTGTTAGTTCATTGTTGCAAAGTACCAACGTGTCGTAGAAGTCACTAAAGAGTAGACATTGTCAGAATTTTATTTTACTTAGTTTTGACTTATTTTATGTGAGACTCATGCTGTATCACTAAAAAAAAAAAAAAAATTGAAGCTGAGTTTTTAAATGTGCTTTACTTACACAAGTCATAGTCCTTAGCAATCAGAGAAAAGCCTGTGTTGCACAGAAAGAAGGGTCAGTCATAATGTTCTCTCTGGCCATCACTTTGGAACTCATATGCTTCTAAAAATATTCATTTTAGTGAGTACACTTGGGCAGAAGCATAAAAATTTCTTCTTGTACCCCCTATATGTGTAATTGCTTAACCAACTCATATCAGTTTAGTGCAAGGAGAAATTTATGATGGATTTATCAAGCTGGTAAGGAATGCATGCAAATCTCTCGGGTCCTATCATTTGGACGCAGTAAAGCTATGCTTTCAAGAACACAAGGATTTTATGGGGCATATTCTAAAATCAGCAGTTAAAAATAGACATTAGATTTAAGAATAGTCAAGTTGTTTGATTCCCAGAGTTCATTTAAATAATACTTCATCTGCAGTCATGCTTATTAACCCAGATGAAAGTCTTAAGAACCTTATTTAGCTAGTTACTTACACAGTGTATGCCAGTAACATCATCTTGATCCACTTTCATGTGATTCAAGGATATAATCTCTTAGCAAGTATGAGATTGTTGTTCAGATAGGTACCTGCAACAAGTAAATGGGAAGTTAATAATCTCTCTGGGAAGCCTAGTGCAGCTTCGCTTGCTGCTTTTCTACTTTATCAACTGTTAGAGCAAGCTTGCATCCACTAGAATGCCAATACTGCACTGTGGTCCGCAGTGCACACATTACCCTGCTTGGGATCTTGTTTAAGGAAAGAAAAAGTTCTCTCCCTCTTTCAGTGGGAAATCCTTTCTCCCCAAGTATAATGTTTCAAATATTTCTGTGTGAGCTTTCAACCATTTGGCAGTCTAGTTGGGATCAACTTGTGGAAGGTATAGGTCTTCAGGAGACTTCTTATATTGCTGTATCTGAAGAAATGTTAATAAAGGTGTTGAACTTCATAACACAGAAGTCTCCCACCTCTTCCAGATTTCATATAAGTTTCAGAGGTGGGGTGGTGACATGAGAATATATGCTGTTTGTGTGGGGTGCATTGCTTTAACCATAACAGGCTAGAATCCACTGCATGAATTTTTGCAACATAGTGAGCAGAACTGTGACTTAGTTGACTTTCATTATTTTTCCTCCATTTTCCCTGCTTGCAAGACAATCTGCCATCCAGATCTTATAGGAGAGCTGCAGCTTAAAGTTTCTGATAGATAGCTCTGCAAACAGTACTTCCTAGGGAGCTTAGGAGGGTGTTTTTTCGCAGATAATTTAGGAGTGAGCATTAAACTTGGTGTCGTTACATTTCATTTGTACTACTTAACAAGGATTGTATTCTTTCCTGCTCTTCAGCATAGGGGGAAGTTTTTGCTGTATGATCATTATGTATAATTCCAGCATGAATTTGCCCAGCAGTCGCTAATCATATAAGTGTTAGAGGAAATCAGGATGGCTATTACAGCCACATTTAATTAACATGTTCACAAAGTAGCCTTGACTTTTTTCCTATATTTTTTTTATTTGTATTTTTTTCTGTATTGTGTCTGCACTTTCTCTATTGGTGTCATGATCATCTTGAGGAGACAGTTAAACTTAACTTCACTATAAACCCTGCTATAATGCAGGGTTTCAAAGTAGCTCAATAGCATTCCTTCTATGTTTTCCACTGGGTGCTTTCTGTTGGGCAGGAGATTAACATAAAAAACTGTGTGTTGCCTTAAAAGAAGCAGATGAAATCGAGTTCCAGCAAATTTCACAGCCAGCCTTATTGATGCGCTATGCTTACACATACCTTCTGTTATAGTTTTTCCCTACTATACAACCTGTGCCTTGTATTTGGGTAGCTCTGAAAAGTTTGGGGCATGTGTTACATTATGGAACTTCACTGCCAGATGAGTACTGAAAGTTTTTGCCAGCTGAACACTTGTGGGAAGGAGTGTAAGACTCATTAAGGCTCAGTTTTTAAAGACTGCTTTTAAGAGAGCTGCTGGATGTACTGTTCGGAGATGAGAATAAGGCTAGTATCCATTCAGTTCTCAGGTGTCCAACCACATACATGTACAAACCCTTCCTGCTCAGTGAACAAGCTATTAATTTTATGTAAATAAATACAGAGACCATTGCACTACATCCTAATGCTACACATATGCTTAACAGATTTAATTCATAGTTCACAAAGCTTAAAAACATTTCTTTAAAAGCTTAAAATTTGCTTCTGTGAGGTAATACTAAGTTTTCATTTATATGGTGACAGAGAGATATCAAGTGACAACAGTTTCAGACTTGGTTTAGGAATGGGTTCCTGTTTGTGCAATTAATGCAGCTTTGGTTTCTGAACTGCTGTACCCAGTGGCTCTCAGAAATACAGACTTGGGTGCCTACTTCTTGATCTGTGACTTAAGGAAGAAACAGTCTTTGTTGAATTGTCCGACTTTGAAGACAGTGTCAATGCCAGACTTGAGTTCTTGCTTCTACTCTTCTACTGTAGTCTTGGTCCCTAGAAACTACCAAGTATCTTCCTTCTGTGTGCATGTTCCCCTGTTAAGGTTTCTTCATTTTCAAACTGTCTGACTTGTCAGAGAACTGAGAACACGCTGTACCATAATTTTTTCTTTAATCCCATATTAATTTTCATTCTTGCATGAAGGTGGATTATAAATACTTTGTGTCTTATCTTCCCCATATCATAATTATACTTTAAAATATTTAAGCGGTGAATGTCTCTTACCAGTTGCTTTGCCACTTTATAGCTATAAAAAGTCCTTGAGGCTTTGCAAGGGATATCAGCAGTATCACTCATGCATGTCTATCAAAATGAGGCAGCTCAGGTTTCCAGACATGAATCAACCCTTCATAAAAATGATTTTTGTTTTTTCTTCACACAAGAGCAAGCTGCAGTAACTGTGTAGAGGAAATCTATTCCTATTCTTCAAAGAGCAGTGAGCATGTTATCTGGTACCATTTAATTTTATGAGACTATTACCAAAAAGACCCCATACCCAAACCAACTTTAAAACTATGGCATTCATAGAACACTTCCTCCAGCTTCACTGAACCATCAGGAATGGGTATCCCCTGTTTGCATTTTAATGCAAAGAATATGGAATGTCTATACTCTGCTTAAACATCTCCAAAGTGGATTACAGTACTGGCTCCTATGATATCTATGTAAATCACTAGCAGGCTGTTGGGGAGCTTGAAGTTGCTACTGTGTTGCAACCTGTTACTTTCAATGAACAACCAAAATTTATTTTGAATAATGAGACAGTTCTTCAAATATAAGCACTCTAGCCATCTTCAACAGTGTGTAGTTTGACTAGCAAACTTTTCATTAATTTAGTTTTTTTCATTTTTGTTTGGCATGTCATTTAAGAAAAAAAATGCAGTGAAGTGAGTATACAATAATTTTAAGGATCCTGTGACAATTGTACAAAACTGGGAGCTAAAAGCTTCCTTGGCCAGGTCACTCACCGATCCTCTGTCCTTGTGCATATCACTGCCTATCAAATCCAGTCAAGCCAGCAAAACACAGGAGAATCTTTTTGAATGCTAGATGCCGCCTCAGAACAGACACCTTTCCTGAATACAGAAATTACTATAGCTCTCTCATCCTGTAAGGTATAACACTTAGCTGCATTAAACTGTCAGTTTAAATATGCTGAAGAGCTGTGGAAATAGAGCTATGACCTACCCTGATGGGGATAAGCACATAGGTCACTGGGTTTTTTTTTTTCAAGGCTAACCTTCATTAGCACAAAAAGCTTTGTCAGTTGAGACTTGCCATCTGTAGAATTAGGTCAAAAAGATTGGTCATATTCTTTGTAAATGGCAGTAAATTATTTTTAATCCATATCAGCAATTTAGAGATGTCAAAGTATGTCCCATCTTCTGGCTTTATGAAGTACATTTATACAAAATCTGCAATTATTACATCTACGTTATTAGTTGTGAAATTTGAGGGTAACTATTATGCTGTTTGGATGAGTGAAACTATATCTCTCTGCATGCTCTTGAAAACAATACTGTTCCTTTTCTGCATCACACTGATTTAATTCATTGGGTAAATTCCTACGTAGCAGCACAGAGAACAGGTAATCTTGCTATATAGCTATTTTGCTATATAATCTTGCTATACTCTTGCATGTTTTGTTATATCTGTTTCCTGAAAAACTGTATATGTAATAAGTGTGATTATTTCTTGTTGATTTTGTGTCAGGGTGACCCTGGTTCTTCTGCTGCAGGAATTAAGGTAATTTAGTTTTAAAGGAGTTGGACAGGGAGAAGAGGGGTGGTTGGTCTGTGTTATTTTGTAGTGTCACAGACATTTTGCGTACCATTAATGTTATGGTTTTCCCCAGTTCTATTTTTAATTCATTTTGTCGGTTCTCATGTCTTTCATCTCTTTTCTTTTAGGGTGAACCCGGTGAATCTGGACGGCCTGGACAAAAGGTATTAGTTGGAAATGTTCAGTTTTCCTTTTCCTCTCTGTTGGATTTGTGATAAACAATGTTACACAGATGTTACCAGTGGCACTCACCCGTACTAGGATGATCCCAAGGCAGTACAATTTAACAGCCCAAGGCCTGTACACATTTGGTGTATGATCATTTTGTATTTTAAAAAAGCACAGGAATGATGATACTAATTAGCATGAAAAGCAATATTAGAATAACCCACCTCCTCTTCTAGCCGGAGCGCGCTTCTTGCATTGAAAGCTTACCCAATTGCAGCTGGTGAGACTAACAAAGAAAGGCTCTGCTCCCTGAGTGATCACAAGTTAACCTGCACGTTTGACTGAATATTAACCTTCAAACTATGGTACATTATTACATCTCATTATGAAGAAACTAAATATTGACTAGAAACCCTTTCACATATACCTGTAAGGGGAATCAAACTGTCGGAGGCATGTGGTATGTTTGGAAGGACGTAGACCAGCTAATGCTGCCCTCTTCTTCCTTCCAGGGGAAGAAATTCCCCTGGGTGCTGCGTAGCTGAAGCTGCTTTTGCCAGTAAAGGTCCAGCAGGAGCTGTAATGACTCTGTGCTGCATGAGGCCCTCTGAAGCTGAGGAATTTCCTCTTTGAATCCATAGTACATCAAACACAGTGAATGCTGTGCCTTCAGCTGCCTTTCATGAGAGTAGGAGGCAGGTTCTGCTGGGAGAGCTGGTGAAAGGGCAAAGAGAAGAGACAATGAGGGAACCAGATTTTTGCTTTGCAGTACTTGGTTTCCCTTGAGAGTCTTCGGCACCATTCTTGCCTCTTATAACATTGAAAATTACCCACTGCTGCCAGAGTGGAGCAGATTCCAGCTGCCGGTTGAGCTAGCAGGTATTCCAGACAGACAGCCAAGAGCTAAAATTCTATATAGTGAATGGCAGTACAACCATTTTCTAATACTCGAGGTCTTTTGGTGACTAAGCAAAACCCCAAAACACATATAAATATAAAATAAGAAGTTAAGTCCTTTTTGTTTGAGAAATTATAACTGTCATCAATTATAACAGACTAAACAAAGACTATTATGGTTGCAAATGCAGTTCTTTAGAAAAATGCAGTTTTAATTAGGAAAGGTAATCAAAGTAGTTTAAAACCATCTAATCCACAGAATCATTCAGTGTGTGCATTCTGCAGTGTATGCTTTGCTTGGGTAATAAACTCGAAAATGCACTTCAGAGCCTGTTGAGATTCATACTCTCATTAGCTGGCTGCCATAGAGGCAAAACTAGCAGTGATTTATCAGCAGGCTCCTGGATCTCAGTCCCCAGGCACTCGGGTTTGATCTCATTTAGGTAACATAGATAAGTGAGAGGTACGTAGTTCAGACTTTCTATAGTCTCAGCTTGTTGTTCACACCAGAGGGGGCTTGAAGTGTTCTTTCCACTTCACCTCACAAGCTTCCAGTACGCCACATTCGTGTCCCCAGCGCGAACCAGCAGCTCCGGTAATGCACTCATTCAGAGTGCCTCCTCCAGGCAGGTGCCCCATGTCTGCTGTTCTGCACCCTGCTTAGCAGGGACTTGTTCACCCCACCAGAGGTTGTGGGGGACCCTTTTTTCAACCGGAGGCAGGTCTCTGCCCTCTACATCATCTCAATACTTTTCCTGCTACTGTGTCCCATTCCTATTTCCTTCCTGCATCTTCCCTCCTTCCTTATATTTTACTACTTCCTCTTCTTCCAGTTATTCCTTATCCATCTTAGAATCATAGAATCATTAAGGTTGGAA
>WAAD01018578.1:0-10405 GCA_013389945.1 Fregata magnificens | reverse complement strand
GAGTCATGCTTTGTCTCTAACCTAACACCAGCCAGGCTGGTGCACTGACACTTAACCCAGTCAGACAAAATACTGGATGCTGCTTTGGGTCTAACCAAATTGGATAACTGTTTCACTGCTGGCACGTGTTCTGGGCACAGATCACTGGCTTGCTAGTGTTCCCTAAAATGGAGCCCTGCTTTCTTAAACCCAGGGACTTCTGCCGCTACCAGTAACAGGAATTTTTTAGCTTGAGCGAGCTAATTTCTGTCCAAGTATTTGGATGAAGCCTCTTATGTCCTGCTTCCCCTACTACTTCAAAAGCACTAAATTTAGTCGTGAATCTTAGAACAATATGCTTGAAACGCCAGACTTTTACAGGCAGAAATAGCTAAGAAAATAGCTAAGAACAGCCAGAAAAAGCATTCAGGAATTTTAGTTGAACTNATAAAATCTACTGGGCAAATTACCCTACTTGCCTAACCTATAGCAACAGTTAAGAGAGTATGAAGTTTGGCCTTTTTGTATTCTGTACTTGTGCTTTATTTTCTAAACTCCTCCATTATTTCCAGTGAAGCTGCCTAATGTGCTACCCACTGCTAAGGATTATTTAAAAATATCTCACTGCTAAATGTGATGGCTTTAATTACCTTTTAAGTGGAGGAAAATAGTTGGGGGTGGGGGCAGGGGGTTGAGTGCTTTTTATATCTTGGCAAATATTTACTGTTAATCTTAAGCAAATGTTAGCACATCAGAAACAGACATAATCACTGTGTTGTGCTTTTAAAGCATTAAAATAAAGAAAGATAAATTCTGGCTGATTTGAGTGATGGAATTTTGAAAAGTGAGTAGAGAAAAATATTAATTATTAAGGTAAAATTCCCAACCATGGTTAAGTTCTGACAAATGAAGGTAGTTTTCAGGGGTTGCAAGGATAAGTTGTTATAGGTGAAAGCTGCACCCACAAATTACCTTGGGGCCTGATCCTTCACACAGCTTCAGATGAGAGGATTTTTGTGCCCAAGCAAAACTCCAGGGACTTCTCTGAAGCCTGCATAGTACTATGGCAAGAGTAACAGAGAACAGCTGCAGGATGAAGGCTTGCATCCCTGCCACTGACAGCTTTAAAAGCTTCATATTTCCTTTCAGGTTGTGTAAGAAATTAGCAAGATAGTCCCTCCTACTTTATGGTCTTTAATTAGCAGAATACTGCCTACTGCTACTAAAAAAACTCGTTCTCAGTTTATCTGTTTTCCAACAGTTTAGAAAAGCCTTCATCTGATACGCTGGAATGTAGCAGGAAATGCTAAAATAAGCACTAGCAAGATCAATAAGAGCAACTGGCTCCAACTACTTCATTGACACTGACATGCTGTTTATAATAAGTATACATATCTAACCTCTTGTATTTGATCTTCCTAAAAAGAGTAGAAAAGAAATTACTGGTGTTTTCTTTTTAACTTCAGCACAGGACTGTTCTGCCATAGGTTGATTTTGTGCTCACATTTTAGTTGTGTGAAGCACATGGACATTGACTGTATTTAACGCAGTGAGCTGTGCTTTGGAAGGCAAACTGTTGTTTGCACTATGTAATTACAAGTGTATCTCACCGAACTGTGCTAAGCTACATCTGAGAAAAAGGAACACAGCTTTAGCAGGTTGATTTGTATTAGTAGTATTAAATTTAATTGTTGGTGTGGCTTATACAGACCCAGTATGTCTAATAGAGAGACTGCAGTAGAAGCAGTTGTAGTGCATGCTTATCCTGGGTATTTATTATGTTACAACAAAACATGCAGATTAAAAAAAGTGTACATACTAAATACTGTTTTGAAGTAGGAAAAAAAACTTTTGCATGACAATTTGCTATTCTTCATGCCAAAGGGCAGGACAGTGAACATGAGCCTCATTTATGTTTGACAGTTTGCACATGGAAACATCTCCTTTTTCAGCTAGGTTTATATTAAAATCCTTGGTTTAAAGAATGAGTAGAAAAAGTAAGCTAATTAGCAATGTCTGCCCTAAAAGCTAGTACAAGGGAAACATTTTCTTGCATGCAAGAAACTGTAACAAATATTAAATAGTAAAAAAAAAAACCAAAATAACCATAATAATAGATCATTGTTTCAAAGCCTTTGAAAATGGTTGACACCCATGAGGAAGAAGCCTTAGATGTAAAAAGGACCAAGATAATTAACCGTAATCAGACATATAACTCCTTATATAATTTTAAAATTGCACTGTTAGCAAGAGCCCTGCTCTAAGAGATTTCAAGCAGGTTTTTACCAGCTTATTTTCCTGGTCAAATGCTGAAGGCTACAAGTCTTCTGGGACTTCTGGGACGATCTGCCTGGGGACTCCTGAGCTTCCAGTGCCTTGGAAGCCTAAACAGTATTAATGCAGCCCTTCTGCTAGGTCCTTGCTAATTCTCTTTTGGTAATTGGTGCTTCCTTAGTGGTTACTTTCACAGGAGGGAGCAAAAAAGAAAAAAAAAAGCAGGTATAAAATGGTTCAGAGAAATTTCCAGAGGATGGTATAATGAGAAGACTGAAACACAGTGGACCATGTTCTAAAACAACAGCAGATGACATTTTGGGTTCTTACTACAGAAAAGCATTGCTTAGGCATTTTATTTTTCCCCTTTTCCCAACTGTTTACCTCTACAGCAACAGCAGCAGTAGACAAAAATAAGGAAATTGTTTTTTGCTTTATTATGCAATAGGTCTGGTTTATTGACAAGACCGTTGTTGCACACACTGACTCAAACTGAATCTTCTGAAGATCCTGTTCTTTGCTGTTTCAAAACAGCATCCTGGCACTTCTTCATTCTTTGTGGAGGACTGGATTTTCCCCACTGTTTTCTATGGTTGGTAGTTACTCTGTGAGTACCTCCATTAATGAATATNTTCTGGCAATTGTAAGTTCCCCTGCTTTCTGAGTTTACATTTCTTAACCAAAATGGTCTAACTGTGTTTTTGTTACCTTTTTTCCCTCCTCCTTCTCCTCTTCCCCTCACTCTCTTTCCTCTTTCTTTTGCTGCATAGAGGAAAGAAACTAAAAGAAGATTAAATAATGCCAAAGGGTTGACTGTCACATTATCGCTCTATAAAATCTGGAAAAACTGTTATTAAACATTTTGCATTTCATTTGAAACTTACCTCCAGTGAAAGAATTAATTTCCCCATGTTGAATTATATATGAAATAAAAGGCATGGGCCTGTCTCTGAGCTAATCTGCATGAGATAGATATAAACTGATTTAAATTAATCAAACACAAATGTGGCTTTCATTTTTGTTCATACCAAACAATATCCACAGCAGTAGTATGGCCAGTGAGAGGTTTCTTGAGTTGTTCATTTTCCCATCATCCCAATGAGGTGGCAGAGGCCAAGTACAGCACTGAATCAAAGGGGGTCAGTCTAGCTGCGTTATGCTTAGGGCAGTAGTATTTGATTACAGAAGTCTCAAAATGTACTTGTACAAGTGGGTGACGTGTTTCACAGCTGTACTGGACTCTTTGGGGCAGCTTTTATGGTTCATCTGAGATTTGCTTGCTTTGACCCATAAGCGGATGACGTTTGGTGTTCCAGAGAAAATCCCCTATTTCCTTTTGAAGAAAAGTGATTAAACAGAAGCAAAAGTAACATTCGGGTGTGATCTTTGAGCTGCAACTAAAGGGAAAGCACTCGCCTTTTAAATTTTTTTCCAAAATAATTCCATAGGTCTCTGCAACCTTTCTCAATGAACTGTTTTGCTGAAATTATAGGGTGAAAAATGTTTTTTCCCTGATTCCAGTTCTTGCACCCCATCTCTTAGGTAAGTAGAACAAATTGAACCAGGAATCTTTTACATTTTGACATTAACATTTGTGTAGTTTTCACCTTTACTTTATGGATCAAGACCACATCTAAATGTAGGATAACCTGTGAAACAGCTGGTGGAACATTGTGGCCGGGGGTTTCTGAAGGACTTGAACAACATACAGAGAATAAGATTTCTTGCGAAGGTGCACAAAAGTGTAAGATGAACTTGTAGCTCCAACCAGACAGGTATTTTTGGGGCAGAGGCTCAGTGCTTGCACAGGGGCTACTGTTCCACCTCTTTTCTAGGTGCCACTTCTCCCCCAGGGAGCTGTGCTGGCTTCAGGACACTCAGCTGCGAGGAGCAGCTTATCTCAAAGCCTGTTTCTGCAGCATGCCAACACTGGCTAACAAAGCACAGCCTTGTAAAACCCTGTTAATAAACAGGTGGTGGAGCCAGTAACGCTCAGCCTTCAACAAGTGGCAGTTTGTCATCCCGGGGCTAGAAGACATGTAAGCGGTGCCAACCGTGCCCCTTGCTGGAGGTGGCTGTGCACTGTGGGACCGCTGCCGGAGGGGAGCCGAGCTCCTTTGGCATTGCCCTCGGCGTTTGCTCAGCAGCAGCACCCGGAGCCGAGAGCCAAGCTTTGCTGGGTGGCCTCGCAGGCAGCTGGGCGCGTATCTGCCGTTTCACCATCTGGGAAAGGCAGATGCAGTGCTTTTGATAATGGGCACGGTGGTGCAGACTCGCCGCTCTGCAGGCTTACAAATTTAGGTTTTTCAGACTGCTTGTGGGGAAAGAAACTGGTACTTCCTCCAGAGCAGTAATACCGCGAATTTCCTCTCTGCACTGTGTCCTGCACAGGCTGTACTGAGAACTGCATATGTTTGCAAAGCAGGGGGGAAAAAAACCACCCTGAAAACCCCAAACAAACAAAACTCTACATATTGCAAAAGCCTCTGTTAACATCCAGAGCTGGAGATTCTCTGGCTGCATTGTTTGGAGGTGAGAACTGAGACAAAGTTTTTAAAAAAAACCTCACTAATATCAGGAAGGGTTGCCTGTGGTTCACTTATCAGCAAGAACATTTATTTATATTAGTGTTCTCTGCTTATCAGTAACAGCTCCGACATGAGCTTATGGTAGAAGTTCAGCAAACACTGTATTGTTTAAGTTAAAAATAAGAAATATTTATAAATGCTGGTGCATTTTGTTACCCTTCTAATTTGTTTCGCCTGACATTTTCTTAGCTTTCCGAAATGTCTTACCTTACTGGTACAAACAAAGCTTATAAATTTTTAGCAAATTTACTTCATAAATTACAAAAAGGATTTTTTTCAGAACTAGAAGCAACAGGAACTGACATTTAAATAGCTTCAGATACATACTATGCAAAGAGAAGTGTAATATTTACAACTGTTGTGGCTGTCATCTTAAATTTCAGATGTGCTTTACACATAACAGATTATTTTTTGGGACTGGAACCCACTAATATTACAAAACTTTTTTCTTCATAAAATGTAACTCCAGCAGAGTGGCACTTTTTTAAAACTTCTGTAATCATCATGGACCCTTCATATTCAGTAGAGTATGTATTTAGGACAATTGCTTGCATTTAGGACTCAATTCTCACAGCTGGCTACATTTTTTTATGGAAAGAAATAGGCAAAATATTTCTAGTAAGAGCATGTACATATGTAAATATCACTTTAAAATCTTAAACTGTCTAGTTAGAAATTTCCAGTGTATAATGAATACATTTCCAAGATTTTTCTAATGAGACCAGAATTTGAGCGATTTTATAATGCTGAACTGTGGCTCGATTTAAGAAAATCAGAGTTCAGTTTAAAATTTGATACAGCCCATGAAATTTGGCCAACATGGGTTAAGCATGCAGTTTGTTTGCAAGTCATTAAAAAAAAAAAAGTGGCAGGGTTTTTCCAGAGAATATAGGAGAGCTGGTGGGCAACCACATCCTGCCAAAGCGATGTCAGTGGGATGTGGGCTGCATCAGGACTCTTTGAAAGCTCCAGCAACACCCTTTGACTCAGTTGTAAACCAGTGCTGCTTTCACCTTACCATAAGGCTGCTTATTGGAGTTACCCAATGCAAATATAAATCAGATGATAGCTCTCTCCTGGTTATTTTGAGCTACTGTCTTGTTGCTGAGCAGAGAAAAAAAACCAAACCTGTTTCCTGAGAGGAACCCCTTGCTGAAAGAAACCCTTGCATATCGGAGAGTCATCAAAACGTGAAGCCATGCCACATTTCAGTGGGCCTCCACTGCTTGAACAAGCTCTCTGTCCTGCCAAGTGTAATTTAGAGTCCCCTGAGGCGGCTGTAATTTATGCTGACCGGTGTGAAATTGTTCTTCCCTGCTCAGTCCTGCAGAAAAATCAGCCTAGTTGGAGGGAAGGTCCTTGCTCAGTGGGCTCACATGAAGATTTCTGGAGGACTGAATCATGAAAGGGGACATACTGTATCTTCCCGAGTCATGATATCACTGTGCTTCCCTTCCAGTGTTCCATTTACCCAAGCCATGTCACTTTTTTTAAAACCTGCCGTGGGCCTGAGGTTATCATGAGTAATGAGCTGTTAGAAATGCAGAGTGCATCTGACCGTTATTGCTCAGCTTCAGTACAGCTGCCACAGCCTTTTGAGTCTTCTTTTTATCAAGGCATCCATCGCCTTGTGTAGTGATGCTGGAAGCCAGATATTTGTTTTTATCAAATCATGTTTTTACACTTTTTGGTGAGGGATGCATAGCATTTAGAAAAACAATGTTATTAGTATAATTATTATTATTATTATCATCATCATTAGGTAATAAGAATGCATTTTTAAAAGAATGGAAACTCTTGCTTCCTTTTAATGCAGGTCATTATGCAGCTGCAGTACATTATTTTGTTATACCTTTTTTTTTTTCCTGTAGTTGCTGGAGTTTTCTGCTTCAGACAAAGATGCTCAAATACTGCTCTCAGTTTCTGAAACAGCACAGACATAAGCATTCACTTTTGCTGGCTGGGAAATGATGACATCCAAATTTGCAGAAAGACCAGTTTATGTTTAGACCTTAATTTATTTATTTTATCATTTTAGCTACTGAAATATGACTATCACAGTATGAACTTAGTGTAATGAATCAGGATTTCAATATACTTTATTAGCTGATTTTAATTTTTACATAAAACACTGTAATAAAACTGTAAGGAGATGCATTCTCCTGGTCATCACTGGGTTTTCTGTAGAAGTTTGATCTTACCACTGTAAGCCAAGACAAAGAAAAAAAAATTCTGGTGTATAAATTTTCAGGACCAACCTGAAATACTTTGAAGGGACCTACTTTTCTCCAACTGTTAGGTATCTACCATCACCCAAAATTAGCTATTTCACTAGGCCTCCTAGAACCGAGGAGGTTACTATTTGTCTCTGTTGAAAATGTTTTGAATTATGAAATGACACCTCAAATTCCAAACATTCACGCCAAATAAAAGAGCTTCAAGGACCGATACCTGGCCCAAAGGTTAAGTGGCACAGACTGGTTCTCATTCACATTTCTTTGAAATCTCTCCCCCAGCCAAAGCTACATAGCACTTGGTCCTGTATCCGCTCTGGTCTCTTCAAATAGTCTTCTTAGCAATAAAGTGTATTGCTTTGGGTTTTTTTCAATTCAGAGTATCTGAAACTACATGAGAGTTGCATTGACAGCAACCAGGAAGGGTTTTAATAACACAAACCTGAGAGTATGTATGGTGTGCCCTCACAGGTGGCACGTGGGCATTTTTGAGAGCCCTAAGGCTTGGAGTAGGGTTGGAGTAGTGTTGACAGACTGCAGAGGATGGAAGGAGTAAAATCTGCTGTAGTTTTATCAATAATGACATTTTTGACTCAGTCTGCCTCTGCCTGGACATCATTTTGAAAATATCTAGTTGGAGTGATGCAAAACAGAGTTAGGCATTTTGGATGGTAAGCAGATCCATGCTTGACCATAGATCCCTAGACCTTCATTTGCCAGTGTGGATGTCCCCCACTTGAATAAGGATGGGGATTCTTCCTAGATCCTTGTTTTTCCTTTTCACTTAACCAAACAAGTGCATTGTGCCAACATTGGACCAACATTTAGTTGAAAAATATTGTTTCAAGCTGTACTTGCATGTAAACGCGACCATAGAGGCAGAGGCCTGATTGTCTAAGCACTGTCCTGACAGCTGGAATCTCCTGCATTGTGCTTTTTGACCTGACCCTGACATCCTCAAAAGCCTTGTAAAAATTATTTTACATCACTAAGTTTTCATTCTACTCTGCAAATGGAAATTGTAATCTCTATAGCCCATGTTAATAAGTTTAGATGATAGAAGCATTACTCAATACTATCATTTGCATGCCATGTTATTACTCAGAGCACACCTGAAACCAATGGTTGCTTTCTGAAGGCTTAGGAAAAAAAGGTAATGCTTGCGATGTTGTATTGTATTGCAATGTGCTTTGCCCTTTGCAAAAGAAAAAAATATAAAAATCTTTGCTGATGGGTTTAAAATTCTCTTGTTTGCGTCTTAAGCATATCCTTAGAGAGAGATTCTCTGACCAGTAGTAGGGTGCGAGACATAGTAGCAGTGGAAGTAAAGGTTTTGGTAAACATTGTTTTGGGTGCTGGATGAAGTAAATACTGCATTGTTAGAATGGAGCTATACATGTGGTTTTCACCCTTGTGCATCTGAAGGATTACTTTTCCTATTATGCAGTTTGGATTGTGCAATATTTTAGCTGATTTTGGATATAAATGAGCTTAATTATCATCAGAGGCATTGGCAGGCAACATCCTAGTCAATACTAAATCAGATGTAAATAAAATAGATGCTAGGCATGCTTTCTGGATGTGTGCAGTTATCCTGTGCATGTGCATAATTTGCAGTTATTGATAAGGAAGAGAAGGGAAGGGAAAGGTAAAGGGAGAAAGGAAAGGGAGAAAGGAAAGGAGAAAGGAAAGGCAAGGCAAGGCAAGGAAAGAAAAGGAGTAGAATTAAGAATGATCTACAGTGGAAAAAGGAAAACTCAGCTGATCTTCTCTGTTTCATATTTTGGGCTTGACTCTGTGGATTGCGTAGGAAATGTTTAACAAGTGTTCACCAGAAGAGAAAGCTTTATCTACATAAGAAGTGAACCTTCAGTCCTTCAAATATTGTTCAACATCTTGCTTGGTTACTAATGGACTGGAAAATATTACATTCACCTCATATAATACAAGCTTGGGATAAAGGAGTTTCCATTCAAATTTACCACAGCACAAAGCTGGGAAAGAAGTATATTGAATGTTGGTTATAATTCATAATGTTATTGACATCTGAGATCTGTTCTGAAAAAGTGGTATGGTATTCAGTGGGGACATGTGGAAAGAATTGTATCTTGCCAAGAATAATTAGCTATGCAAAAATAGGATGGGGAGTAACTGGCTGTTTACCAGTTCTTCACGAAAAGATCTCATGCATATTGTGAATGATAAACCGAGCACGAGTCAACAACTTTGTGCTACAGCACAAAAGGCAGACATGATATTGGCCTATCTATAAAGCAACTTAGTGTTAAGGACACATAAAGTCCTTCTGCTGTGGTCATGTACTGAGGTGAAATGCTATCAATCAAAGGTGCTGGACCCCATGATTTAAGAAATACATTAGCAAAGTGGTGTAATCAATGAGACTGGCAAAGGTGTTAAATATAAAATATGCTCAGAAAGACTGAAAGATCTAGGACTGTTCAGTTAAAAGAAGACCAGAGGGGAAAATTGTAGCAATTTACAAGTAGATAAAGAAATGTTGCAGCAAACAAGGGAATAATCTGTTTCCCATATCTGTGTTGGCTATGCCAAGATGTAACGTGCATACACCGCACCAAAAAAGAGTTAAGGTTAACACTGGGAAATGATCTCTAGAGGTAAGTGTTGTGAAGCACCGAAACAGGTTTCTTGGAGAGGTTGCGTATTCTTTAACAGGCTAGACAGACATCAGGCAGTAATGACATCGGGTGTGGTATAGAGAAAAGCTTTTCAATTCTCAACCAAAATACAATTTCCTTTAGTAAAAGGTTCGCATGGACAGCGTGCCATTTCTGATGGTACTTCAAAAATACTTTCCAATTCTCACTCATGTTAAACCGTCCCGTAGCTGTATCCGTCATACCGTCACAGACCAACACTTGCTGCAATGTTAGGTAGCAAGGTGGCATCTGGTATACGTGGAGTTGTTTTTTTGTCTGGGTTGCAAACTTCCTATCTGTGCAGTAAAGCTTAAAAAAACTCCAAATAAGTGCTACCCCCCCTTCCATTGCCCAAGGCAGCCATAAAGTGCATCAGATTGGGCCACTCTCTTTAAATGGGTCTTCCACTGAATTTTAATACGTGTTGAGTCCATGTTTTCATGGTGTTGTGTGATCTGTTGTTAGTGTATCTAGAAGACTGCATGAGGTGGAATGAAGACTGTGGGTCTAAACCCATGTCCCCTTGGCGCTGTGAATTTTTGTATAATCCTGTAGAAATCTCTAGAATCTTATCTACTCTAGAAACAGAAATGTCTCTGGTGTGAATGTGGCTTGAATTTCCTCAGGAACTAGTGACTATCATCTCCAAGGT
>WAAD01018570.1:17433-33722 GCA_013389945.1 Fregata magnificens | reverse complement strand
AGGGCGGCAGCGGCGGGAAAGCGCCTGAGGTAAATGGCGCGCGGGGGGCCGGACGGCGTCAGGCAGCCCCGCCGTGCTGGCGTGACCGAGCGGGCAAGAAGGAAGCTCCCGTCGAGGTTTTCTGGATTTGAAAGGGCGCTGAGGTGAGGGAAGGTTTGCTTTCCTCTGGGCTTGAAAATGAGATTTGAAGTGAGCCCTGCTTCATGGAGCTGGTTTGAATGGTGGGGCTAAAAGGGAACACACACCCCACATCTCCCACCCAAACCCAGCAACCTGTTGACTATCTTGATACTGCTCTCTGGTAATCCATGAAAGGCACGGGCATGGTTTGGTGGGTGGCTTATTGCATTCCGAACTTTAAAATACATTTCCCAAGGAAAGCTGCCTGCATTTTCCCTGCTAGGAAGATGGCTAACTTCTGTCAGGTTGCTGAAGGCTCCGAACTATAGGGGGGGAAAATGCTGTTTCAGCCTTAATAGAAGTATTTTTCAGTTTGTGCCACTTGTAATCAGTTTTCCATTAAATACCAAAAAGGGAAAAAATTAGCAATTCAAAATATTATTTTCTGGAGCGTTAGTCTGGGGGGGGATCAGGAACCTGCAGAAAGGTGTGATCAGGAGGTAGCATTTGTTATGTGGCACAAGAGTGCACACCACCAATCTGCCACCACACTTAACAGACGTTTCAGCATGTTTGGGCACATTTATAAACAATTTCTCCCACGTATGTATGCCATTTTGCTCCATCCATCATCATTTACACAAGCACTGGTGATGACTCACGTGCCAAAGATGATGTCCCAGATGTCCCTCTTCTTCATCCACTGCCTTTTCCTGCCAAGCCCAATGGTCCAGTCCATGGTTCAGCAAACGGCCTCTTTGGTACGCCACCCAAAGGACAGCAGCCACTCACCTCTGCTTGTCTGAATCGTGCTTGTTCCAAGTCTCCTTGGCGCTACCAGGACGAGGGGCAGGGAGGTGGATTGTGACATCAGGAAGCTACTGTGATGGCCGCCGTCACGGTCACCATCAGAGTGGCCTCCTGATGTTGTGCCCTATGAAAAGGAGGATCCCTGCAGCTGTCCCAGAACTCACTGAGCTTGTCGGTCCTGTTGTGTCAAGGAGGCTTGGTGGCTGCCCACCCTGACCTACAGATGCGGGTCTGTCCAGCGTGTCTGAGATGGCAGATTGTAGCACAGCAGTTTGCAACTCATGAGCGTCTTCCCACCCACCACCATTTACCTTTCGCCCTACCTTGTGGAGGCTGGCTGGTAGCTGCCTGGCCCAGCAGACAGCACACCCCACTGCGAGTCTGCCTGTGGTGATGCCGGGGTTTGTCCCGGCCCCATGACTACACCTTGAGCCTCGTCCATGGTTGAAATAATCTTCCAACATTTCTTTTTCAGAAAATCAGCAACGTAGTCAGCATGCTTTCAGGCTACCTTATTCTGACCAGCAACTTTCAAGGTCCTCGAAAGCAACCGCTGCAAGCTCATATAAAGGAGCCGGCTCGTAAAAGGGAAGGAGGCAAAACTGTTGTTAATGATCAACACACTCCTCTCAGCCTTGAAAATCTATAGCTTCTTCCTTCACATATAATCTAATTATAATATACAGTCTGTGGCCTGCACGGCAAACAGTTCTGCTTATCGTAACCCATCTAAAAAGTATGAATTTCTTTCCGATACAATTCTGTGCAGCCCATGATCCTGCAAAGTGTTGTGAGATTGACAAGATAAGCATTCTACAGTGTATTTCTGGTAGATTGTGTATTAAAATTAATTATTTGTCCTCATGTAAGGAGCAACGGCAAACCTTGGTGAATAGCCAGCAGTGATGCTAATAACTAACAGAGCAGTGATGCTAATAACTAACAGGCAGGATCACAACTTACAGCAGTAGCTACAAAATTTCTCACAGAGTTTTCTACATTATATTACTGCAAAGGAAATGAAAAATCACTCTTGTAGTTGACAAAAACCAACCTATAAACCTATACATTTGCCTGAAAGGGCAGACCCCCTGTAAATAATCATTAAAAAACCTTTTATGTAGTATAGAATGTAAAATTATACTTGCAGACAACCTTAAGACTCCAAAGTTTGCAATGTCATAAATAAGTATCTAGTAGAAGAGTTCTTGGCTAAAATGAAGTACAAAAATTAGTTATATGGACACGATCACTTATCTGCAAGGTACCATAATTAAGAGGGGAAAAGTAAGGTTCATCTTCATCCCTGGCCAAGTTCTTCTTCTGACTGTGTGATATTACAAAGTTAGGTTACATTGGTTTTACTGGAAAAGGAAAGAGGTCAAAGGCATTAAATTTGACTCATTAGAGAAGACACATATTTCAAGCATTTAGTTCTAAGTATTGTATTTAGATAAATATCTGTCATCAGAGATTCACCATCTTTCACCTGTAGGTTCCTGAAGGAACATTTGAGAAGACAGTTACTTAACTGATTTTTTACTCCAGAAAGCAGAAAGAATTTATACATCTCCCTAGGCATCCCTCTTACCTTGCGAGACAGAGAAATGTATTTTGAACTATATTCACACTATCTATACAGTATAGAAGCAATACAAATGGTGCTTCTTGCTTTTTTTTAAATACTGAAATAATTATTTCATAATTTTCTTGGAAAATGGTATTTTCAAAGGGCTGAGTGATCAATAAATTAGGAACAACTTAAAAAAAAAAAAGGAACAGGGATAATAATATGGCAGTGTAAAAAGATAGAGGTCAGCAGAGGGGAAGAGCACCTTTCGAAGATACCTAAACTCATGCTGGCTGAACACAGTGGATCCCGTTAACACAGATACAGAATCTGACTTCCTAGGATCTTCTCAGAGCAAGTCAGATGACACAAAAAGGTAGACCACAAAGCAAGTCAGCTCAAAATTTTTCTGATGCCAAAGTTACATCAAATCATTGCACGTTGTCATTAAAAGCTTTCACAGACAAATGCAGTGGCAAAACCAAGACACTTGAATTCAGTAATGTTATTTCTTTATAAACAGCACATAATTTCATATATTCCCTTAGCTTTGTTTTAGACTTCTTTGATCTATGTGGCGATATGCAGCAAACACTCCCGTATTGCTCGGAAAAGTTTAACCTCTGCACATGGTAAGGGAAAAGAATAGCAGCATAGGCTATCGGACTAAAGCCAAGAGACACTCTCCTAACCAAACACGAGGGCTAAAATCTATTTACATTCTTAAAGTATGGGCAAACTTCAAAGTGCCTTTTAAAAGCCTTTGAGTTATTGCTGAAATCCCTAGGCAGTTCGTAAAGGACCTGTTGTCTTGCCAGAAAGACACAAATCTTATTTGTCCCAGTGCTAACATGAAATTTCATGAACTGAGGTGATAAACTGGTTTCCAGTCTGCTTTTTTTTTTTTTTTTCTTTATAATAGCCTGTCAGTTCTCAAAAGGATTCTGACTTGTCTGTTCTTTGTAATTTTCCATTCTGGAAACTAATGTATCAAGTGTGATTGCCCAAATGACGGGCATTTCTTCTTGTGTGCCAGTAAGTGAGGATGAGCACAGATGGAGCAAAAGACTGCACAGGCAGATCAAACTCAGGAAAAAGCAAAGCTTTTAGATTACGTTTCTGGTTTCATGTGTATATGACATACAAGATTACTGGAACGCACTCTGTTTCATTGCACTTGCATCTTCTGGCTCCTGGCATGCAAATTCTCAGTTGCTCTTTCTTTACTGAGCGATCTCGTTCTCTGGAGAATCTTATCCCAGCGGTTCTCAGGTTGTTAATGCCGATCCCCCTGAGGTGGGAATCGCCTTGATTGGTGTTCCAGGTAGCTCAGCATGTCTTTTGTGGTCAAGTGGGGTTTTTTTTCAGTGCACAGCCCTTGAGAGTTTTCTAGGCTTAGTGCAAAACTAAGAGAGCCTGGAGAGCAAGCCACTGCTTTACAGATAAAAGTCTGGGATTAATCCTGGTCCCTAAAAAAGTGACCAACCCTGTCTGTCTCTGCGCTAAAGGGCAAAGCTACTATTTTCTTTGGTCTTTGATGTACTTAAATTCCTCAAAGCTTTTGGGAAAGTCAGGCTAAGCCTTTAAGTTTTAATTTAAGGGCATTTGTTAGGACATAATTTAAAATCTGCCATTGTCAGTTTTCTAAGTATCTCTTAAGCTTGTGGGTGTCATTTTGGTTTGTGTGGGGTTTTTTGTTTGTTTGGTTTTGTTTTTAAGAGGACAGATTATTTTATGGCTGTATTTCTTAAACGTCAGTGAGGATTCAGGCAAGCTCAGGGCCTCTGATTAAAATTGTATGCTGAAAATGTTATCGTTCTTAGTCATTTACCCTAAAAACCCTGAACAGTGGTCCCACTGCGGGGCAACAGTGTCCTGTCTGCACGCAGATCAACTTGTGAACTATTGCAGTTTTCAACCTAGTGTACTATGGTAAAGAGTGTATGTTTTGCAGGGCAAAATGGAAGCAGAACCATAGGTGATACAGATTCGCTCCTGGATGTTCTTCAACAGTTCAGCCCCTTCTGCAGGTTTGGAAATGGAACACATCATAAAAATGTATTGAAGGAAGAGACATGGCTCAGGGATTTCTGAAACTGCTTTTGTCTTTGAATGGTGCAGTGGCTTCCCATTTCTCCCCTTCACAGAACTTAATTGTTGTGAAAAAAAAATGTTTGATGCTAACATACAATTTTTGCTCTCTCTTACCCTTCCTTCGCTTCCGTGTTTCTGCAGCTGATATGACTGGAACAATGTGCTTTCACTTATTTTTACTGTTGTGTTTTGCACTCAGGAACCACCAGAATACGCACAAAAATTCAGTGTGATGAATCCAAGTGTTCAAACTTACTTGGCTGTCGGCATCAGGACAAAAGGATACAAAAGTGTAGAATTACGCTGTTCTGTGCTTTGAATTTAATTAGTCGATTATTCTGAAATTGGTTTATAGTGAGATGAGGTCTACTCACAATAGCAGAAACATAAAATAGGCCTTACAGCCTCTTTCTTTTCTGACTAGTGTTTTTTATTATGACGTTTCTCGACCTCGAAATTCTAACAAAATCCCTTAGAAGTGTGTTTGCAAGAGAGCATGAAACAGACTGGAGTTTAAAATCTGTATTCTGCTTATGACGGGTAATCTCCGTCTGGCATCTGGAGTAGTTGATTTGCTTCAGTACTGTTTCCCAGAATCTTTTGATCAGCTTCCTGAGGACTGTGGTCTCTTTGATGGACAAAAACCTACGGTCCTGGAGTCCCGCAGTGTTAGTGACCTAGCAATGCTGCTGAGGGGCCACAAAAGGAAAACACCGCCTATTGAATTTGGAGCACGTCAGGTTTGCTTTTCTTAGGTATATGGCTTTTTGCAGATTCTTCCAGGTCTGTTGCTAACTAACTAGTTATTTTATATGGACTGCCCACAACTTTTTTCTTTCAGCCCCTACATCTCTCTGATAAATTATGCTTTTTAAACTTAGAAGCCTTTATCGTGGGGGTTACCGTTTCTTTCTTCTTCATGCACATCTGGGTTTTTCTGCTCTTTTTTTGCATCAGATGTCTCCCGTGATGTTCCTTTGTAACTCCAAATTTTCTTACACCGGATCTATGACTGTCTCCTCATACCATGCATTTGTCAGTCTTTTAGTTGCAGCTTTGCGATTTTTTTTTTTTTGCGGAGAATGCGGGAACGTCTGTGTTAAATGTTGCCTGGTTTTGAGAAAGCTCTTGCATTAACATGATGCATTTATATGCTTTCTTTATGCAGCTGTTTTACCTTTTTTTTTTGCTCTACCCCGTACTGGGGTGCTGGGGCCCGAACAGGTGCCTCCCATCACCGCTCTGCTCACAGCGCGATCGCGTCGCGGGCGGGCGGGGGTCCCGCAGGTGGCTCTTGGGGCTCGGCGGGGAAGAACTATCTGCACCCCGCTCCTCGTTAGTATAGTGGTGAGTATCCCCGCCTGTCACGCGGGAGACCGGGGTTCGATTCCCCGACGGGGAGGAGGCGTCGCCTTTTTACCCTCGGGGAGCGCTCCTCCTCCTCCTCCTCCTGCCGGAGCCCCCTCCGCGGCGTGGGCGTGAGGGAGCGAAGGCGGCCGGCAACTGCTCCGCAGCGGTGGCGGCGGAGTGCGTGTTCCCGCGGCCGGGAGCCGCTTGGGGAGCGGAAGGGGACNGGTAACGCTGCGGGTGCGGCGCCCGCCGGAGCAGCTCCCGGCGGCGGTTCCACTCGCGGCGTGTCCGTGGGAGCGCGTGAGCTGCGTGCACGCGGGGGCCGCTTTCAGAGCGGCCGGTTAGCTCAGTTGGTTAGAGCGTGGTGCTAATAACGCCAAGGTCGCGGGTTCGATCCCCGTACGGGCCACTCGTTTTGGGGTTCCCTCCCCCCCCCCGGCGGCAAGAAAATCGCTGGCTTTTCCCGAACGTACTTTTTTCGTTCTTTTTGAGGAGGAAGTGTAACACGGAAACGAACGCGGTAGCCCAAGGGGAAGCTTGACTTCGGTGAGCAGAGGGCAGCGAACGTGAGCCGCCCCGGCCGGGCACCTCTCACCTGGGCACGGGCGCCGAGGCAGCCGCCACCCACGGGCCGGAAACCCGGCAGGGGT
Source organism: Fregata magnificens (assembly GCA_013389945.1). Classification (NCBI taxonomy): domain Eukaryota; kingdom Metazoa; phylum Chordata; class Aves; order Suliformes; family Fregatidae; genus Fregata; species Fregata magnificens. Next base: position 27,128 of record WAAD01018570.1, on the reverse strand, counting down.
GACGTCGTACCACGTCCTGGCGGGAAGCCAATAAACCACCACCCCACTCCTCGTTAGTATAGTGGTGAGTATCCCCGCCTGTCACGCGGGAGACCGGGGTTCGATTCCCCGACGGGGAGGAGGCGTCGCCTTTTCCTCAGCCAGCCCCCGCGGCTGGGGCGGAAAGGGAACAGGACCGCCCCTCGCTTTTCCGCACGGGGTCCTCGATGAGGTTCATGCTGGGGGGAAAAAGGACAAACAGTCCAGGGCTAGTTGCAGTGTGAAGTGCTATTTGGAGAACCTCGGGACAACACCCAACAGCTTCCCGATCTGTTCCCGACCTTCCTGGCGAAGGAGCTGGGCCAAGGCAGGCTGACTATTCTGTCTTGATTGCAGCCAAGATGCGCAGTGCTGAAAGATTTTCTCCGCAAAATGGACAGCCAGCCTTCTCCTCTCGTCAGGTGAGACTGGGATCCCAACCCAGAATCTCCCAGTTACTGATCAGTCAAGTCATGCTTTTAAGATGCTTTCCCCTTCTCAAGCCAATATAGATAGCCTCAAAACCCACATAGTTAAGTCCTGCCTCTTTCACAACTTCCTGAAAGCAGACTTTAAGGTTTAAAATCATATCAAATACTCCCTTTATTCTTTAAAAAAAATATTTCTAAAGCATCCCGACACTTTCTAGGAGTAAGCAGCATTATTTAGGCACAGATAATGCTTTCATTCTACTGGGAGAACACTTCACAGTAGTTTACCATTTTGCAGTCAAACAAATCAGTTGAGGAAGTTTTTAAGCGTGCACAATAGTCCTGTGAGAGTAGCGCCAGTCCTTCACCAGGCAACATTAACAGGGGGTGATAATACTAGCTGATCAACCTTAAAGAAAGAGTTCACATATTTACAAGTTATAACAAGTCTACAGCATTATTAAGGCACCAGGTAAGAGTATAAATAGCTATACTAAAACACCATGCAACAGCAGTTTGAATGAGCTGTTTTGCAGGCGTTCCTGTTCTTTCATAATGGCTCAGCGTAAGCAATCCATCTTGTTCACGATCCATGTCAGTGCACCCAGTCTTTGGGATTGCGCAGAACCTCCAGGATTTCTGCTTCTTTCGAGCTCTCTGGAGGGGTGTGCATGTACTCCCACCTGCAGGGAGAGGGGAAACTCACTCAGACTGCCCAGCTGGCTGCCACCTCTCCCGCACCAGGCTGTTTGGACTTGAGTTGCCTTTTCTGAGGATGCAAAGCTACATACACAGTTGATAACTCTCGTGTCAAGTAGACAGATATAGCTACAAATCATTAAGTGCAGTAAAAAAAAAAATAGTTAACACTGGAACAGACAGGAGAAATGTTAGCTCGATCTTTTTCCCAACTTCTGGAAAGGCTGGAAGAGCAAAGAAAAAAGAGAGAGCAATGCCCCCCACCTCACAAACCATGCAAGTTTATTTGCAAAGATCTTTTAACGGTCTCTTGGGACACACTAGTGTCACAAGGAAGACAAGCCAAAAAAGAACCCAGACAAGAGAGAGTGAGGACACGAGCCCTCAGGGAAACCACCGGCTTCAAATTTTATCATTTGATCCTGACCCAGTATTTTCAGCCGCCCAGGGCAAATTTTTCCAGGAGCTGGACTGGAAGCACTACGAGTCCTTGTTAAATCTCGGTTTTAAAAACAAAGTTGATGAGAGACCACTTTTTATTGAAAGGCAATTAAGAAGCATGACAGAGGAAGAAAAGTGTCAGCAGTCACAAAGGGATGGGTACAACCTTCTTCCGTTTTGTTCTCCCAGGAAGAACCCATTCGTGCTGTTGAGTGAGCTATTTACGTTGACGAAAACAAGCGAAACCAGATCATCCCAGCAATGAAATCAAAAGGTAGGACCGTGCTACACCACCAGCTGAGGGACACATCTGGTATTGGCAGTGGGATGAAGCTACATGGTATGACCAAGACTGCCTTCATGGTTAAGGGGTAGCAGGCAAAGGTCAGTTATCCTAGCAGAGGGAGATCACTAATGGAGTCTTACGAAATTCATGATAGGGCCTATGCTACTCAGCATATCTAAAAGCAACCTAAAAAGGGGTATAAACCGTAAATAACAGTTTGCTGATATTGCAAGCTTAAGCAAGATTGGTTAAAACCTAGAAAGACAGTCGAAAAGAGTTAATATCGAGCCAAGCAACTGAGCAATAAAATGGGAGGTGAAATTCACTGTTGATTGATCTGAAGTGATGCACACAGAAAAAAAGTTACATACATACACATTGAGAGACTGAGTTAACTTTTATTGCCCAGAAAAGATCTTGGCATTGTAACAATTCTATGAAAAAGCCAGCTCGATGCTTAGTAGCCGTCAAAACCAGCAAACGGCATATTAGGATTATGAAAGGAATAATGAACTGAAACATCATTATTTCACTGTATGAGTCAGCAGCACACCTGCATCTTAGATACACATACGTAGCACACCTGCATCTTAGATACACATACGTAGCTATGTTGTCTGTTCCTAATCCCCAGTTCAGAAAGGGCATAGAAAACTGAAGCCTAGAGAAAAGTGGCAAATGTGATCAAAGGTATGGAACAGCTACTGTACAAAGACTAAAAAGAGGGAGACTTGTCAGCCTAGAAAAGAGACAATGAAAAAAACAGAAGCCTGTAAAATAAAAACTGTTGTGGAGAAAATGAACAGGAAGAAAATCTGGTTACTCACTGAAAAGTCAAATGAAGTCATCGGGTGCGAGTAGAAAACACAACACACAGTTAAACTGTGGAACTTCCCTATCACAGGCTTGTCTGGACTGCCATAAGCTCACATGGTTTCGAAGAGCTACTAAACAAAAATCCATGGAGCGAGCAGGGGAAATCTATCAAGAGGTACTAAGCATAAAAAAATAGCTTTTTTTTTGGTGTGTGTCAGAAACTATCTACTAGGTTCTAGATATTTTTATCATTACTGGCAACTCTGCAAGTGTTGCAGACCAGAGAAGCATCTGCAGGTATTTGGCTCGTTCTTGTATCAAGCATGAACTAACCACTGTTAAAGACACTGGACACCAGGACAGAGCTTTGATTTAATCCTATAAAGCATTTTAACAAGAACAGTGCCTACCTGCAATTCCATATGTCTATGCCCTTACCTTGCAGTCAGTGGCAGAGACATAAGAATGCTTTCAGTTCTTGATCCTGGTGTCAGGAGGCCAAACTTTGTACCTCTGTCATAAACCAAGTTGAACTCCACGTACCTATGGGGAGTGAAGAGATGCAACAGAAAAACAAGTTTATTATCAGAAGTTGCTTGTGCCTTCTTCAACTAGCAGACACCAAACAAAACCAGCCTTTCTGCTGTGTTGGGTGTCAGAATGAACCCTGGTTTGGGGCCAACTGTCCTCTAGCATCCTCTGCATAGGAATGCAAGTGTGACCTTGCCACTCCACAAAGCGTAGGAAGTAACAGGTGAGAACAGACAAACTAGTCAAGGAGAGCATTCTGCACGGTGCTATACTAGCTTACTTCTCCTAGGCCTCAACCCTGCTGGCAAGCTCGACACCAAGTTTAGCTTGGTTATGCTAGTACTCCTTTTTGTGGTGGTGTCAGACATAAGAGGAGCCTTGAAGAAACTAGAAACGACCACAGGAAAAACTCTACTGTGCAGTCCTCCATGCTGAAAGACACATAAGCAGCAAGGTTAGAACAAGATTTTCTGTTTCTCGGGGAGAGTTGAAAAGCAGCAGAAGTCAGACAGCTTCAGAGTGCTGGCTGGGACTTATAGGTGCCAGAATAGAGAGTTTTCTGCCCCCAGCATAGGAACAGAGCAGTCACAATTCAGCAGGGGTAATCTCAGTAACCAGTACTGAGGTATTAGTACTTAACAGAGGTACAGGAAGGGAGGAGCGCTTATCTATTTGCAGAAATGGAGAGCTTAGCCTAGCCCAGTAACCTGCAAACAGATCCAGGGAAATAAGCACGCCTCATGAGCTGGTCCTGGCTGCAACCTGACGAAGCTATTCCCCCTTATAACCTTAGCAGGATCCTGAAAGGCCAACACTCCCAGGAACAGCCTCACCGAATTAAGCATATGTGCTTATTTGAATAATTGCTGTAGACCAGTCATCTAAACTTGAATGCTTAGGCCTTCTCTATGCCACTCTTACAGGTTTCTCCACAGAAGAGGCAGAAACTAAAGACTCCCCAGTTCTGCACAAAGCACACGTATTCTCACTTCTCCATACACTCACACAATCACAGGACACAGATAAAGGAGTACAACTGTATCTACCAATGTACTTAAGCTTTTGCAGCATTAACAGTTGTTCACGTTAATAAACATCCTCAAAAGTCTTTTAAGTTACAGTGACTTTGGACCATGCCAGAAAAACAAAACACCTCTGTATCTTTATTCCTTTATAAAGTGTTCACTGCATCCTCAGTGACAAGATCAGATAGAATAAATATGTATGTAAGAAGCTGAAAGTACTCTGGGGTACAGTTATTCCATGAGTTTCTGGGGTTTAGCTTCATTACTGAATAGGAAGCACGACTCCCTCACCCTTAGGCTCCCCATGTCACGGGGCACTCCTGTACCCCACATCACTGGGCTGCAGGAGAGGGCAGGATTCAGGACACCACGCACCCCTTTGCCTGTTACAAAGCAGCAGCTTCTCTTCGTTTTTCAAGGAGTTGCAGAGAAACTGTGGCATTTTTTATGGGTTGCTTGTGCTGCAACATGGGAGAGCGGGGGATACAGATGAGGGTGTGCTAGTACCTTCTTTGTCCCGGCAATCTATCATTGGATTTCAAAAATAGTTCTGTACACGAAAATGTTGAAATTCTCTGGCAAGCTTTAGAGCACTTACGCAAACTTAGCCCACATCACAACAGGACATAAACCCTGCAACGATGAAGAACTAGCTCATTTTTTTCTCGTCAGTGTAATCCACCTCCCATGTATTCTTTTGCTCCTTCAGTACTCACCGTCCTCTCCGAAGCTGCTGCCATAGCTTTTCCTCTGGTGTGAACGAGTCATGGCAGTGCCTTTTCACAATGGGAATGTAACAAGGCACAACAGCTTTGGCACAACTCTTCACAAACTGGAATACTTCCTCCTTGGAGGGAGAGTCCACATCATCAAAGAATATGCCTCCAATCCCTCTTCGCTCACCACGGTGCTTGATATAGAAGTAGTCATCGCACCTAGAAGAGGTAGCAGATAATTATTAATATGGTCCACAATATTCAAAGAAACGAACAGAACTCCAAACAGTTACATGGCACAGGATGGCACTCATGAAATACTGATGAAAAGTCAGTTCCTGCACTGCTGAGTGCTGCACCGTTTCACTGACTGCTGAGACCCAGGACGGTACAGCACCACCTGGAAAGCACTCCTGCATTCACTTACAGTAAAATCTCTGATTAAATGGTCTCTGCAAAGCTACATATCACTGCGCAGTCACTGAACAAGTAACACTCGGACACCTTGGCAGATGCTTCCATGTGGAGTGATCTGATCCATATCCTCTACTTAGGAGGAGGAGGGACACCTGATTTCAAAACTTCACCCTAAGAGCTCTTTCTAGATTTCATTCCCAGAATTATATATAGATCTCAAATTATTTGCACAGCTTTCAGATGAATTTCAGATGAATAATATACTCAAAATAAACTTGGAAGATCATTTCTTTATTCTTTTTGCCATTCTAGTGAAAGAATTGGTTTTCTGCATCAAAACAAAAAGAATCTATAAACCCAAGACCAGATAAGAAAGCCACCGTCACTTAAGGAAAAATCAAAAGTGAATCAGCCTTCCTTGGAAAAAGGCTTTTTAATAGTCAAACTTAGAAGATGGAGTCATTCTAGCAGTAGCTTTTCATGGCTCATGTTCAAATTTATGAAGGAGTAAGTGCAGCTTATCCTACAACAGGGAGGCAATTAATCTCTTTTGTATTTACTGGGAGTATGTAGGTGTGCAATTACTATAAATTAGCTGATTCATTGTATCCACACCCTATCTTGCTTATAGTTGCTTGCTTGGGCAAGTCTTCACATGGGGGAGAAACAGAAGGGAAGTAGGAAGCAGAAACATCAACGGCAAGGAAATCCTGCCTTCCTTTAGGACTAGTTTTCCATGCATGTATCCATCCAGTTGCTGTTCTCAAGCAATATAAATGGCATGTCCATAGCAAGAGAGACGTGGAGGTATAACAGATAACCTATGCTATTTTTTTATTCACTGGGATGATCAGCTTTTTTTTTTTTTTTTTTTTTTAATAGCAACAGGAAGAGTTAGGAAAAAAGGGTGAGTCAGAAATGCAAAAGAGAACAAGCCTGACAAAAGTCTTAAAAATAGATCAGGAAGACAACGTGGTAAACGTAACAAGAGCTTTTATGTTTGAGAAAGGTGGGAAAAGGGGCAATGCTAATTAGTAGAAGCTCAGAGGAGATTCACACTGCTCCGGCAGTGAGAACCACATGCCCCTACACAGTTGCTGCTTACAGCAAACACGCTGGGACTGAGAAAACTGCCTTTGTCCGTGGGATACAATTAGCCCTCCCCTGAGCTGCCCTCAGACTAACAACAGACATCCTTCTCTCCACTCCCCTGCAGCTGGCACTACTAGCCTACTTACGCTGCAAACAACCTGACCATTAAGGCAGACACTCTGAACTACCATGCAAAAATTCCTCAGAGAACAAGACTGTAGCCTTAAGGTTCTAAGATATGCTTCTCTACTAAGTGGTTCACACCCAAGCTACAACACCCCCTTTATCTCCTGTCCTCAGACAAGACCTGGTAGCATACAAAAGGGTAACCCCCTCCTTCCTGGATACCACAGCTTGTAGCAGATAGGATTATCAGACACAGAGCAGCAGGGCCCCACCGAACAGTGAAGGATCCCATCACCTGTATCTCTCAGCTCAACAAGAACATTCAGAGTTTGCATCTTTAAAGAATATGCTGTTGAACTCTCAGTGAATGTGTCACTGGAAAAAAAGTACAGCTCCATCAAAACTATGAAGCTTCTACATTAAGGACAAGCTCCTTTACCTACCTGGAACAAAAAAGAAAAGGAAAAAAAAAAAAAAAGGGTAATGAAGGTCAGACTGAAGGCAGAAAAACTGGAATGGGATTTTCAGAACTGCAGCGCTGGCCGAAGAGCTCACACTAAAGTCATGCACATTTACCGTGAGTTCACTGTAAGCAAAATTAGTGGAAGTCCATGGGGCAAAAGTCTTGTCCTAGTTTAACACCAGAGGCTAAAAGGAATTTTTAAGTTGCCCAGTGAAGTCTGTGCCTTACAAAACCTTGTAGAGTCAGCTTGGTTTTTATTCAGGCTATAGACTTACGATCCTAGTTGTCAGCCCTCTGATTTGAAAAACTCAGGCCTCTGTAAATAAGAGACTGTTTTAGACTACATTTGGTACCAGTGCACACTTGCTGATTTTCATCTGATATTTTTCAAAAGGCAGCAGAACCTGCTGTTCCTAGAGTACACTTAACTGGCAGTATCCAGTGCCACCTTCTGCTCCCACAAAAGGAACCCAAGCGCATCTCTCCCCACATACCATTTCTTGTACTTGGGATACAACTTCAGATCATGCTTGTCACAGGCTTCTTTCAGAGTCTTGTGAAAATGAACAGCATCCTCTTCATTCAGGTAAGTTGGAGTGAGGTCAGTCCCACCACCAAACCACCACTGTTTAGTTCCTATGGGAGAGAGGCAAGCAGCAACATTTTTCTTTTAAACTTCCAAACAGAAATACGTTGCTAGTGGTTCATCAAGAACTAACAACTACTTTTACAATACAAAACAAAATCATTATTCAGTGGTGTTCCTAAATATCAATCATGAAAAATTTGAGTTTGAGGTAGTGCGATGACCAGTGGCTTCAGGAAAACATGAAACAAATTTCCAAGCAGTGAAAACCATTTGTTCAGTATTTTGGACTGCTGACCCTGACTACAGGATATCAATATCACAAGATGGGCTGGCAACTCCTATTCAAGAATCCAGAAACATTTTACTGCATGCCAAAGAAAGGAAACATCCCTACTAAATCCAGGGAAGTAATTGACTAGAAATGATCCACAATGCTTTGGCAAAGTAATTGAAAGAAAACTCTCTTTGAGCTTCTGACAGTACGTACACTGTCACAAGGTACAGACGGGCTCTCAGTGTTAGACCACCTAGCCTAGAGTCCTGCTTCTGACAGCGGCAAGCTGCAGAAACTTGGGGGAAAAAAGGCATAGTGCATGTAGAGAGTGATGTTTCTGACACTACGTCCTCCCAGCTTCTGAGACAAAGGCACATCCTGACCAGAATGCTTACGAGTCCTTCACAGACCTTTCTTCTACTAAATTCTAGACTTGCTTCTTTGAATATGTTTTACACTTATTTATAACCTCCTACACTTTAACTTAAGTCTGAAACCCCTGGTGTATGCTGCGAAAAGTAAGCTGCAAACGCCTTTACTGTACCATGTGCACGCATCACACTGATTTTACAAATGGACAAATGAAGGCCCAGAGGTTAAGAGATCCAGTGCTACACAACAGACTCCTGACACAGCTGGGAGCAAAACTGGACCCATTCCTAACCTCTTACCCTAGCCGTGCGGTCACGCTTCCTTCACGTGGAGTCATACATTTCATACGTACTTCATTGGATTAAAATTCTTACCGTCTGCTTCTTCAATTTCAAAGTATCTGTAGTTGAAGTGCATGGTCGGAACATGAGGGTTCTTTGGGTGGATAACAGAGCTCACACCCATGGCGCAAAAAGGCAGTTTCCCTACATAAAAAGATGCACAGAAAAAAATCTTCAGTTTTTCAAACAACTTAATTTATTACCATTTACGGAACATCACTATTGTTCCTTAGGTTCCAAGCTACTGTTCCACCAGAAAAAAATTTCTCATGGTGGGTCACCATAATTATTAATCAATGTACCATTTACTCCTCATCCACACACTTTTGTGCACCTAACTAAATGCTGCTTTTTTTGGTATTTGTCCTAAAATGCAACAATATGTTAGAGCACCCATTAGATGAAGATCGGTTAAAACGTAGGGCACTGCTAAGGCTTTCCACCACCCCCAGTCCTCAGAATTACCCTTTGCTACACGAATGTGGGTTGAATCCTCTTTAGCCTTCACGTCTTTTTGATTCTCTCCCCCCCACCTCTTTGGTTCGTAACTCCTGTGCTGTTTCACTGCTGAGCTACAGCGTCATTAATGAGCAACGACCTGCGCCTACGGTACATCGCTTAAAGCAGCAAGGCAGAGGGAGAAACGCTCCAATACCTCGGTTTTTAGGGATATGAAAGCCCACCTGCCAGGCTTACTGGTTGGAAACCACCACGATACAAAGGAACTCTTCCTTTGACCGTTGATCAGTCCAGGCTTCCTCACGTTCTGCTCAAAGGCCAGACTCCGCCGTCAAAGCAGCCGCACGGGCACACCCGGGTGAACACGTCCCAGTCCCGTACCCACCTCCCCGTCGGACACCTTACCGTCTTTGGCCTTAAGAGACTTCCCCCGGCTTCGCATCTGCCGCGCTGCCTCCTCGGACAGGAGCCCGAACACGACGGACACGTTGACACCCGCCTTCTCGAAGACCTCGCCGTCCTGCAGCACGCAGCTGATGCCGCCTCCGCCTGACAACGCCAGGGTCACCCCGCGCCGGGGCCGCCGCCCCCCGGGGTGT
>WAAD01018570.1:2454-17079 GCA_013389945.1 Fregata magnificens | reverse complement strand
GCGCGGTATATAAGTGTTCAGATACGTGCAGACGAGTTCGTCCCGGCTGGGTGCGGTGGAAGGGTGCGGGCGCCCCGTAACCCTTCCGGGCAGCCCGCCCGGGGGGGCGTTGGGGGGGCGGCTGCTGTCCTTGCGCCCATAAAACGTTTCTGCGTACTAGTATCAAATAACCCGGTTTCGTCTATGCAGCCTCATGTGAGTAAAGACTTGTGCAGGGGGCGTGGCTGGAGTAGCAGGAAAGATGTATTTTCTTGAGTTATCCTATGAACCGGGTGGAATTGCTCGCCTCTGTATGGCATTGCCGGTTTTATACTCGCAGTAATGATTTTTTTAGAGTCTGACCAGTTCGTGGGACCGCCAGTTTAGTGCAATGGGAATATTTCCCATGGATTTGAGAGGGCACATGCTCGTGCCTTCTATGTTCTTTCCAAAGTTGAAGCGCTGCTTTTTTTCCTAATAAAATAAGAATTTGGAGCAATCAGGAGCAGGGTTATGTAAAGCCAGGTGTTGAAAGGTACCGCATAGCACCGACTTACAATTCAGAGTTTGACTTTTCTTGGTGCTGATGTTGGCACCAGATCCATTAAAATGATTTGTTATCTTCTCAGCTGCCTCAGCTCTATCAACAGTGCGACAGTACAACAAACCAACTAGCACAATGACAAAAGACTTTAGCAAACAAATAAAACAACAGTTTTCCTCAAGCAAACACATAAGTGACAGTGCAGCCGTTGATGATGGTACTGTGCTGAACCGAGCTATGAGAGTTTTCTTGCAAATCAAACAGCTGATTTACTAATGTTATTTTTTTTAAATAAGCATATTATTTTCTAATAACTTGTGACATTTATTAAACCTGTCACTGATTGAGGACCCATATGAGAAAAATAACAGCTACCTCAAAAGCCCAGCCCTGCAACGTTTGTACTCTGCTATGGGACTGTACCTTGGAAACAGTGAGCTTCTAGTATTTCAGGACTGTTTTGCACCCGTAGTACCCAAGAGGAGATCGGTTTCAAGGGTGGCTCTGTGGAAGGCAAGGACATTTGTCCCTAATGTGGATCAGGGCTTCATTATCTGTCTCTTCTCATTGTAGGGTAATTTGAGGGGGGAGGTCTGTGTAAAGCGATAACGTTCACTTGAAGGCTTAGTCCGTTTCCTCGTTTCTGATCTGATTCTGCTCTTTGGCAGCAGAGGATGCTGTTAAGCTGCTGAAGCTCTGTAAGTAAGAAGGGAAGGAGACCTCTGAGCTGGGTTCTCCTCTGCCATCAGCTGGAGGACAGGATTCTTGATGAGCCAGGAGACCTGAGCCACTGGTGGTAGGAGTGAAGGAAGGAGTGTGTCATTATTTGCAGGAGAGATCTGTGGCTGAGGGAGAAGGGCACTACCATCTTAGGAGCTGTGGTAAGTCTGCTTAATTTGGCTGTACTAAGCAGCTCTTTCCACAGTTCTTTATCCAGGGCTGGCTGTAATAGCTTAGTTTCTTCTTGAATTATAGCCACTGGATTTACCTAAACATTTTCATGATAACCAGTGTGCATTGTGCACTTCCATGCTATTTACTGTAGTAAAGCTCTGCTCTTTGGATGTGTTTCTTAGATGCTACTGTAATGGAAAAAATTAATAAACGCTGAGGCCAAAAGACATGTAAAATGCATTCATGCTGATGAGTGTTTAATGTGGTTTTTTTTCTGTATTAGGCTGAGTGCAAACTAATTGATAACATCTGGTAATTCAGCTGGACAGGACCTCTGGAGGTCTCTAGTCCAACCCCAGGGCTTCACTGTTGCCAGGGTAGATGAGGTTGCGTAGGCCCTGCCTTGTCCGCCTGCATTTGGAGAACCTCCTCCCCCTGTTGTGCCTGGTCTCCTGCCCCAGCACACCACCACTCCCACTGGGAAGAATTTTTTCTCGTATCTAGTGAGAATTTCCTTTGCTGCAACCACATTGCCAGGTCAGCGTCTTGCTCTTGCTGCTGAATCTTAGCAGCACGACTGCTTTACAGACTAGGATTGCTTGGGCTGGACACTGAAGCGTGGTTAGGCTGCACTCTCTGGTGGAAGTGAGGAGGAGTGACAGACTGTAAAACACTCCTACTGTCTCACATTAACTCGTTGTGAGGGCCTCTTTAACAGCAGTTTAAGGTTGAAACTTCAACTAAATGCCATATACTTTCCTTTTGCAGCAGTGGGGAAGGTGCAATTAGCAGACAGGGCATCAAAAATGGCACCTTGCACAGGAGATTTTTTGTGGCCCTCTTTATACATATACAACCAAATTGTGCTGGCCGGTAAAAATAACATTGTAGAGAGTAGCTCAAGCGTCCTTTTCAGTATTTGAACTGGTGTGCTTCACCACGTTATTTCAGCATCCCTCTCTCTACGGTACTGAGAATAGGAGCATGTACAGATGTGTGTGAGATGCTCAACAACTCAACAGTGACAAGAGGCAAGAAAATGACAGCTTATATTTTGATCTGCATTTTCAGTGCATAGCGTTAGTATGAAGGGTGGGGGCTTTCCGCTTGTGTCTGTGCGCTGTTGAATTTCTGTGCTCTTCTGTTTCTTTGGAAATACAAAAGGAAGAGGAAAAAGGCACTCAGAGCTTAGATCAAAGCCAAAAGGAAAACCTGGAATTGTTTCTTGCATTTGCTTGAACACGAATTGAATCTGAGGAAATGTACCTTACCCTTTTTTAGTGGGCTAGGTGGAATTCCAAGGTCTTGACTTCCCTTTGAAATCTCCATGTCAATTTTTTAGTCTGACTGAAAATTTACATGGTGAGATGACTTTGAATATTGTATCACTTAGTGGGTCATCCGTTTTCATACCTGTATGTGTTGTGGTAGTGAGGGTCTTGTGGTAGGCTTTGTTTTCAGGGAGAGTGAAGCCATTTAGATTTTATTTGCAGCCAAAACCTCTACCGATGCAAATGAGTGTGATTCTAGAGAAGATTGTAGGGCTACAGTGATTTCAAGAACAAGATTTGAAGAACTGGACTCTTGCCTACGACTTTATGTAAGGTGACCTCCAATGAAGAAANTTTTTGTTGTTTTACCTGTACTTTGAAAAGAGCTCTGAACCTTCTCTGCTGCATGTATTTAGGTACTGTCTACCTTGTTTTTTATGGGAATTTATGCACAAAGAGGGTATTAACAAAAGAACAAGAGACACTGCATGTTCTAAGGTAGTGAAGCATGATCGGGTCTGATTCAGACTGAGACGGGCACAATGCTTTCACTGAGGCTGTTTGGTACTTTTGTTTTGAGCACTGAATTAATGCAGTTGCTTATCAGAAAATTGGAAGAAAAAGATTCGTTGAGAACAGAAAAATTCCCCATCAAGTTGGCATTTCTATTACTTCTGAAGTTCAAAGAGCCAATCTCATCCAGTTTACTCTATCACACAAAGCCTTGATTGTGACTTCAAAGTGATGCTGAGGGCTTGTAAAGTTGGACAAGTACTCTTGTTTAACAGAGGCCAGCTCAAAGGTTTTGTGTGACAGTATAAGTTGAATTAAGTCAGTATTTCAGTATGTGTTAGAGAGAGAAATAAAAGCTTTGGGGACTGAGCTGAAACAGTAGGTGATGTGAAGGTTGTAAGAGAAAGATTAAAACCCTTCCTTCTATATGTGTCGTCTCAGTAATTTGTCCGTATGGCAGGTTCATAGGAGTCCCCCCCCTTTTTGGTTTGTTTGGTTTTTTTAATTAAATGCAGGATTGATTCTCCTGGGTATATGAAGGAGGGAAATGGTAACTACAGAACAAGAAGCTGCTGTGCTGAAATTGCTTCAGGCTACCTCCTGGAAGGTAAGAGAAGTTATGAAATGCCTTAGGAAAGCCTTTCTTCTTCTAACGCTTGACCACCTTTACAAAGCTAATAAAAGAGAAGAGGAAAAAGTGAAACGTAGCATTGCCCAAAGAGAGTGAGTCCCCTGAGGATGTTTGTACTAACAATCAGGTCCTAAAATGTGCTGCATGCAACCTCTTCTGGAAATGTACTAGTACTCCAGGTCAAGTACTACAATCTTCCCTGCGATGAGAGGTCTGTCCATTGTTTTCCTGCTTCCTCTGCACCCTTCCTTCAGCTCTGCCTTCAGATTTGCTATTACACCATCTTCATAAAACCTCACGAATTTTCCAAAACCATAGCGATTGCATATGTGGCTTCATCAAGGCTAAAAAGCCAAAGCACAACCTCTCTCCCAGGCTTCCAAGGAAAGGGAAAGAATGAACAGAAGTGATCGGTTGAAGTGGATTCCCTATTTCTTTTCTTGTACCAAGATCCAGGTCAAGCACACTACTCCCCTGCCCTAGTGTCATAATAATTTTTTTTTTTCTTGCAGCCACTGTAGCTGTTTATACAGACTAAATGTAATGTTTGCTGTTATGGAAGTCCATCTAGAAGCCAAAATACACACCCTTCCATCTTCCCTGGAATAATCGGTACGTTGTTTATGCTTAAGCTAAAGGACCAGCTGAGTTAGCTCACAAGTCTTAAGAGACTTGTGTCTGCAGCTATTTCTGAGTAACAGACATACACTGTGATAGCGTGGTTGAAACTGCTCTACTCTCTGGGCAGCTCAGCAGAGCTCCAGAGATCTATAGTCTTTTAAATGCTCCTGTATAACCACAGAACTGAACTTCGAATTTGTAGATCTAAAATCACGAGCTTATGCTCCCGTAAGTTCAGTAATGCCCATCAAGAAGCCTTGATTCTAAGGGTATCAGAAAGCACTACACATTTTATCATGGTGTAAAATAAGATCTTTCCCAGTCTCGCAAGAGAGAGATGCTAAAATTTTTCTCTGTGGCTGTGGTAACTGCAGCAACTTGGGTTAAAAGAGCTGCAGTGCTGTCTTAGTATCTTGTGTGTCCATAACCTTTCCTGGTGTAAGACACGGTGGCAGGATGAAAGCTATGTCATTAGGGTCTAGTTCATCTTTAATCAACTGAACTAAATCATATTCACACTGGTAGCTTTGTAATTGTTCACATTTGTTTTGTACAGCTTGTTGCAGTTTTCAAGATTTTTAAATCCAAGAATCTCACAATCTGCACTTGCTGATCAGACTCCTGTGAGGCACACGTAAGGGAACATCATATAGTAGTTAGCAGGTTTTTTTAATAGTTGCAGTTATTAAAATAGAAATCTTAGGGAAGTAGCAGCTGTATCAGTGCCACCACCCAAGACAGCATTAGCAGGAAGACTAGTGGCAGGGAGGGTTGTGATTCATATGTGGAGAATCAACAGCGTTATGACAGAAAAGCAGTTTCCATGGAAAAAGGTGCTATGTTCACCCTCGCTGACAAGGAAGATGACCAGTGTAAGAATCAAGAGACAGTACACAAGAGGGGTGTTGTGGTCATTTAGAAGCTGGCACTTTTGGACTCATGATGGTTCCTGGCTGTGGCATTTTTAACCTGGTGCTGGGTGGCTGGTTTACCATCTGACGGAACCGTAGGCTTAATGCACCATCTTAATCCTACCCTTACACTGTGCTGCAGGGATAAGGTCAGGCAGGAGTTTTATGAAAAAGAAGATAAACTGGTTTTCCTACATTGCCTCCAGAAAACTAATGATAAGGCCTGCTTATTACATTAATTACTGTCAAGTAAGAGATACTCTTTCCTCATGCTGTTAGTTCATAGAAGTTACAACTACAGGTTTTGCAATGGCCATTATTCAATTACCAGATCTAACTATCAGACCTGATTTTCTCCATCGGTTTAAATCTCACATAGTCATTCTTCTCCTGCAGGGTGGGTATGAAATGCAGAACAGGGTAAGGTAGAATGAGGTCTGCTACCTCAGCATAGAAACCTGGTTGGATATAAGGTTATTCATCAGTATTTCTTCTGTTTTCAAAACACAATTCTCAGTGATCCAAAGGCACTTTTTGGTGCAGTCAGCATCCCACATGCATGACCCTGAGTGTCAGTGAGGGCTGTGCCTTTAAAATAACATAAGTACAAATGATCAGACTGGTTCAGATGAAGCAACTGCCTGCTCCCTGTCTCCAGCAATGGCCCCAAGCTCACTGTCTAATGGTTTGCCAGGAGCTTAGCATGTGAAAGGGTGCTTTCTGGGAAGCAGCTGGTCCAAGCTCAGGGAAGCCCTGCCTAGCTCACACCTACCCAGGCCAGCAGGTGAGGAAGCAGACATGCTCTGTAGGGACAGTGATGTGGCTACCAAGAAGAGATGATGGGAGAGCAGGTGGGAGATCCTCTCAGAGCAGAATTGGAAGAAACTCAGCAAGAGGATCTGGTTCTTGTACGAGTGCTTCTAGTGTACAAGAAGCATGGTTAGGAGTGGCCTGGTGAGACTTGCCATGTCCCCCAGGGCAGGAGTGGTGCTAAGGGGACCGGTTCAGCCCTTGTAATGTGCACAAGAACAGATTGGTAGCGTTGCACCAAGTACAAACTGAGCTGACTGACTAAAAGCAGACCAAACCCAAAAGCAGACACCAGGGAAGCAGAAAAATGAGGCATGATAGTTCTCCTGGATACTCTCCTAGCCTATGTGTGTTTTCACTTTAGGGATTTCCTGAACCCGGTGTGGTTTATGTAGTTAGTGACTATCAATAGATCTCTCTTCTAAACGCTTGTTCAGTGTCCCTTGAGAATTTTCTGCAGTTAGAAAATCCTCCAGCAAGGAGCTCTGTGATCTGTAGGGCTTGTCTAGAACCCAGCTTCTGTTAGCTTCATTGATGGCTCCTGGTTCTTGAATATCTGAAGAGACAGTGAAGAGTTGTTCCTATCCATGCTGTCAGACCTCCCAAAGGTGTCTCTTCACCAGGATGGAGAATCCTAGCCCACTAGCTCCTTGCATGGTGACCACTGTCACCATGTGCAAAGTACGTGTCAGGAACACATTGCTTACCTGTGAAATGCACGTTTCTTAAGTGAAACACTGCAGATCTTCAGCAGGTTAGTGGATTTCTGAATTAACCCACTGTCTTGACCAATTTTTTTTTTCTCTCAAAACTCTGAGAAACAAAGAACAATGTTTTGTCGCTGCCTGTTCTTGTGTCTGGTTTGAAAAAAAGCACCTTAAAAGACTAGTCAATAAATATCTTGGCAGCACTCTGATTTTAGTCTTGCCTAAGAGGAATCACCATCTGTTGAATCACAACTTTCACTTCCTTTGTTGCCTGAGTTTCTTAATCTTTCATCTCACATTGGTCTAGCTCTTTGGATGGGGCAATGTCACCAAAGCAGAAATAATCACGCTGGAGATTAGGCTGGGGACCGCAGAGGCAAGTCTATGAGCAGGGACTCTGGGGGCTGGGCTGGAGTGGAGAACTGGAGGAGCCCCCGTGCAGATGAATGTAGATGGTGTACTTTGAGGGAGAGTGGACAGCAAGGGCAGAGAACAGAAGCTTCTGGGGGCAGTTTGTGACAGTTAGTTTGGAAACCACTAATGTTTTTTAAAAGTTAGTTTTCCCAAGTGGCCTGAACTACTCCAGGGGAGCCCTGTGGGGTAGAGTGTGTCTTGCAAGGACTAAAATGGATTTGAGGAACAGGCCAGCATATTGAAAGTCACAGAATCAATTTCTTACTGATACTAGTGTCTGCCAAGCACTCACTCTGTACAACTCACCAAAGATTTCAAAAATGCTGGTAAGGTGTAGGGTGTTGTAGGGCAGCTCCACCACCTCAGCATCAGATTTCCTTTTTTGTCTATTTATATAACTTGGCCTTCTTGCCAGAGCATGCCTTGTCATGAGTTCTGTGGGATTTCATTGTCTTTTCAGCTTTTAAATGAAACAGAGTGTCCCAAACAATACTGGATCTCAGCAGTGCATTATCTTCCCCTTCTGGGTACTTCTTCAGTTTCATTCTTTTTCAGTCTAATAAAACCGAGCCCTGTCCCAATGCCTTCCTTCCCCTGTTCTTCAAAACCACCTTGAAAGTCCCTGGCTAGACTATCACATGCTCATCACTGGCTTTCCCCAAGGGCCCTGTTTCTTGGGGAAACACAAGTCTTTAGGGTTGTTGTCCTGAGTCTACTTTTCACAAGAGAGCTGCTTTCTACTCTTACTTGTGGAAAACTCCTGCAAATTTTCCTCTCCCACAAATTTCAAACTTTTCCTCTCTTCTGGATTTCCTCATTCTCCATTAGTGTGAGATACTGACCAGTCACAGCAGCTCTGTGCCTGCTCCCTGGAGAAACAGAATTTCTCCCTCTAAATTACTTAATAAGAGGCCTTGGAGAAGTTCTCTCATTTTCACCTATCAAAGGAAGATATAAGAGGATGACTTTTATTTTTAAAACAAGGGGCCATGTGAAAACCATGGGCCATAGGGCCCTACCTGCCTTTAGTGATTCTTAAGATAGGCTGTCTCTTAGGTTATAAAGGTGAGTTGCACAGTATCAAAATGCATTTAAAAACTGGGCTTTAATCCATCATTAGTGTTTTTACAGTCTCTCTCTTAAACAGATAAGGGGCTACATCTGTTAACTGGGAAAAGTGGAGGATAGAGGCATGATGCACTAGCTGAATAGTTGTTCCGTTGCCTCACGCTGGTATCAGTGTGACCTGCCTCTATCATTGTGATCCATTTCTTTCTCATTTTATATTTAGCTATAAGAAGTAAAACAAGGGATATTAGACATACAATATTAACCTATCCTAGAACTGTGCATCAAGTCTGGTAAACTTGTGGAGCATTATTTGAAATGTCCAATGTAACGGAAAAGTGAGTTATTTTAAATACTGCTGTAGCATTTCTCTAGATAATTCAAAAACATGTATCAGTGTTAATACTCTCTATTAGTCTGTGGAGTTGTGGAAGATACTGCTGTAAAAACATATTGACTCATTCC
Source organism: Fregata magnificens (assembly GCA_013389945.1). Taxonomy (NCBI): domain Eukaryota; kingdom Metazoa; phylum Chordata; class Aves; order Suliformes; family Fregatidae; genus Fregata; species Fregata magnificens. The sequence goes on along the minus strand of WAAD01018570.1, from coordinate 8,251 downwards.
TGTTACATTTTTCAGGGCAGTTTTGTTGCAGGATTACAGTGATATTATATACTGGATGACTTTGGGGGCTTCATAAAAGCATGAGCATTTTAGAGAACATATACCTTTTTTGAAGAACAGTCTTACAATGTCGGAAATAGGCAAGGTTCTTAAGTTCTTACAATTTTTAAACTGACTGATTTCTTGCTAATTTGAAGTCAATGTTTTGGACTCTAGCTCAGTTATTTCAATTGCATTTTGTAAGAGACAAATTACTTAAACTGTTCAACAGTTTTATACAAGAAAGTGTACAGCAAAACTTAAAACATAATTTTTTGACAAGTTCTCCATAAACTCAGATGGCAAGTTACAACTTGCATGCAAGCAGTTTGATATATTTGATTGACTTTTTCAGTGCTGAGGTCTTTGGATCTTGAAAAATGTCTGAACTAGCATGTTTTCCAGCCCTTCCTGGAAGTACTCGGGGGTGAACTCTAACAGCTGTCATTCATTAGCTTCAGCAGTTTCTTTGTTTAAAGCACAAAACCCTGGGCTTATTCTGCAAGGGAGACCTACTAGATCTCTAAGGGCTTTGGTTATTATTTAGTAAGTTCAGAAACTGTTGACATTCATTGTATTTTTTTTTTTTCCTGAAAGTTTACACTGTAATTTGTGGATGTAGTGAGGGCAAAAGATAAAACTTATGTTCTTTGTTTTGTCTCTATATGTCCTTCTGTACTTCTAAATCCAGGCCCTGTCCCACCAGGGAGTGGTGGGACAGATAGTGGTGATAGTGGTTATTCTGCTGGTGACCTGGTATTCAACATACGGTCCGTAGGTGGTTAGGGAGAGGGTTATTCTATCACAGGACAAGAAGTCAGAGTGCCTATTGAAATTACCAGGCGGCAGGCTTAAATCAAGCAAAGGCAAGTTCTTTTTACGTAGCCCAGTCTGATGGGTACAGGATGTTATGGAGACCAGGAGTATATAAATGGGCTCAAAAAGGGAACTGAAGAAAATCATAGAAAGGCTTTTAAATGCACAGATGCAAAACCAGCCTCTGGCTCTGGCTGTCCCTGAACAGCAAATTACCATATCTCACTCAGGGATGTTAGAGGAAGAGTCAATCTTGCCCTGTTTTTTTTCTACTCTCTCCCAAAATACCCATTATTGGCCACTGTCAGAGGAAGGAGCCTGGCTTTTTATAGATTTGGTCTGATTCACTGTGGCCGTCCTTATGTTACTGACCCCCTACGTCAGTGAAACAGGAGTAGGATTCATGGCTGAGTACACATTTTCTAGTGTGGAGGAAAAAAGTAAAAATCATGTCCTCAGCCACACCACAACCTGTTCTCACTGTGTTAATATGCAAGGTTAATGAGCATAAACACATCCGCTTGACCTAAACACATTCCCTAGACTAAGAGCAGGAGTGCATTAGATCCTGGGATGGTTTGAGAAGAAAAAGTAAAACAACATCAAGTTACTCTTAATTCTGCTGTGGTCTTATTTGGTTAGCTCACAAGTGTTCAGGAACAGCAAGAAAAATGCAGGCTTCCAGTGTAGTCCAATGCCAAGAATGTAATCCACAGTTTGTCCTTAATCCCATGAGGATCATCTCAAATGTTTCCAGTGCTTTTGGCAGGAATATTAAATTACAAAACCTAGGATACTTGCCAGAAACAGAAAAAAGCCAGTTCACAGTAAAAGCAGTGCCCCTGCTCTACGCTTCTGCAGGAGCAAAATGGCATGTCAATATGGACAATTACTTTGAAAAAACAAATTAAAAGGGCAACTTCTCATAAGTGTCTTACAGCAATCCATTCCAATTAGTTCCCATTACTAAAATAGGCACTGCTTGGTGCCTGATGACAATTCAAGGAAGTAAGTGAAGGTGACTGTCTTGTCAATATATTGAGCTTTTCTTTCATGCAGCTAAAAGTACTTATCTGTCTCATTTCCAACTCATGCTGGGACCTGAGCTCCAGAGCCCAACTTCTGTTTTGTCTGCGTGTCAGAAGGAACTTGCAGAACACAGTGGGGTTGCTTCAGATTCACCCTGATACAACCAAAACCAGAGTTCAAAGATTGCTGTTCTTGTTTGATTTACCATAAGAAGGTACTTACACCTTTGTAAAATAAATCCTCGACTATGCAAAGAGTTCCAGGGAGAGGGAGTTGGAGAACTTTAAGGTCTTGTGCATATGTCAAGCCTCCTTTGAGAATTACATGCAACTCAGTACTTGCTTTATTTGTCAAGGTGAAAGTCCCTTTTGTGTTTAGAGTGAATCTTTAGCTGTTTCTGATGAAATTGTTATACTAGGGTACTTTCATGGGTGTAAGCTCTCCACTAGAGAAAAGGACAAATTATAAACTGTTTATTTATTTAGTTGATATTGGAAAATTTTCATCTTACATCAGACACGTTGACTTTGACACATTTTCCTTCTTACTTTCTTTTCCTGCTCTCTGTCCCACATGACTGCTTTTCCAGGGTCTGCAGGGGGGTGTCTGACATTCTTATCCCTTCTAAGCAATGCTCCGGTCGCTTCTGCAAGAGGTAGAAACACCAATGATTTATTTAGTAATACATTTGAATTTTGTCACTCTATTTGTATTCTCTTCCTCATGCTTTATTGAAGAGCTGTCCTTAAGATCAGCTAGAGAATTAATTTGGAAATTCCAGCTGTACCTTACCCAAAATACACATCCTACAGAATACCAAGGGTACATAGATGTCCCTTTATTGGCTATTCTTTTAAAATAAAAGGAGTCTGAGCTTCAGCCTCTGGATTTTTTTCAGTGCCTACCTCATTTGGGTCCATTGATGCTATGATGATGTAAACAAAAAATAATGTAGTTACACAGAGCTGGTAACATTATTTTATTGCCATGCTGTTTAGCACCAATGCCAAAAAGTCTTCATGGATGGCGCTGTTCTTTGCTGGTGCCTCCCACTCAACAAGTGTCCTAACTCGGGCACAAACATCACAGAATCTGTCTGTTATTTTCTGTCAAGAATGGGGTGGCTGAAAAACACTTTTCTCCTTCGTATCAGACAGTCGTGCTTTTCTGCAGTGGCAGGAAAGGGTGGAGAGGAGGAAGTGTTAACTTCAGGGCTGCTTTCATGTTGATCTTTCTTCCCTTTTCTTGGTCTGGGGGATATTTATGTCTGCCAGCTGGGACTCACCTGCGGCTGCATGTCGTACATTGCAAGGCCGATTGACATTTTAGGGTGCTTAAAAGGCCTATATATGCTGTTGCATTTGTACCAGATATGTTAGAAGCCCCATCCTGTATCACATACGCAACTGCAGCCGCAAACAGAAAATAGGATGCATTTTCCACTTGTTACTCAGGTTCTGATAAATCTAAATGTGAGACAGCATCTAGCTTGTTATCTTGATTCTTTTTGTAGGTCTGTTCAGATGAAAGGGTTTGAAAGAACACCGAAACTAGAGGGAAGGTGACAGATCAAATACATGGAGGAGCGACGCACACTCTGCCTCTCTCTTGTGAAAGAGGTAGATATAGGTTCTGGAAAGCTTTGGAGCCACAAGGCTTGTTAAACCCACCACCGCACATTTTTCAGAGGAAACTGGACACATATTCAGGGAAATGTCACTGGAAACATTAAAGTTGCTTAATGAAATAACAGCACTGCTTTCTAAACATAAGCTCCTCTTCCTTTTAGTTATAAGTCACTAGTTACTTTAATCAAAGAAAACTGTAAGATATATTTTTCTTGTTAACTGTATACCTGATGACATATTTTTTCTTCTGTTGAAGATCGACTTGACCTTTTGTTAAAACAATACCACAGGGTAACTAGTTAGAGTGTTAAGGAGAAGTGGCAAAGCAGTAGCATTGGCAGAGAGAAGAAAATTGAGGCTTCCCACTTGTTACTGTCAAAAATGTATGTGACTGACAGCCTAGTCAGCTGATTCCATGCAGCAGTTATTTTGCTTTGTGACCTCCGTTTTCAAAACCTTGGATGCTTAACTTAAAGTATACAAAAGCAAGTTATGCATATTTGCTGAAAAAGCGTACCTTTCAAAGACTCTCTGGCAAGGCATTTAGACCCTCATGTAAACTCCAATTCTTCAATTGCCATGTTTGCTGAGCACTTGTGAAGGAGTATTGACTGCAGAGGGACAGCCATTTCATATGCCTGTACTGCAAACAGTGTTATGTTGGCGGTGTAATGTGAGCGATTAAAATGCATAAGTAGTTGAGTACATGGGGTATCTGAGGCTAGAGTAGACCCACTAAACATACTGAATAATTAGCTTCACTGAAATCAGAACCAAAATACCTGGCATTTAAACAAGAAATGCTGGCCTCTCTTCTGTGTACTATATACAAGATTAAAAATGAAACAAAATTAAGCCTTGGAACACAATCTCAGATAGGCTTGGAGTCCTAAATGAAAGAAGGAAAAAGGACACAAATTCAATAACTGAATTCAAAGCCTCCGGTAGGTTCCAGACTCAGCATGGGAGGATCCAGAGGGAGTGGAGCACAAACCTCTTTTTGCAAATAAGGGGAGAGCCTTACTGAAGGAAGAGAGGGATAACATAGCTGGTTTGCTTGTGTTTAAACTTGTCTTTCAACTGAACAGAAGTTCTAGTTGACTTCAGTGAAGTTTTGCCAAAATAGAACTGTATTAGGCACTGAATAGGATTTCAGGACTTCAGGTTCATTGATGTACTTTATAGCCCCTTGGGAAATTGTAATCACCTATTTTCCCCTTAGGAAGTGACTCCGTAATGATATTCTCTGCTTCTTACATTATGTTGTGCAGATTTGGTAAAAAGCCTTCCCCCCCGCCCGCCAACTTTTAGCATATTGTTACATTGCTTAGTGCTGGCATGAAATTAAATAGCAGCAGTTTGGGACTCACGCTGCTTTGCTTTTTTTTTTTAAGTATTTTTTGTGTTGTTCATGTTTACTGTTGTTTTATTTTAACAGCCTGGATAATATATGGGGTGCTTTAGTTGAGAAGAAATTGGTCNTCCCCTTGGCACTTCTGAAAACTAGCATTATGTGTTTCAAGACGAATATCCAAAAATGACTGTATGAGTCATTAGGTAGTAAGCACTCTTGGGGCTAGCCAGTCTTCCTGTTCTGCATTTATGCAGTGTGTAATATTATAGGGGTCTGGATCTGAGTGTCTTATGAGCTATGCAATANGTAATGATATTCTCTGCTTCTTACATTATGTTGTGCAGATTTGGTAAAAAGCCTTCCCCCCCGCCCGCCAACTTTTAGCATATTGTTACATTGCTTAGTGCTGGCATGAAATTAAATAGCAGCAGTTTGGGACTCACGCTGCTTTGCTTTTTTTTTTTAAGTATTTTTTGTGTTGTTCATGTTTACTGTTGTTTTATTTTAACAGCCTGGATAATATATGGGGTGCTTTAGTTGAGAAGAAATTGGTCATTCATTTTTTTTATTAGCATTCTTGAGGCATGCTGGTCAGATCATACTAACTGTAAAACACTAAGCAATGATTAATGAACCCTTTGGAGAATGTAGGTGAGTCCTGCTTCACGTTACATTCCGATGAGCAGAAGGACAACTACCGACATTTTCAGAACATTTGCTAATGCTGTGAGCTTCAATATCTGGGATATTTGCTATGTGTTGGGCCCTATTAAAACAGCTTAGTTTCCTGTTGGCAGACCATACGTCTTTAAAAAAACATTGCCAACCAGAAATGCTGGCCACAGGGTCTTAGATAGAATTTGTTCACTTTTTGAGCCTCATCTTGAAGGATGCTGAGGATCTGCAGCCCTGGTTCTTAGTGCTGAGAGTT
>WAAD01018569.1:0-10367 GCA_013389945.1 Fregata magnificens | reverse complement strand
CAGGTGAGAGCTCAAGGATCTCCACTTCCACAGTTACAAAGCTGCATGTAAAAAAGACTTCTATGCCCTAGCACCAATCCTACCATAAGGCAGCATTATTCTCACCTTGTAAATAACCTAATGGTGATTGAGACAGCTGAATAATGTTGACTGGAGACAGATAGGGAAGTCCGATGGGACAGGTGTTTCCAGGACCTTGGGTTCTCTGCTTCTGGTATTGATGGGTTTGGATAGACACAGGATCTTACAGGCACTAATGACTGATAAATCCTTGACTTTTTTTGGGGGATGTGTGGTAGAGTTCATCTTGAAAGCTTGCAGCTTCAGAAAGCCTAATCCACAGATCGGGTTATTTAACCAAACAAGATGTTTAATAAAGGTCGTGTGATAACTCTTAGAAACTTGGAGGGCTTCCCTGGATAAGGCAAGGGCCCCTTGTTAGGAGGGAGACAGCTGGTAAGGTGGCACATCACTGTTATTTGCTTCCCACCTCATATGTCAAAGCAAATCTGACCCCAAACCACTTCCATTTCTTTTGCACATTCATTCCCTTATGCTCACCTGGAGTGTGAACTGGAGACAAAGTTGTAATGGGAGTAGACAAACATCAGCACTTGAGCATTTCTGATTTTTCATGAGATGAATGTACATTTATTTCATGTAGCAAATGATATTGACTGGGTTTACTTTCCTGTGCAAACTGAGTATTAGTGGTGACCCTAATTCTTAAGGTCTGACTTGTGATTTCATGGCTTCCACAAGCCTATCATTTCTAACAGTGCACAAGCTGAACACATTATTGCAAATGATGTATTCATTGGTTGTAGTTCATCTTTCTGTTTGCATGCTGTTAACAGCATGCAGATGGATCAAAATGCATTTTTTTGTTCACTATTTAAAATTGTTCAAGCACTTTATCTATTCATTTAAGGGGGACATACATCAGAATAATGAAAAATATTGTCAGGTAATGTAAGTATTTGATATGCATGATGTGTGATTGGTTACCTTTGTCATGTGATGCTGGTTTTGTTCCATGGTTTTGTGATTGTAGCTTTCTAAGCAAGAGGAGAGAAGTCGGAAATTTCAGTATGGCCATAGGAACATTTTTTAATAAAAGACCTCATATTAACACATGCACTGTGACAGAGCAACGAAGGAAATGGTTTGCAGATTTTACCAAAGAATGACTGATACCTGGGCACTGTAACAAATGATGTCTTTCTCTAGAATTACATTCTTCTACAGACTTTGTTCTTTAAAACCTGGTGCAAAGTCTTTTCATGGGGATCTGTAACATTGTTCCATAAAGGAGCTTGTTCATGTATGTGTATATTCCTTTATGTAAAGGAGCTGGGGATATTCTTTCTGACTTGATATAACAAATGAATTGTTTGGTGAAATGGTTTACATGTGCCTTGAGGGTATCTCAGTTATACATCTTGTTGTACAGGCAGAAGAATAAAAATATCCATTAGACTGGGTATAGTAGTAATTGCTCACTAAAAAAAGAAAACCCACAACATCCCATCATTTTTTATGGTTGTAAGTTACAAACACTCTTGTGTTCTTATCATTTGCTATAAATTCAGTCTTGGTAGTGACTTGGGTGCATTGTAAATATCTGTATACACTTTGTATACACCTGTTAACATTCACAGAAATAACTTCAGATCCCTTACAAAATGCATGTATTGATCTGTGCTTGCATAGATAAATAGATCGATACTCAGAAGCCTCTAGACAGAGGTGAACATCAAGTACAAATGCAGCAGCACAGTAAAGCATCAGCACAAAAAGTATGGTACACACTAGAAATTGTGAACAAAGTATATTCAGAAACAGCATTATAATCCTTATTCTGGATTCTTCAGGTTCTCCTTGTGTCATAGAGGAAAAGTTACAGAACTTTTAATATCTCCCATTTGTCACGCTTACCTCTGAGGTGCACGGCAAAAACACACAGCATCCTAATTGTACCATAAAAAGGGAATTATTTATAAAATGGAAAGCTAGACCCTACGGACTGTGAACCATTCACATACTAACTATAAACCAAATCAAATTAATCTAACAATTCCAAAGGGAGCTATATAGTTTAAACAAATTAGGGGAAGAAAAGAAGCCCACAACAGTTTGATAGAAAATATGCAGCACCAGGTTAAGCAAATGGTTTTCTACTGAATAACAGTTTCTAATTTATGTGGCAATGAGTGAGTGTAGTAATTAGACATAAAATTCATTCTTTATGTTTTGCCAGAGTCTGAGTATAAATTGATACCTTGATGTGTTTCACTGTTTTCTACCAGCTCACTCAGAAGCAGTCTCAACCGATTTTCTTCTATTCTAAAATAAGATAGAACTGGTCCCAAAATTTTGCTGGAATCAAAATAATTAGATAACCCTGTATCCAAAGAAGCAAGGCCTTTTTTTTGCTTTTTCTTTGATAAAAAATGACTTCCCCTCCAAATTCTTACTACTGGGAGAAGATTCTTTACTTGGCTATCCCGGTTTATAGCCATGTAATTTTACTGACCTCTGACGAGTTGTGCCTGATTCACACCAGTGAAAGACTACAATTAACAGCCCTGTTTTCATTTTGCTTCATTGTCACCTTCAGTAGCAAGTGTAGGGGAAGCAAGGGTCATTTGTCCCAGCTAAACTTTCTTGCTCTCACTATAAGTGCACAGCTCTCATTTACTGTCTGTAACCCAATGACTCTGGCACATCCCCAGGCTAGTAAGGCAGGAGGCATGGTGCGACTCTGTCACTCATCTGTAGAGGGGCAGTGGTGGCAGGCAGCAGACTTTTGCCAGTTTCTGCTCAGCTGCTTTCCTGTGAATGGCAGAAAACTCCTCCAGCAGAGGAGAGAGGAACCGGGGCAGAAGGGGTTGGGGTGGAGCACTCTAAGGGAAGGAGAAGCAGCATTTGCTCTTTCATGTCCCACAGAGCAAGCCATGACTATGCCTTGCGGAGAGTAACATATCCCTTCAGAAACTGGAGTCTGACCAACTGTCCAGCCTTGGCTATAATTGCTGCCTGTTGAGTCTGAGTTTTAATTTTTTTTTTTGCTTCTATTACAATTTAAATACAAACCTCCTCTGGAAATATGTTGTACCAGGACCGTATTCTAGGCCTCGTATTTTGCCAGTAGTGGCCTGAGCCAAAAATTGCTGAAAATTAACATCCTTCACCTGGTATCAGATTAATAGCTGCTGTACTTACTATTGTAGGTTCACAGAATTACAGACTGGCAGAGGTCGGAAGGGACCTCTGGAGGTCATCTGGCCCAACCACTCTGCTCAAGCAGATGTTGATCCTCAGACAGGGTCCTATGGCCATAGAAACCAAAAGCCTGTTGCTGACACTAGCTCCACAACCAGTTGTTGACATGCATTATCAGTGACCTCCTCCTCTCTCCATGCTGGCAGGGCTGAGGATAACATCACCTGGGTCCCCATGTCCCTGTCTGTGACCCCCAGAGCTCTGTAGTCACCTTTGATACTCTCCAGGTTGCCCCAGCAGCATCATTGGTGCCCACATGTAAGAACATCAGGGGGTACTAGTCAGACAGTCGGACAAGCTTTGGCAGTCTCCCCACAACATCTCAGATCTGGGCTCCCAGCAAAGCAGCAAACTTCTGTAGACAACAGGTCAGGTTGGCAGGTGGGTGCCTCTGTCCCCTGCAGCAGGGAGTCACCCATTACTGTCACTCACTGCTTCCTCATGGTAGTCTTGCATGCTTCAGGGTCAGTTGGGCCAGATGATTCACTTGAAAACACAACTGGTTTTCTCAGCCTTGAGGGCAGTGAACCTATGTTGTATCCTCTGCCCTGCTAGGGACAGCTGCTCCAACTGCTGGGTAATGTGCCCTGTGGCACGTCACCACCATACCCAAGAACATTTAGGCTGGTCTGGACTCAGAGAAGGACCCCTTCTTTGCATGCTTCTGCCCAACCTGCTGTCCTTGGGATCTGTGCTCTGGGCCTGGCTTTTATTAAGGCTTCTCCATAGCACCAGCTAAAAGGGTGCTTGACCCTCCCTCATTGTGGAGTGCCTGCAACAAAGGCTAGCAGCACCCTCGGTCAAGGGCAGCTGGCCAAGGTTTGAGGCTCCATTCCTTGTATCTGCTGGCCCAGACAGATAGTTGTCTCGTTAGGTGGGCATTCTTATTTGTTTGGGGCTTTTAAATCTCATTAAGGGTGAAAGTTCTGCAAATTGTAGTACTGTTAGAGATGAGATCTCTGTGTTACTGATTAGTCTCCTTCCTGAAACCCTTAGGAGACTAATTGTTGCTCACTGCTCTCTGTATGTTCTTCCATGTGTTCACCCCAGATGGTCAATTGATCTAATTTGATGTCCAAGGCAGCCGCAGCTTCTCGTGGCCTGGCAGATATTGATGTTTTGCAGCAGCATGATTACAGATCCTTCCCTTCTGGATTGCATTGTGGCTCCAAGGGAAGGCAGACAGATCCCGCTGCCCAGCCCTAGGCAAAGAGTGATCTGTATGACCACTGACAGCAGGCACTTTGCCTGGCGGAAGGGGGAAAACGTGCTGCTTTTCATTGCTGTTACTCCTTCTCATTTTGAGAAGAAAGCGTTTGGATCTTTTAATAAATATTTGGATTTAAAAACCTGCTACTTGTGATTGAAGCCTTGGTTTTGATTATACAAGTTTTACATCAGCTTTTAAGTTTTCAAGGGCTATTTATGATGAATACCAGTTGAGGGCTAATGATGTTAAGGAATTCTGATGCTTGATTTTTCTAAAGACTACTCAGATTAGGTAAAATATTTAAATAAAACTTCACAGATGTTGCTCTCCAAAAAGGAAAGCCAGTCCTCTCTTTGTAGAAACATAAATTATAACTAATTTTTTATATTACCCGCCATATAAAAACCTTTGCTTCTTTTGCTACAAAGTATTTCTCTTCCAGAGACCAAATTTCCCCCAAAATGCTGCTACAGGTAATGTTTATATCTTTTTTCTTTAGTCATTGCTTTAAGCATGGCAACTGCATTGGACAGAACCCAAATTTTCTTTGAAACTGATTAAAGTTTAATTGTAGAGGGAAGAATAGAATTAATAAATGCCCAGCTGTGTTTCTTGATCTCTTTTCTGGTCTGTAGTTAGTAGAAGATAAAAAGAGGCAATCACTCTTTAACCATGTAATTAATTTAAATATTGGAATAACTTAGCATTCATGAATTCATCTCTGGTTTATCTCCTCATTTTATATCTTTGTTTATCTTATCTTAAAGTCTGTTGGTTTCATCTACGTCCAGGCCTGTGGGTGCAAAGGAAGCGAAATAATTTTAGTTTTGTCGTTACTGAAATAAATATACTGAAATTTGTATGCTGGTCCTCGCTTTTGTGGACAAAGGCATTTTGATTTTTAAGGAAAATATCAGTGGCTAATGAAATCTGACCGGTTTGATTTACACTAGTGATGATGTCTTCATTAGTCAGAACGAATGATTAATCTCTCCTTGCTGCAGCGGCTGTTGTGTTTTCTGAACCAGCCATTTTAATTTTCAGGTTGACAACCAGTCAGAAAGAATCCATTACGGATGATCAAAGCTCATGTGAAATAGTTTTTGCCTCTAAAATGATGAGTGGCACTGGTCTGAAGTCTGCAGAAAGTTATTTGTGCTGTAATCTGCAGGTTTCGATGCCACCTGCTTGGCAATCTGCATGCTGACACCTACCTTGTTCTTCCCTGTGCTGGTGAATTTTACCTCTTTATCCACTTTGTCAAGGTAAGCACGAGAGCCAGGAGGAAGCCCGTCCTACAAACCTAAGGTGGGTGAGAGGAGGGTCTGCCGGGTTCCCACCCTGGGCAGGTGTTGCCTTGTGATCCTTGACGTGGTTTTGGTCCATGCCACCAAAAAACCTCACAAATCCTAAGCATGGTTTGGGAATTACCATGGGCCAAGTGCCATTCCCAATAAGTAGCCGGGGCAGGGTTCATCGTATACTTTTATTTATTGGCATAGACACAGCCTCTGCTATTCTGTTCTGGTGGGCCCGGTGGGATACACAGGACCCAAACCTTTTGGCTGGCTGTACGTGAGTCTGCCCCAGACCTGAAACTAGTACAGATTAATCAGTAGCAATAATTTCCAATAAATTCCTTTGTGACATAAGGTTTGCTAGCTTTTCACTGAGATTTGTCAGACCCAGGCTGGAAGCGTAACACCATTGTGTTTTGCAAATTCGCAGCATTTCTGCGTGGTGTGATTAGGGATCACAGCAACTCTACTGAGCCAGGAGTTAGAGTAAGAGCCACAGTAGGGAGGCAGAGACTCCACAGCCACTCCATGAATTAAAGATGCCGATGCATGCGTCTGACCCAGGGTTTTAACTAGGTCGGGGCTCTCCACACAGAGTCTGTGTGTGGGTGGTCAATCTACCTCATCTTGGAGAAAGGTAAGAAGTTTTATTACCTTCAGTTGAGGCTTTTAAAGACACAAAATCTTAAAACTCCCCTTCAGGATGAAACTCATATATGTGCATACACATACATACACATATGCATACATATTTACATACACATATATATGCATACATATATGGAGATATATATATGTATTTCCCTTGGGAAAAAAGACATCCTCTCGGTGGCCTGCTGGTTAGGTCATGCAGTTCAAATTGAAAGACAAGTTCAAGTCCCTGCCCTGAACCAGGCAGGTTGCCCACAGAGTAATGATTTTACATTCCCACAAATTCACAGTTTTTCTTCCAATGGAAGAACTAGACCAGGTCATTCAGGAAGACATGGAGGCTTCTCGTGCACACAGCATGCATGCAGAGCAAACACTGCTCTTCTCTCAGTGCTTCAATATCGCCCTTGTTTGTTCTGCCTTCCTACGTGGAAAGAAAAAATTTTGTTTTCTTTTCAGCTGTACAGTTACAGTCATGTTTTAAGACTTCAGAGTACCTCATAGTATCCTTATTAAAGGATATAAAGATATTGTTTTTTCATAAAACAAACTTAATTCCCTGTTGTTTGTAAGATAACGCTACATACTCTTTTCTAACAAGGCCAGTGTAATTCCTGAGCAAAAAGGGAATTTGAAAGTTTTTGTTAGTAGGCTGGATGCTGTATAAGATTTTTTATCATGGCAGGAAGTTTACACTCTCTTCTGTTGCAGCCTTTTTATGGTATTTTTCTCTGTGGGAAATTATTTGCAAAATTGCTTTTGTAGTTTCTACCCTTCAGTTAATTCTGGTAAGAAGAAACATAGAAATTTATATTTATTTGCTTACGGTCATTCCCCCAATCTCAAAATGTGTTGTTTCCCTCCCCCTCAAAAAAAAACCCCAACCCGAACAATGAAAAGAACTATTCTCACTTTACAATACCAGTTTTATGTTTTCTCAAAGTCTAATGTTTTCTGATGCCAATGGAAAAAAAACCAATAAGGAAAAAATACCATTCCGCTTGTAGTTTTAGGATTTCTTTTCTTAGTAAGAAAACAAACATTCTGTGTTTACTTCTGTCCATCTGCTTTTGGTTCAGGCTTTCTTTTTCTCTGTTTCTTAGGTTCTGAATGGACTTGCATGAGTTCCTTAAGCACAGGCAGAAATAAACAGTTCATTTGTAAGGAAAATTGTATCCTACAACTTAGATCTGTTATACCAATGAAAAAAACCCTTCCTCTCTGACATAGTCAAATCTGTAAAGCCTTATCACAGAATATCATGTATACAGAAAGGTTCGTAAATGGAGCAGGGTGGCAAGACATTTATCTTCTGAATAGTTAACGTACTCCATAGCAAATTTTTGTTTGAATAATTGTAATGGCTTAATGTAGCAATTCCACTTAGCTGCTCTGGTGGTTTCAGCAAGCCCCAGAGTTTGTAATCTACAGCCCAGAGTTTTGCAATCTCTGGGTGTTAAATGCTTCCTCAGTCAAAAAAAGTTCCTGGAAATGTCCATGCATTAACACCATGCGTTCCACCCCAGTGTTAGACATATGCAAGAGAAGGTGGTATGGCTGGTGAAGGCTGGTCAAAAACTTGTCTTTTTCTCCAAAAAACATTAGCAAAGCTAAAGGACAAAAGGATGTTTGACAAAAAAACTCTTATTTTCTGAAAAACTAAGTCTCACTTTCCTGACGCTTTTGGCCTTTCTTCAAACAAAAACACTTTCCTGTACCACTGACTGCCCTTGTGACAGACAGCTGGACAAGAGCCTGTAGCTGACCAGGAGGCACCACAAGAGATGTTGTCTGGCTGTGAGTCTTCTCCTGTAATAAACAGTAGGTCCATAACCTAAATGAACAATTATTCCCGCAGCAGTCCTGTGTAAGAATCAGAAATTTTTTGGGGTGCTGGAATTACCAGTTGACCCTCTGAAGAAACCAATTGTAAACCAACTATGTGGAAGAATAGCCGACAGAGGAAGCATTCAGCCAAGATTTGTGGCAAGGTTGTGCTGTGCTCTCAAAGGAGCTGTTGCATGCTTGCATACATTTAGAGTTGTCCTTGTGCCAGGGCCTTGGTATTAAATAGGATAGAACTTCAGTGGGGAGTCTAGCTTGTTTTCTCTATTACAAAATTGTGTAATTTTAGGTTATTGTTATCTGAAAATTGAAACATTCATGCATTTAAAATGTTGCAGGATGAAGATTTGTAGAGCCCTCAACTATAAGTAATAAGGGGAACTTTATTTTACCTATTTGTGGTCAAAGTTGTTCAGTAGAATGGATGAAAATGTGCTAGCATGCTTGTTTTTATGAAAAGAGAGAATTTCCTTGTATCACCAAAAGAAAAGGAGCAGAGCCAGTCGGCATACACAGTTTGTAAGGAGCGGGGGATGCTGACTGAAAGAAGAAAAAAATTTTGGAGAATGTTCATTGCAAATGCATTGCTGTCTCTTGAAAATAATACACATTTGGTGATATCCGACTAATGATCTTACAGTAAAAGCAAATCTGGGGGATTTGCAGCCCTTTTTTGTTCACATTCTCAGGAGGGTATTTCTAGTAAGTGCTTCCAAAAAGAACTAATTTGGAAAACTTACAGAGAAAATCAAACAAGATTTTCTTCTAAGGGTCCTCAGAGCCTGATTACACTGGTGTGACCAATCTGTTATAAATCCATGGATTGTTAAGGATTTTACTAGTTTTATTTTTCTTTTCTATTGTGACATTTGTATATAATTATATGTTTTCTGCCTGTGCCTGGGCTCTCTGTCTAAACTGATAAATCCAAAATGTGTTTTGTGAGCAAAACTTGACAGTGAAGTCTTGGGCAGTCTTAATCTCTTTATATGATATTTGTTTCTTAGATTTGGATTGCATTTGACAAACTCAGACCCACTTGCACAGTTAAGGGACTCTGTGTTGATGTAAAATACATGCCAGCAAGGCATACTTCAGTGGTTCTAATTCCTTATACATGTTTTTGTGCCCTCCTGGTGATGACTGAGTTTCTTAATACTTACTGTTGAATCCCCTAAAATAAGAGTAATGTTACCACTGACACTGTAGGATCCAATGAAGCAAAAAAAGATTGGATGGACAAACTTCTGCAATCACAGGCTCATGGAGGTTTTGTTTTCTGTGCCTATTTTCTTGTGGAACAATATACCCCCCAAAAAATGCATTTCAGTTGTACGTGTGTATATAGACTACTGAATGAGTATGGTATCTCCCATTATTGTGTTACTGTAGCACTGAAAAAGCTAATGGAGGATTTGAACCCCCTTGTGCCAGGCATTTTACAACTTCAGAAGTACTGATTCTCAGCAAGGTTACATTCTAGGTGTGCTTTCCTCTTAGGCAGAAGGCATTAATATGAATAGTATTATCTAATAGTACTAGCACTTACACTGTCATTTTCCCCAACTCACAAACTTCAACAAAGTTCTCATTATGGCTCAGCATTTTGAGAGTTTCCTACCCTGTAAGTCACATCAGTCCTTTGAAAGTATGGGTTTCAAAACCTTTCCTTTGAATAATGAGTAAAAGAAACTGAAATGTTCATCCTTTTCATTAAAGATATCATTGTTTAGAATTATGGAAGTAAGTAAGAGCTGAAGGCCTGAAATGAGATTATAGCACTTCACAAAAGAGGTGAAGAGCAAAGTGTTTTACCTTGTCGGCAAGATCCTGTTCTTCTAAAGCCTGTGAAAATGCCATTGTGTATGTTAAATAACTGCTTAATTAAGGCCTGAATTACTTTTTTTGCACCAAAAACTGTCCAAAAATTCTGTTTTATAAGTGGTTGCAAAAACTGGATTGTAATTTATAGTTTTGGTCCTTTTTGACAATGTGCTAAGAGAGTTTTGGTAATAATAAATTGCTTTCTTATTTTTATTGACTTCCTCAACAGGTACTAATGATAGATGCAACAGGTC
>WAAD01018566.1:4028-80505 GCA_013389945.1 Fregata magnificens | reverse complement strand
GCCCAGGCTGCATGCATTGGCGTAGATGCACTTGACGCACTTTCCAGTCCTTCACAGAGTAAGTACTCACAGTCTTTATGCGGGGTGAATAGGGAGTTCTCATACCTCTCTTGTAAGAAAAAGTTGAAGACAATTCCTTTAAAACACCCCTTTTTTGGCTTCTACAGCCCTAACGCAAAGGACCTAGGCAGTAAGTGAGAAATCAGCTACAAAAAGGGCAAAGCAGAGCTGAGGTGAAGTTGGAAAGGTGAGGTCGAAGGTAGCCAGCTCAAGCCACTGTGCGCACTCAATGAATAAGCAATATCCAGCTCTGCGTTTTATTGCCAGGTAGTGGCCTTGGAAGATATGGCCTAAATCCGTTGCGTCCTTTATGTCTTGTATGCATTTTTGTCATGGAGATTGAAGATATAACATGGTAACAAGAAAAGCAATCTTCGTAAAGTGATTATTACGGGGTTTTAAGAATTTTACAAAATCAGTTCTCATTTTCCAGCCTACAGCAAAAATTTTTTTGACTGAATTATAGGTGCTCGGCACCTCTGGCAACCGGGGCCTTTCCCCATGAGAAATGAGGAGACCACCTGGGAAGACTACATCATTCGGGGCTTTCCAGAGGGGCTGTACCCGCATGATTTTCAGACTCTTCCTAATGGCTTTGTTGTTGCTCTTTTCAGCAGACCTGGGGAGCAAGTTGTAAAGATGTTCACGTGATGTAATGAATAGTCATTAGCTGATGTTGCCATAAACTCATCAGAGGGCGTTCCTTGAACAAATGCCTCTTACTGCAAAAAGCCACCAGATCTCCTTCCTCCTCAATTTAGCGTACAGAGTGTGCAGGGAAAGAAAATTAGTTCAATAATCTACTTATCCAGCCAGAAATACATATAGCCCCAAAGCACTCTGAAAATGAATGTTTTCTGTTATAAATGAATGTTTTCAAAATATTTTTAGAGGGGGTTTTTGGTTTTGCTTTTGTGGTCGGTTTGGTTTTGGTGGGTTTTTTGGGGGGGCGGGGGGTAGGAAGAGAGATATGTGAAACATTTTAAATTACTTTTGATTAGATATATTTCTTTCCTACCACAACAAAGATTGAATGGGTTTTATTATTTGAAAGTGTTCTCATTCAGTTTAATGACCCTTTTCCCACACTTTTCAACTGTACAGGATCAGGACCTTTCAGTGTAATGGATTTTTCTGAGAAAGGAATGAAGTACCACTAATCTGACCTGACTGCTTGGAGTTCCTGGATTAGACTCATAATCTGACACAAACCAATTAACCTGGTTTTACTTTGGGCTCATAAAATATGAAATATGCTGAAGTATTTTGAATAATTGAATAATAGATGTGACTTCTAGCAATATGAAATACAGGCAAATTATTTACATTTGGGGAAAAAAAACCCCCAAGGCTGCAGGCAGCATTCTGGGCCTTTGCTGTCGTGCCTGGTTTTTGGTTCACTAACAGTACAAACATTGATTAATGAGTTCAGTAAAGATGTGACGAAGCTGTTGCTGCTGCTGCCTCGTGTTTGTTTTCCCTTTTCATGACACATTGAGCAAGATATGGAATCTTGTCCAAAAGATTGTAAGTGATAAAACATCACAGTCATGGGAGAAATGTACTGTAAATGGCATCTTTTAGTTGTGATTTCTGCCTTCCATCAGCAAGAAATGATTGAATCTACTAAATGAGAGGAGGCTGCTGAGCCAGTTAGGGTATTATTGAAATGGATTTTGACATAGACTGCTGCCTAAACAATCAAAGATTTCAGCAGGGATAGGGCACAGTGTATATATCCTGTCTATATAGCATTTCAAGCACCTTGAGGGTTCTTTTTCCCATGGCTCCTGACTGTAAGGTTTTCCTCTACGTTTGTGGTGGCTGGAATTGGTATGACTTGACTCCGTTCCTATCCTGAAAAACAAAAAATCATATGACACCCCAGAATATTGAAATAAGAACAGAAGTTAGTCTCGTAGCCAAGTTGAGCTTTGTGAAAACAGAAATAATATGAAAGCATGTGAGTGAGAAAAAAGGGGAACCAGAAGTAAAGGAGCTGTTGAGAGGAAAAGTATCTCACGCTGTAGTTAGAGTAGCCATGGTACTGTATACCTGAAAAGAAAAGGGACTGTGAATTGCTGATTAAGGAAAAAGTGCTGCAATCCTTTAATCACAGTCATCTACTTCACGTTATGTATGGTCTCCTCGCTTATAACAGGGCTACTCACACAGTAGGATATTATTTATTTTGAGTAGCTGCTTCAAAGTACAGCCTTAAAAATGGCAGGTGAGTTGTGAGGGGTTTATAGGTGGAGAAATCCCTGAGAGTGCTTTTAAAAAAATCCCGAAGGGCAGAAATCCAGTCAGGTACACTGAGTGCCACCTAGGTCGTGCAGATGATGTTAACGTTTCTCTCTCCTGAATACACTCACACCAGCCATACGGCTTCTAAAGGGATTTGTGACAAATCCCATCTTGCCACAGTTGCCTCTGCTGAGATCGCTGGGCTAAACTTATTCTTATACCAGGGCTCATCATCTGGCTCTCATCATCTCCTGCCCCTGTCTCTGCTCATGCTTTTTACCGTTGTTGCCATTTCTAATGTGTAACTCTAGGAATGAGCTGAATCAATCAGTTGAAGCAATCTCACGCCAGTGCCACAGGCTACAAAATACTCCGAGTGGTCCGACAGGGGAGCTGGCTGGTGTGGATGCACGCCGAATAGCACTGCCATCTGAATTTTATATTGATGCTCGATTCATGGGCTGATCTGGAAAAGTGTTTTAGCTGCTTGTAGGCAAAGCGAATTAGGAATGCTTTAAAATGCTTTCAGTGTTTTTATACTTTTTGTGTGTTTGGTACAGTGAAAAAAAGGTAAATGACAGATTTGTTTTACATTTCTGTAAGCGGTAATAGCATTTCAAAAAGAATGCAGCTGGAAATATTACATGGCAAAATCCTGGCGCAGAAAGATAACTTATGTCAGATGGATTCGTGTAGCACACTCTTAATTGCCATCAGAGCCGTGATATTTAAAGTTTCAAAAGCATCTGGAAACGTGGAGGCTTTATCAACAGGAAAATGCTTAAAAATAACACATAAAATAAACACAGCTTCTTATTCATCTCTGGTGATTTTTCTAGGAGGATTAAGAGCTCTCTTACATCAGCAAGTGAGCAGCTCGTGAGGTGTATCATTAGCGAGTTATTGCTTCTGCAGAATCTTTTTTTGGGGCAAATCTGTTTTTATCATGATCTCAGTCTAATCATATTCTGCCGATTGGTGGCTCATGCAGAGAAGGCTGCTGCTTTATTACCTTTGTGTCAGCTCTATGTTCTTTTAGCAGCCTAGGAATGGATATTTACTCTGGAGAGCTTTGGTTTCCCTTTCTCCCAGCTTTGCTCACAGCAGGTGGTTGTTGGAGTGGCGTTTCTGTGTCGGGCTACATGTCTGTAAGAGACATGAGGCCTTGGAAGGATTACGGGTCGGCCTGTGATCTGAATAAGACTGTTACACAGGGAAGGTTTCATGGAGCAGTTTCTTTGCGGACAAGCAGAATTGTAAAAATGTATTCATTTCAGTGGAACTCCTCTTTCAAAATCCCTAAGCAAAGAGAATACTGAAAGTGTCGAACTGGCAAATGTGCTTCTTGCCCAGGTCTTACAATCTCTCCATTGCTCACATGGGAGCCCAGGTGCAGCTGGCAGCGCCCTGGAGAAGGCCACAACTTAGAAATGTTTCTAACCAGTACCCCGGTCCTGCCATTTTTCTTGCAAGCTCCTGCCAGGGAAAGCGTGAGGTGACACATCACCACCTCCCACTGTGGCAGGCTCTTATTGATCCCCCCCGGTGACTCCATCCATCATTTATATCCCATGAAAAATAGCAAAAGCTTCTTCCCAGGCCACTTGAAGATGATATTATATTTTGTGAATGCAGGACCTGACAGCATGTATTACAATCTGCAATTGTCTTTTTTTATAATAATTAGCTATCTAATTGCATGTCCAAGCCTAGTTGATGCATTTGCATTTGTAAGTAATTAGGATTTATTTGAAAGCATGCTGGTTTAATGTTTTGTCTCCACTTTCTACAAATGAAATTACAGATAAATTTAATTTGAAGTAATAAAGTAAAAACAAAAACCAAAACAAACACCAATCAAAAACAAAAAAACCCACCCATAAACGACACCGAACATATTGATCAATCCCAGCTCATGCAGCACTGGCTTCTGCGAGCTTTCATCATGGAATAGTTTGCCTTGAATTCTGTTGAACTTGCCTGAGTAAGATTTACTCTCTCGAGTAATAGCTGGAGGCATGTTGTGGACCCATTACAAATGCAACAACATTTGTAATGAACTTGCAGAACTAAGTACCAATTACAAGTATGTACCTGCCTAATAATTTGTTATACCCAAATTATGTCCCACAGTATCTGCCTTTTTGTCTAAATGCCAACAATCTCATTTGTCTTTCTCCTAGCCTGTATGCTCAACAAAGATTAGACAGAATAACAAATGATATAATTATCCTTCTAAATGAATATAAGGAGGAGAAAATAAAATTAAGAGTGAGGCAGGAAATTGTTAATATGTTTATAGAATTATTGTTATTGCATTAGTGAAAATAGGTTTTCATCTACTTCTGGCTTTCCTTTTGATTGCAGCAGTCATTTGAGTAAAGCAGGATCAATATATTGCTGTCTTGTAAAGTTGTTTCTACGCAGTTGCAGGCAGGTAGATACTACATTCATGAGCAAGAGGGTGAGATAGGTGTATTATCGTAAAGGAAAAATATTTTCAAAGTTCAGTTGTGATTTACTATTTCAGGTGATCTGGTTAAAGATCCATCTGTAGAAGTTACTGAGAAAAATATGTATTATTTGGTTTTGTTTCTGTTGTTTTTTTGTTCCTTTTCACTGGGGAAAAAGGCAATATCTCAGGGGAAAAAGGCTTTGTGTCAGAAAAGTCACTGGTGCTCTTCGTAACAAGTTTCCTTCAGATGCCTATGTACGCCATGGTCCCGTGATTTTTGTAGTGTGCTAGAAAAAAAGGAATACTCTGAAGTGCCAGGGCTGCTGTAGTCTGGTTTGGGAGCCCAGAGCACAAAGAACGAGAGCAGGAGATGATGAGCAGCTCTTCCCCTAAGGCGCTGGAGTGGTGGATGCTCCACAGCTAGTTTGGGTTGATGCTTTCTGCTCTCAGAAGAGAGTCTTTTTCACAAAAAGTGGAGCATATCTACAAAGTGGTTACTTTTGGAGAAGCATTGGCTTGGCAGAAAACTACTTTTCATATTCGAGGATGAGTCCAGCCTGAAATATAAACACGCCCTGACTGCATTCATGGTCAGAAAGTCAAAGCCTCTGAGGTAGCAGTAGACCATCTCACCTGGTTAAACTACAATTTCTGTGAGGCCATGGACATGTGCGCCCATTACAGCTGTGTCGGTAGGGGAGGTATTTTTGCCATGAGTCTGGAAAAAACCCTCTGCATCTCGAGCAAAATGCCATAACTGTTCTGCCACTGTTTCTCCTCTGCTTCTACCAGCTACTTAATTTGTAGTGTGAAAATATTCCCATTTATTTTTATGTGACACTGTACATGTGGTGAGACCTGATGGGATGCTTAAAATGTATGTTTTGAAACGGCTGCCTTTTGGCTTTGTGGCTTTTTTTTTTTTTTTTTTTACTGTGGGCAATATCAGCCAGGAAGTAGACTGTTTATGAAATAATATTGCCCACTGGCGGTGAAGGAAGAGGCAGATACAAGTAAGTGTTTTATGTCATTGTGACAGCTTTCAAAGCAGCTCATTCCAACAATTTAGTCCAGGAGGAAAAAGCATTAGCGTGTGCCTGCAGGAATTTTATGCTACAAAACCTACATATAAGTTCATATTAGAAAAGATTACATACATTGAACAAAAAGGCTGAAGATCTCAGGGGGCTTCAATTTCAATACCAAGCCTCAGAGAGCAGGTACAACAAATGCGATATTGCACATGCCACACTGTAATTATGGCATTCAGAAGCCCCTTACTAAAGAATGTAAAAATGGCACTCAGTGTTTAAACGAAGCAAGCTTTATTATGGTTGCAAAGCAGTCAAAAATTAAGAAATGCCAATGTTAAGAGCATTTCTGCAGTATGAATCCAGCTGCCTTGTGTTGCTCATGTTCTGGGTTGCCACGACATCTGCATATGGAGAAGGGAGCTGAAGGAAAGTTGTATGGGCCATTTATTTCATGCATTTCTTACCTTTTTAGTGATGACAGCCTTTCTGGTGTTCTTTTGTGTAGGTCTTTAAATGCAGCTGCCTAGGGTTTTAAAAGAAGAAACTGTGATGAGGCATCCACTTGATGCCTTTTGTTACTCACCAGAGCCCTCTGTACTTCACTAAGAGAGGAGCTGGTGGCAGAAGTTGCTGTTAGCCTTGACATGATGCAGCACTAGAGAGGCACCGTAGAGCCTCTCGGGAATATTTGCTGGTAGACAAGCACGGCAAGATGCCACGGTGACTTCTCCAGGCACCCCGCAGGACAAACTGCCTGGTCCCCTAACCTGGACTTTTTTGGTGTCCTCAAATTACCTCTGCCCTGTTGGTTTTCCTGCTGCCTGCTCAAGCCAAGTCTTTGCTTGTGAGGCTCCCGACTCTCTTCATGGTTTTTGTACCCAGACTCAATCCTAGTCTTGCTCTCCAGCCTCATGTTTGTAGCTGCCTTCTTCACCCAGTTTTAATGTGATACCAGTCCATCTCACCTGTTTGTTTTTCTCCTCTCTTGGCTTACATTTACCCGTGGAGGGTTTACCCGTTTACGTGGAGCAAGGTCAGCCCTCCCCTCAGAGCTGCCGCCCTGGCAGATCCGCCTCCCCCCCTCCTCTTTCACAGACTCATTTTCCACATGCCGTTTTAGTTTCTCATCGGCATTTTTTTTAACACTGCTTAAAATGAGAGGCAAGTAGTTATTTTAGAATGACTTATGTGCCAGTGACTCTGACACTGGATAAACCTTCTTCAGTAATCGACATTTAGAAGTAACGTTCTTGGCAGACATTTGATAAAACCACTGAGCAAAGTAGAAGCGTGAAGCCCGGTGGTGTTTTGATGGTTCAGTGGATTCCCACTGCAGTCCATCCTGTTTGATCTGGATTTATAAATATCAGAGCAGTTAATGCTACCGTGGAGGTTATTGGCTATGTCCAAATGTAAAGCTGTAGAGTAAATACTAATGGGGATGTAATGTGTAATATGAATAATTTGCTTAGAGCTAAGTGATCATTCTGCTGTGTGTGTTAGATTAATTGGCAACATCTTGGTGTATCCAAACTTGGATTTCAACAAATGGAGAGAAATTTAAAGAAGTAATTTTTAAAAAATGAGTACTTTATGCGTTTATAGTTACATCTGGTCTGTGATTGCTGAGGTTAACAGCTGTTCCTTTTATTGTTGCTGATTTTTCAACCATAAAATAATGCCCTGTTCCAAGCAGAGGATTTTGGGAAAATATTGGAACAGATGAACAATATTAGCAAGTTGCTAACTAAATATAATAGAGGAGGTATGCATTTCGATGTATTCAATTTTGTGGGATTACGGAGCTGGCATAGCATTAAAATGGTTCCTTATTATTAAGCTATCAGCCACAGAAAATGATTACATGTAATATTATCATTTATTTGATTTCTAATTTGGCTTCAGACAAATTCTATTACCCAAATATTCATCTAACTATAAAAATTGGACAGTCAGTATAAGCCTGCTGCTCACTAGGACTGAATGAATCCTAGGTGTTCACTGGCGATATAAAAGGTATGTGTAGCTTGCAGTCGGTAAGTAGGCAGAAAGAATAAGGGATTCTCTTCAGAAACCTTGAAATTTTCAAGCTCCTTTAAACAGTACGCATAGGGTAATAATGATATTTTAATTAGAAAAAAATTACAGCTCCATGCCACTGCTCGAAGGGACCACTTAATAATATAAAAAGTGAGACTGCATTTTCTGTAATCATTACTTTTAAGGAACTGGCTTGAACAAAGAACTTCTTTCATTGGTCTTTATAGCTCTACATTGTGGTTAGGTAGGCTATCACGCCACAAATCCCCTTTATTGGGAACCTGCCATAACCACCATCTCGGGGACTGAAAATGTATAGATTTGGTGTGCTTTTGTGAGCACACATTATTCTTTTCTTCTTTTGCATCTGAAATAAATGACATGGTATAGTTAAAAAATGAACGCACTCTTTACCAATATAAAAACTGAGAGCATGCCATGTTAGGTATTTGTTGTGTCTTGCAGGACCATAACAAGGCTTAATTATGATTTATATTTCGTATTTGTTGTGATACTTGGAAAATGCATACCCTAAGAAAATGCACAGAAAATCTGGAAAAATTGCTTTCGCCTTTTTTTTTTTTTTTTTTTTAAGAAGTTTAACATTCGCTAATATGCTCCATATTTCTAGGCATATTCATTTTTGGTATAACTTTCATAGGAGCTGCGCTGTAGTCTCCAGCACTCGATGATACTGGTTGAGATTTGGGTACAAAGCTGGGACATGGGCTGACACGACTGACTCACCTTGTACATGCATGTGCTAGAGCAGATGCACGCACAAGGATGTGCTCAGGGAGATCCTTACTTTAGGTAGCAGTCCAGCTACAGCAAATTATGGGGAAGGCTGAGCCGCGTTCCTACCACTTACTTTGATGCCAGGCTCCAGCCCATCAAGGTATGGCTGAGGACGTGGGCCTCTCGGCCACATGTCACAAGGGCTCCCCAGGGCAGGATTTGGAAACAGGCTCAGTTAAATAGCTAGAGAATTTACACTCAGCGCTTTGGGTTTGCATCGCTCATTTGCAGGGCAATAACATACGGTTATTCCCAGCTCTGGAATAAACCTTATCTAAAGACCTAATGAGATGCAGTTGTTGTCTTTGTCCATTACTTCCATAAATATTAAATAGTTGTTCTATGATTCTAAGTAAACTGGTCTCAAGTTGGCTAAATAATTATTCCAGGAGTCTCAATAACACTGCAAGGGAAAAAAACCTATCAGTTCTGTCCTGTACATGCATATAAAGGTATGGCAGTCTTTACTGTCGCTTCTCTGCTACCATAGATGCTTGTCCATGACTGCTTCTGTTATTTTGGCTAGAACAACATTCAACAAGATGCTCTCACCCTCCTACGTAATGACCGTTCTGTTGAAAATAAGTGTGTATGTGCAGAGAGGGCTGCTTTATCTGGAGAGGGCAGAGGAGATTCCAATCTGGGGAGTGCATGGCCCAAAATGACAGATAGCTTACAAGTAGCATGATGTGACACAAATATCAGACATCCAGAAAGTATGTTTTTGTTTTGAAAATTGTGCAACTGATGGCAGTTTGGCACTCTTTTTCTGTTTTGGATGAATATGGTGAAAAGGGTACATTTTGGTTATCTGTTGTTAATTTAGTGTCCGTGGATAATTCATAACTCAAAAATCTCACACACTATTTATATTTTTTTGAAGGCTGATACAATCCCATTTCCCAGTTGTAATACAATCAGGGCACCAGTTCAGAAGCTGCTGCCATATCCTCTTAATTAATGTACAATTTAAAATCTGAGGGAGAATAATGGATTAGATGAACACAGATGCAGTCAAGGGAGACGTCAAATATCTATCTAGCAATGAAACTCAAAAGGCAGAAAAAATTCAACTTCAGCTTCATGTCAAGTGTTTTCCTGATTTTTTTTTAATTTTTATCTCATGAAGCAGTATGTGGGGAAAAAACACGCCAACATTTGCCAGAGCAGCAGTAGCTGTACACTTAGCACACAGCAAAGTCTGCGTTATTTCATAGCTGTTTCAAGGGAAAGCATTTTATCTTTTTTCCTATGCTGTCTCAGCGTAATAGCAGTGCTTCCCATGTAGGTCAAGAGACCATGATTTTGTTGGTCTCTTTACCCTAACATCAAAAGTATATAAGTGTTAGCTTATTTGAGTCCCAGTGGGGCTTGCTTTCTGATTTTTTATTTTTATTATTTGGGTGCAGAGAGGGCGAATGAAAGGTCTTGTTAAGTATAAATTGGAGCACACAAAGAAAAAAATATATGTATTATAAAAAAAGATATGAGTAGTGCTCTGTGTGATAGCTATGTTAAGCATCAGTAGATAACGCAGCGCTTTTCACTGTAGATACCTCGGACCTTTTTGCTGCTTTTTTTCCCCTTTCTCCCTGTGATTACACTTTATTCCCTCTCTGGTCTCTTCCACACCTCTTAGCCTCTCCTGACCTGTGTGATATTGAAAGTACACTTAGCATGTGAAATGCCCTCATCTCAAGGATCAGTCACCCTAACACAGAGCACTTTCTTCAGGTTCAGTGACAGCAGAGCTCACTCTCAGACTCTTCTAGGGAATCGCTTCCCCGCTGCCAAAACACACTTTTAAAGTATGAGCAGTAGCCCCACGTGGAGTGAAAATAGAAATGTCCAGGATAGCAAGGCTAGTGGTAGAGACAAGATAGCAGCTCTGCCTGTGCCCTCTGTGTCCCACTCGATCTCACCTAAAGCTTTTGCATGTCAACATCTGAAATAATTCTGTATATGCTTGCATAAACCAGAGGCCTTGAAATTAACTGAGTCATCATTGGTGAAAGTTCAGTCGATAAGATTAGAAGGAATTGTGGTTGGCTTCCCAAAGGGTGCGTGGGTTGAAGGCTTTGGTCTTTAGGCAGCACTGGTCTAGTACATCCATTTCCTTTACCTAAGGCTTGAGCAAGGCTTTTTTTATAAGGAAGAATACTGTGATATTTTGTGAAATGTCAAGTGATTATTTTGTAAACTTCTCAGCAAAAATTGAATATCGGTGGCTCAGCTGAACTAAAAAAAAGAGATAATCTAATCTTTGCCATAAATGAGAGAAAAGCCTAAATAACTAACTGTGGGCCCAGATCTCCAGTTCGCTGTAGGAGCATAATGCAAAGCTTCCCTGCGAGCAGCGTTGTGCTGAACAGAGAGCTTGAAGTCACCCGTACATCCATCTGTGCTCAGTGCTTAAGCCTAGGAAACAATGTTCAATAAATGAAATTGCTCTCTATATATGATAATATAAAAATCAAGAGAATGCTAATATATACTGCAGTGCAATTGGGAAATTTGGGTTTGCTGGTGAACTCCACGTGGGGTACAGATACCTATTACAAACTATGAAGAAGTGACAGTTAAAATGAGAGTAGGTTTGAATATAGTATACTTGTGTCAGGGTTTGTTTTTTTTGTTTTTTTTTTAAGTAATTGCAGGATTCTTGCCTATGCCATGACTTCAGTTGGGTTTTCGGATTGTTTATTTTGTTTCCCCTTGTAGAAAAAAAGAAGTGCTTTCCCTGAGGTAGGCAAGGCCAAAATATTGGTTATTCTAAAATGAGAATCTGAAAATGTTCATATCTCAGCAGATATGACTAAGCCATTACTGCTTGGCTAGAGATTTTGGCCTAAAGGAAAACACAGTGTCTGGAGCTGGTCCTTCAGCAAGGCTCCAGATACCTCAGCTTTTGGATTGCCAGGTCGTAATTTCTGTCTCCACCACCCTGCAAAGCAGCAGTTCAACACCCCCGGCTCCTGCCCACCCTTCTCCTCACTCCAGCCCCGGGGAAACAGAGCATGGCAATGGTGGAGATTATTGGAGAGAATCAGCCTGGAGAGAATTAGCCTTTCTGATCCCAAATCAATTTTACCGTGAGGCTGCGTCAGGGTGGAAGTAACTCAGGAGTAAGGAAGCAGTCAGGGTGGGTGGGAGAGGACAGGCTTCCTTATTTTAGCTGTGCAACTCTGTTATGGCTTGTGTCCATGAACCCATGGTATCGAAAAATTGCCATTGATCTCCCCTATAGGCTGGGATTAATAATGGTGGAGTGAGCTATTGCGGTTTAAGCATCTGGTGTAATCCGGGATGAACGTACCTACACGTCCACAGATACACCTGTTTGCACACATTGTTTTTCTTCAGTTAGAATACGCCAAAATATTAATTCTCACATAAATAATGAAATGAGCAGTGTTCAGCTAATTTAAAAAAAAAAAAACCCACCAACTCTGGAAATAAGAAAAATGCCTAGTATCTTATGCATCTGATTATACATGTTACTAAACCAGTGAATGTATGCTTATAAATAAATATAAGAAAATATTTTATTTGTATGTATATATGAAAAATTATATTCATATTACATATGTCTCTATGTAGACATTTACTCTGTATCTAGGATCAGGTGCAGGGAGGTCAGCTACACTGAAATGATTTGCAAATGATTTCAATTTGTTTGTGCTGTATGAGGAAAGCACGCTCTTTTCCTTACAGCTGTTGCTTGCTGTGTTTTTGTATTGGCTCGCCTCTCATACCTTGAAACACACTGGCGATAAAGACAAATGAGCAAATAAAATACTTTGTAAAATATTCTGCAGGAGACTTGTTGCTCGGTGTAATGACTTTCTGACCAGTATAGATACTCTTTGAGGGCTAGTGCTTGACATGCCTATCTTTGTCTGTTAGTGTAAATTTTAATTTAGTGGATTTAATTTGTGTTGTTAAGTGGTAAGAATGTGTGTTATTGGAGTAATTACTGTAAAGCTATTTAATTATTGATTTCCCCAACATAGTAGGCTTGACATTTCACCAGATATAATGAAGGAAAAGATGCACATTAACAGGATGGATGTGGAACAAACAAGCATTTTCAATAGAGACTTAATTCATTTTAATAGATATACAGTAATTACCTAGGAAGTAAGACTGTTTTCTTCATCGTGACGTTAATGATTCAGATGAAGTGACAGAGAGGTAATGTATAGGTATATTATGACTGTGTTTAAAACACCAGGGTTGGCTTATGAAAGTCTGGAGGACACCAACGTTGGCTTTAAAGATGCATAAAACCTTCAGATTTACTCGTCTTTTTTCTTTACCACTAAATAGTTTGGTAATAACATGTATTTACTCCCCCCCATCCCTCTCATCTTTTAATGATTTCTCCATCTCCATTTCAATTACCCAGGAGGAAAGGAATCGACTTTGCTCCTAGTTGGAGAGCGTGGGGCCAGGGGGATGTGGCTGGTCTGACACAGCTCTGTCCGAAGCGGCTGGCAGCCCCCTGCCTTTCTCCTCACTTTCATCTTGGTGAGAGAGACCCCATGTCCTAAAACCCACCCTCTGCAATTTACTTTGCTTAGAAAGCTGAAGGCTTCAGGCAGCCCTGCCGGGGTTTGAATGCATGGTTTCAGGGGTCCTCAGCCGTTTTAAACTTGCTTTGTGGGCTGGCGAGCTATCTCTTTTCACGCAAGCACCTGTATTGTAGTTCAGTAATTCAGCCACAGCTCTCCTGGACAAGATAAAAAATAACTGCCCTTTCTCTTGGGAGGACAGTAGCGCATCAAACCCAGAATCAAACACAGAATGAAGACTTTCCTGTGCCGGAGAGTCCTGTATCTCTGTATGTGAACATCCTGGGACTATTAACTGAGGCCACCATTAAGGAGAACTTGAATTGCTGCACATGCTGCTTTTTCCCTCATTTTTTTAATATGCTCTTGTTACTTTCCATTTCTTGATGTGCAGTTACACCAGAGCTGATTTCCCTCATGCAGGCCCAGCCTGTAGGGCCCACAAAGCTTGCAGCCGCAGCACAACCCGGGTCAACTCCAGTCTCTGGTGCAGGGAAGGAGCTGAGCTGCCACAGCCCTGTGTGCTCCGCTGCAGCCCCAGCATCCGCCGCCACACGCAGGGGCTCATCACACGGGCTCCAGCGTGTTCCCAAATTCACATAATCCACTTTTAAAAGCAGCAGGAGTGTGTTGTTATGGAGAAGTGTTGTACTTTGAAGCAGGTTTTAGTCACGTGATAGGCCATAGATAAGAGCACAGAAGGATGCTCCAAGGGCTAAGGTTTATCTAGGATTTGAGAATTTTTAAACTATTAGGATGTATTCATGTCCAGGGAGAGTAGATGCCTGTAACTACTGTGACTTTCTCTACAGCTGATGGTATCATATAAAAGGCAAACCCAGGTGCCTGCAAAAAAAAGCAGAGGGCATAACAAGGAGACCTCACTTCTGGTAACTGTTGATCATTGCCTGGTTCTAAAATACAAGTTCTTCCAAGCAAGCGGGACTATGGGGCTTTCCCGCTTACTGAAGAGCGCATACATCATGTGCATTTTATCATAGCAACGCTAGGCTTTGAAAGAGTTTGGATTTTATGTTGGGAAGCTGTGGGTAGTCTGTCTCATTTACCCAAAGTAGGTAAGCTCTAGGAGCTGAAGGAATGTTACTGAAGTGATATCATGCTTTAGAGTAACAAGTCTTTGAATGGTGCATTTGACAGACACCTGAAGTTTCATTAAGTCTGTCCCTTGCTTGAGTTTTACAGCTATGAAAAGAAAACAGGCTGCACAGAGGCAAAGGACAGAAATAAGATAACTGGTGCTTAGGAGGTATTTCTGACCCATTGCCTTCTGTGTGCCAGGTCGGTGTCTGAGCGCGTGCACGGAGGTCCTCATGGGGACAGGCCGTGCTGGCTGCAGCTGTATGGGGAGCTGGCAGCGGGTTGCAGCCTCCTTTCAAATACACACGTACAATTTCTGCTTGTGTTCAAAACTGCATAGGTTGACACTAGGAAATGTGTAACAAGCTACGGTAGGATTGCTGGCTTCTGCAGTTCACGTGGAAGTGAAATGGAAGATTTGCTGGGATCTGCAAAAGTTTAAGCCCTGACCGAGGGAGGCTGATAGTGAAAACCGCTATTATTGTGTGGTGCATGGTACAAAGAAATAAAAGGCCAGACTGTAGCTAGGCAAGTTTTTCTTTATTCCTTCAAAGCCAGCTACCCAGATTGTAAGTATTACCAAGGGAAAGAGCAGGCTGTGTGCAGCTGCCATGCCGTTTGCAGCTGGGTTTGTAGCCAGCACTCTGCAGGGAATACCCTGCAGAAGGTCTCCGCTTTGGACGGAGATCTCACCTTTCGAACCAAAGGGAAAACCCATTTGGCCAGCACAGCCTCTTGTGATAGACATTTTGCATGCCTGACAGCTGAAAAAGCATAGTTTTTCCCTGTGTCTGTCTTGTGATGGATCAGTTCCCTAATGCCATTGTCTGGGCTCACTGCGGAGGGTGGTGCAGGGCAGGGCTGGGAGGCGGATGGCGAGAGACTTGCGAAACACTGCCACCAAATGTGAAAAACGGCCTTTCAGCAGGGCTGGGATTTGGGAGCAAACTCAAATGTGTCCCTGTGAGCTTTGAGTGCTGAGGGCAGGCGGGCCCGGAGCTGCAGCTCTCCCTGCAGCCTACCTTAGGGTAGGCTGCATCCAGCTCAGGGCCCCGCAAGTGCAGAGGTCATGGTGGCTGAGAGGGAGAAATAGTGAAAACAGTGTTTCTGTTACTGCAGTCCTCGGTTTTCCTTAGTGATGTTCAGGCTCTTGGTCCTTTTTTGTTTCCCAGACTAGTGGGAAGTGTCGTTACGTCTATTTGTTTCCCTCAGGAAAACTCCTTAAAGGAAAAGATTTTTTTTTTTTGTCTTATTTAATACACCTTCATATCATTTTACTGTACTTTGTGCTAGGCTTGCCTTGCAAAGTAAGCTGGTCCAAGTGCTAAACTCACGTAGCGTGGCTGTTCAAAATTCTCTATACAGGCTAGGCTTTGTCCTCTAGGCCCCACGCCCGAATGTTTCACTAAGTCCAGTACATGACCAAAACAGTGAATAACTCGGTAATAACTCTGTAAGACTCAAAGTTGAATAGTCGGCAGCCTCCTGAAAGACTGATGCTAATGGCGTGGCTGTCTTGTGGATAACGAAGGTCAGAAACAAGGAGGACGGGGACTTGGTCCCGTTAGACATATGCTGCAAGTCAGGGGCCTCTCTTGTCAGTGTCCTGGCTTGTCAACAGCAAACTGACAAACAGTAAAGCCCTGGATATCGCATGTACGCAGAGAAGTTTTATTCATCTCCTTTTCTTTCCAGTCACGAATATTTTAAAATAATTACATTGGAGACTTCATATTGTACTTTTACTAATATTGTGATGATGTCATTCTAGGTGCAGTAGTGACACTACTAGAATGGCGACTTCGGTCTCGAAGTGTAATTAGATGATGATTTGTTCTCTGACCTATAAATTATGATTTGGTAAAAATTGAAGAAACAATGTAAATATTAATTGGTAAACAACAAATGCTTAGCTGCTACAAGTCTGCCTAAAGCTGTATTCATACAGGCCTGCTGAGAATAAGGGCTAAATAAGATATTATAGTCCCCTGGATTCATGCTCAGCGTGTGGCTGTTAGTCAACTTATGGGACTTTAGATACTACTTATAAAATTTCCTCTAATTTTGGTGCAACCTAAATTGAAAAACTGTATGATTACAAAAATAAAAAAATGTATACTCATGAAGAACATAAATGTTTTGAATAAATGTATCTTTGGAGTAATATTAGTTTTTACAAGCAAAAGGAAACAGTAAATTTTGTCATTGCAAAGAACTTGACAGGTAGTATAATATTACCACCTGTTTTGTATATACTTGGGAAATATTAGGAAAAGCCAAGTGTCTTACCCTTTGTGAATCCAAGTCTGCAGTACTCAAAATAATTGAAAAACTAGGAATCTGAGAGTAAATCTCTTATTTCTTGCCATCTGTGTGAATGCCTTTTTTTTTTTTTAAATTATAACCTTTACTTGACTAGGAAAGCTATCTCAGCACCATGGCTGAATTTCACAGTGGTGCTCAAGATAGTATGCTTTTGTAGAAAAGGAATTCCACATTTTTAGGAGGAAGATGTAAACATATTGCAAAAGTTTCCTCTCTTTTGAAACTGTCTAGTAATTTGAGAACTACTCTTTGCATTTAAAATGAGCGACCCTTGCTGGATTCATCAATGTTTGCTAGAACGGAAGCAGATTTTGTAATGCTGTGTGCTTGCATGTAATATACTGCATCCTGAACTTCAGCTGTAGTTCCTGTAAATTATTAACAAGAAATCCATGAGAGAAAATATATAGAAACCATCTTCTGTAAATTAGTATCCTCAGATTGTTTTCAGTTGTTCCTTACCTCTTCCTTGACCTGCCTTAGTGCCGGTGATTTAACAGGCATGAAGGGCCAGACTCTCACAGTTTGGTTTCAACAGTTCAAGACAGTTTTTTAAAAGCATTCCTATTTAGGCAAGCTATGGAAGACAAAATTTTAATTTTGGGGTTGATGCGTATGTATTGCATTACTGCCGTTATTTCTATAGGCAAGCTTCTTGATTATTTTTCAGTTAGGATAGAGACTGTATCTTCTTACAGGTTAATGCATTTATGGCACAATGGATATGTATGAAGGAGGAGGGAAAGATGTATACATAATCTTAAAAAAATTTGGATTTCTGGTCCTATTTTTTGCTGTTGTGTACTAAGTTTTTTGGCCCCTCTGATGCACATAAATTGTCAACAGGAAACGTTTGAGCTTTGAAGGTTGAGGCTGGGGCTACTGCAGTTGTGCAGTCCATTCTTATAAAACAAAATCTCATCCACTTGCTCAGTCTTAAAGATCTCAGACTTCCTTCCTTCGTTCCTTCCTTCCTCAGCAGGCAAGGAAATGTGTTTGAAATGATAAATAGTATTCTTTGAGGAGATTTTTTTCCTCAAATGAAACTTGTAATGTTCTTTAAGCCCTACAATTTTCAAATTGCTCCCGCAATTTATTCATTAGAAGTTCTGCTTGGTTTTTCTGAACTTTTGGTCACCAGGCCACACGAGTTTTCTGTTAAATAATTTAAATGTTATTTAGACAGAAAACAAAGACAGTTGAATGGTTTGGATAGAAAATCTTGTGAAGAGGCAGTGTAATGCACTTAAACTCTATAACAATAATCACTTTAATGAGCAATCAAATATGCATTCTTAAAGTCTCAAGCAGTTAAAAAAAAATCTGCCATTTCGAGGGTGACATATCTCCTTTCTGTTTTGACATTCATCTGCATTAGTGTACACTTGTTAAACTTGTGTATCTAAATCCCGCTTGTCAGATATTCTGGAATCTACTTACACTTTCACCCAGGGCTCAAGTTGCACCACTCTCAAACCACTTAACACATTTCAAGTGCCTAAGTCTTCCCTCCATCACAGAAAGTGCTGCTATTATAGCTCCCCAAAAGTACTTTTAGGCATGCAATGGACAATTAATAAACTTGAATGTGAATAATAATGAAATAATGCTGCTAAAAGCAAAGTAGGGCTGTAAAGGGGTCTTTCATTAGAATTCACTTAAAACACTTACAATCCACTTCCGCTCGTAGAAGTCGCCCCAGACAAACTACCCTGGCCACAGAGGATAACGTTTTCAAACCTACTTTACGATCTTAAACTTTTTTTTCCTCTTTTTGGATTTCTGTCTGAGTTTTTCATCCTTCCATAGGTTTACCCTGGAGGTTGGTTGTATTTCTTATCTTCACAGGATAAACGGGGATGTACCACATTTCAAAGTGCTGAATTTGTTTTAAGGGAAGAAGAGCAACCAATCTTCAGCCTTAGCACAGCTCTGCCTCTCTTCTGTAATGCCGGAGACATGGTTTCCAGCTAGCACGTGCACACCCAAACTTTTCAGTCACATTAGCACCAAGCATTAACAACTCTTGATATAATGGCAGCTGAGAATGTCTCTCTACTGCAAGATCAAGCTGTTTGGACTGAATTCTGAAAATAGTTAATTCTGTAATTAAGCATTTGCTTACGGTCCAGTGACTTTAAAGACCCTCAGTGCTTAGCTCAGGAGTATGCTAAAGTGCTCTCCTGAACCGGAGCCAGAATTTGTACCCAAAACCCCTTGTTCCTCTTGCCCCTAGGTCGTATATAGAAATGTTCTCTGATTGACAGCATTGCACTAATTTAATTGTATTGCTGAGTATCTTGGTTGAACATACGTACCGGTCAAAAGGTTATGTACACCTGAAAGATTCCATCTCCTTTCCTCCAAGAAATAGTGCTGCCTTCGAAATGTACGGTAACCTGATATTGGTTTGAATGAGCAGTGTTAGACTTTCACAGTACCTTTAATAGTGATGGGCAGATTAGTTAACCTTCTTACGAGCTTGCCAATGCCAGTGATGATTAGGAGGGATATGTGTAACACGGTAATGAAAGGTTGTTTAAAACGTTTGCTTAACACCTGAATTCAGTGACCTTAAGATGTGCCTGCTAAAAATGTGATTATCTTTCCTTCTAATTTGTGCTCATACATGGAGTTTTATTATGCGTTTGCTTTTGCATTTGGGATGTATCTCATTTGCACTACGGACTGGAATCCCTGTCAGTGAAAACACCGGGTATGAAGGGACGACATATACAATCCTTTCTGTTATTCATAAATGCAGCATACATGGGACCTAAACAGACACTCCACTTAAGAAATGAGAGATTTATATGGATGACCCGATTCATTAATCGTTCAGAACATCTGAATATATTTATCCCAGAGGGGCTAACTCAAGATTTAATGTTTTGTCTTATTTTATTTCATGTCATTATGTTTATTATGTGTTGTGCATCTCCTTTGGAACATAAATTGTTGTCAGTAAATTAATAACTCGCATTGAGACACCCCAGTGCATGAATCCAGTCTTTCACCAGTACAGCCAGATTATTTTCATTGATGTTAAAAACTGATATGAAACAGAAATGAAGGCGTGGTAAATCTGATTAAGAATTTCTTTATGGAAATCTGTGCCTATGCTGCTAGAACTCCCATATGTCTGTAAAAATTGTCATAAAAACAGCTTGGAAAATATGTTTTGTAAGGACTGCTTGTGTATTTGACTTCAAACACCTCTGTTTCTCATATTTATTAATTCTTCTGTACATTTTTTCCTTAATAGTAACTGCCATATAAGCAACATATTGTTCATTACATGTATTCTTAAGGTCTCAGTGTAAAACCATAATTAGTGGGGAAATTCTGAATTTAAGGTAATTCTCACGCTTAGCTTAAGAGTTCCCTTTTATTTCCATTGGATAGACACCAAGACATTTTAGGTATTCACCACACCAAATCAGAAAAGAATTAAGCATTGATGGTGCTTTTTAGCTTCTCTTTTTTAGGTAAACTGTTCCAGAGATGTTACTTAGCCTTAGCGGTTTTGGCCCAGGTGTAGGATTACGAGTATCTTTTAAAAAGTTGTTTAGTTCAACTTTATTGACTTTTGGGGGTCTTTCGGAAGAGTGAAGTGCTGCTCAGCAAAAATACCAAAATGGTGTGCATAATAATGACTTGCTAGTTCCCTTCTAAAGGTTTAATTCAAACTCCATTCTGGTGATGAAATTTTTTTAAAGTTGTTTGCCTGATTGATAGCTAGACGTCCTGTGCATATGAGCTGCAGTGGTTGCTTTCGATTACAGTGAGAGGTTGGCATCATCAGTTAGTCTCTTTGACAGAAATATGTTTTGAAAATCTAGGTTGGGAAAAATGTAGTTGATGTAGCATAACCTGCTTTTATCATTCACAGAAGCAATTCAGCGGTTATTATAAGGTAGTTACTGCATTTCTGAGCTGTATTTTCATTGTCCCAGCGGTGGATCTAGAGGCTGCTAATAGTGGCCTGAGAAGCATGTGCAGTGATTCTTGGGGTCCTTCTCTTCAGAGAGAAGGCAGAAGCTTCAGCCTGATCCTGACCCAACTTTCATTCAGTTCAGTTCAACCTCAGATCCATGAGGTTGAATTTGGGGCAGAATTTGGTGCTCCCCTTTGAACAAAGGAAAAAGAATCTGATGGTTTTGAGTTTGGGAACAGCAGCACTCTTTTTTTCTTCAACTTACAAAAGACCCTCCCCAAAAAGGTGAAAACCCATTTCAGCTTGCTTATGAAAGTGGAAGCTCTTCCGGTTAGGTGTCGTTAACAGATCACACGTGTTGCCCTGTGGGACGGTCCTTCTCTGAACAAGCCATGAGATGAAGCCTTTAAGGATGAGATGTAACCAGCTCTGGGCAGCAGGCAGCCTTCCAGAGCCACCACATCCCCAGTCTTGTACTGCTTATGTTTACTGCTTCACTTTTGATAGGGCTGAAAAGGGAGTTTAATTCCCATGTTTCTTCCTGCATTAAATTATTAAATTTTGAGATATCAGTGTTCTTGCCTGGTAACACAATGCTGAATAGAAGTTATATTTTCAGTTGGCAGTCGCAGAAATGTATTTACTGTTTAAAAAATATAGTTAGCACCATTACTGTTCAGCGCAGTGACCCAGCAGTGGCGGGAACAAGGCAGAAGTAGATGGGATTCTTGTTCTTTGAAGGTTAAGTGCCAGCCTTCACTGTGTTGTCTGTTGTTCTTACAGACTTTTGTACAGAATGAAAGCTGTCTGCTGTGAGCAAGTAGAACAAATGCTGCGTGAATTTAATTCATTCTGAAAAGCATATATAGTAAAACACATTTGTTTACTTCATGCTGTGGAATGGGGCCTTTAAGTCTGTTTCTAATTTATTCCGACTTAGAAATATGAGGTAAACGCAGAAATCATGCATTAATAAAATCTCTTTATGTTCCCAGCTGGCATGAGAAATAACAGTTGTGGTTCACTGAAAATGACTTTGGGCCAACACTTTTGATGTGATTTTAGGTTTTATTTTCAGCCATGCAAGAACTCTCCTGCGATGCTTTCTTTTTAGTGTTTTATGGGCAGTTAGTGTTTTTGTGTGTCACTGAAGAATGGGTAAANGAGAGAGAGCAAAAGGACACATTTGCAAGTAGTTATTTATGGAGCAGGCAATGTTGGTGAATTATTTGGTTCTATCTTACAGCAAAATTTATTGGTCAAGAAATAGCTTTTATTTCTGAGATCCTTACTTCTCTGCTGAACATTAGCCTTGTTTCTGTTACCATTTCCCCTTCATTTGCTGCCCTCTCCTTAGCATGTGTATCCTTCCACTTCTTTTTTCTTTTTCTCTGTGCCATTTCCTGCTTTCTAGTGTTGCCTAGCATCTTTATTTCCCCACTTTGTAAATTTTCCCTCGTCTGAAACGTGCCTGTATGATGAATTCCAGCAGTTCTGTGACTACCTTATTTGCAAATTAACATTGCCAAAAAGAGAGATCTGCTTTAAGCTGTAACTCAACAGTGTTCATGTTTGTACTTTTAACAGGAACTATTATGCATTGTCAATTTGTACCACATTTTGAGAGTGAACTTGTTTGTATTCTGGAATATAGAACAGAAGAGGTGCATGATTAGTATGCAAATTGACCTCTGAAATATGAAACTGTACAAGACCAGAGTCTCATTTTCAATAAATTGTCATATTTCTACTGGAAATACAGAACATTAGCCAGGAAAAGAGAGAGTTCCATACTGAAGAGAGAATATTATCTAGTAATTAAAATGTTCAATAGTTTTTACTTCAACTTGATATAGAGGCTGCTTTTTTTTTAATATATGGCAGAGCAAGATATTTGTTAGAAAGTCTATTTTGCTTCATCTTATTGCTCCTTAAATAAACGATGTTGTCATTTTCTTCTGTATTGTTAGAACACCGACTTGGGCGCTTATTACATCCCCAGTCAAAAGCCCTTCAAAGGCACGAGGTGAAGTCCATTGATTTCAGCTGGGTGTGCCTTGGTTTTTTGCCTCCTGACAGGGGAAGCTTTCCTGATTCAGCACCTGCATTGCCATCCTTATAACTGCCGAGCCTGAGCCTATATGGCTAATGATAGGGTAGTCCTTCCTGAAGTAATTCTCAAACATACTGTAATACTCATCTCTAAAGTCAGAGCCATTCTGGAGTCAAGAGTTGTTTGGGCCCCAAGCATCGCATTCTGCTGCTGCAGCCATTAATGCCACGGGTAGTTATTTGTCTTACTGACTGTCAAGTTAACCATCATTATTGTTGTCTGACTTGAGCTGTATGATCTGTAGTATCTTCTTAAATATCTGTCTACAATCCTTTTGCACTATTTAACTTGAAAATGCAATCGCTGTATCAAAATTGGTTTTCTTACGGTGCGATCAGTGAATCATGCTTTTGTTGTATTTCAACATATCATGACGGAGAGCAGGATTTTTAAAAATAGCACAGGATTGGTCTACCTTTGCTGTCAGTGATGAAACGCCCTTTTTTTTTTTTTTTTTCCCCAAGCACTTCCAGAAATGCCACACATCTGAGCCAATGCTGTTAATGAATGCCAGCAAGTTCCACCCAGAATAGTTATTCCTTGTACTGTTTTATTACTGGATGCACTAAGGGAGACTTTTTCCCCAGCAAAGGAAATTCCAATACATATAAGTTGAAGTCTTTTGGGAAAATTATTTGCTGGGGAAAACAAACTTCTCATATTCAATAAATATGCACTGCATTTAATTCTCATTCAGCAAAATAACGTATAAGTTTTTCTTTCTTGCTTTTATATGGAATGACACTTGTCTACCTAACAACATTTTAAAACGTCGCTTGAATTCTGCAAGCATTTCTCACTGTTCAATAAGGCTGGAACTTTTCTTATGTATTGATTGCAGTTCTTTCCAGCTTTACTCCAGACTTCTCACACAACCTTGGCAAGTGGCTTTATCTTTCTCTATCATAAATTTCCCATATGTAGAATGAACAGAATAATTCTTACCCCGCAGGGATCCTTGTGGCTTAGTTCATTAATGTGTATAAAGCACTAAATAGAAAAAGGCACTGCAGAAGTTTAGAACATCACTATTGATATAGCTGTGAGTCTACAGGCATTCAGTTATTGCAGACCAGAGGATGATAGGATTCACATCAAAGCCACAGTGCAAATTTGTATCAATGCAATCTACATCTGGAGTGAGAACCAATTCATACGCTACATTCCCCAAAGAAATATTTACTCAGCTGCAGAATATGTATTGTTTCAGCGAACATCAAAAATGATGGGAGTTTGAAACACTCTACTGGCAGTAACCTAATTAACTCACTCTTGATCAAATATTTCAGTTGCCAGAATCAAAATAATTACATCTGCAGTCCCAACTGAAGACAATATGCTGGGAAATAACATGGGGTCAGTTCTTGGACTAGTGTTAAATAGCTCAGATTTGTTGATTTTGGTAGAGCCACACTGATTAATTGCAGATGAGGGTCTGGCCTGGACCGTTTCAGCTGGAAGCTAAAAGAGAGTTGGGCTTTTAAAAAACAAGGGTATTGTATAGTTGAGCTAAGTCTTTAAAGTCAGAAAGGTTGTACTTTTCATTGGCGCTGAGTTTCGCAGAACACACTGTCCTGGAGGAGAAATTCTGATTGTGAAGTGCTGGTGAAGTACTGTGTCTGTCTTATTTTGTCCTCTAGGTCAATTAGACTTGGAACGTATCTAGCAGAGTACGCTGGTAATTTCTCTCTCTATTTATTCATCTTCAATGTATATTGTGGGTTTTAATGCTTTAGTTGTTTGCTTTTCTTTTAACAAATTTAGCATAACGTGCTATCAATTATTGAGTGCATTATGTCTATCTTGCAAGATACAGTTAATCTAATGCTAAACTATGTCAGAAGCTGATTTGATTGAGAGGGAAAATCTGCAAAATGTAGCCAGGGCATCTCAGTCTCTGATGGGGATCCCTGACGTCTCGGGCTCCTTGACAGTGAACTTGAAAAAACAAAACCGAAAAAGGACAATATC
Source organism: Fregata magnificens (assembly GCA_013389945.1). NCBI lineage: Eukaryota > Metazoa > Chordata > Aves > Suliformes > Fregatidae > Fregata > Fregata magnificens. The sequence goes on along the minus strand of WAAD01018566.1, from coordinate 55,853 downwards.
CTGGATATAGGTCAAGAATTTCTAAGACCTAAATGCTGTTAAAAAATGGCTCCAAATGACTTTATTTCTTTTAAACAGCACTTGTTCAAAATGTTCGTTAGGGAGCAATCACCGTGGATGATTTAGGAAGCAGCTTTGAGTGTGTTCAACATAGATGAAACTTTCTCTCATTGTAAAAGCTGAGTCATGGCTTCATAACTTACTTGCTCACTTAGCATTCAGTGTGAAAGCCTCAAATGTTGACTCCAAACTTTTAGACCTTCTGGACCTTTGTTTGTCAGAACATAAGAGCTTCAGAAATATCTATAGCACATTTTGATTGTTTCATTGTGTTGGACTGCCATCTCTCATCTCCCTGATTCAGTCTTTGGCTGTTCTTCCTTATGCAGGTTATTGATTTGTTTGTGCAACCGTGATATTTTATAGTATTACTTCACACTATTAAAGGACTTTATACCTCTTGAATATTAAGTGATTTACTCCAAACTCAATCGAATTGCTGTTATGAGAGTTTGCAGATAAAGAGACGGATGCTTAAGGACTGTTTTCCACAAGAATGATTTAGTGGCAGAATCTAGGACTCTCCTGGCTGTGGGCTCCGAATCGCATGCTTTGTTGCCTTTCATCATTTCAAATGCTACCCATCCAGCATTTTGGTTTGGTTTTTTTCACTTTTGCATTTCATTATGTATTTGCTGACTAGAAGGGGTGCTGAGAAAACACCTCAGCATTTTCTATTTTCTGTTATTTTATGATGTAATAAAATTTGTCACGTCTCTTCCAGTCTTTTCAGACACCTCCTGATTGCTCTCTTCCTTTCTAAGGAAGAAGGGACTAGGGACTTTACCAGCTACAGAAGTGTCCCTTAGACAAAGGTGTTAATAGTGTATTTCGTTCCTTTTTTCTTGTAAAGTATGCTCAGGAATGTGGACCAGCTGGTAAAATAAACAACCCCTGTGTACTTCGCCTTAGGATGTGATAACATCAAAGGGTAATTTATGGTTCTGTTTGCCAGGTGTCAGTTTGTTCACAGGGCTAATTGAAGTTGTATGGGAATATATATATATCTATATTGGTTCAACAGTGGAAGGATCAATGAATTGATTTATTGTAAATTGCTGTCAACAATTTAGCCTTTTGCCTTACTTAGCAGGCAGAGTTTATGTGTAGTGGTGCGTGAAGGAGCACTGGAGATTCACATGGGCTAGTTATGCTGCTACTTTTTTCAGTGTTTTAAAACAGATTCTGCTTTTGGTATGATCTTTTCATATTTGTTGGCTATCAGGATTCAGATGTGGCATGGAAATTGGTAAAATGCGGAATGTGGTGGCTTATGCTGTCGCGATATCATTCTCATTGGCCCTGCCTGCCCGGAGAAGAGACTTTGCATACAAAAGAAGTGTGGCTTTTTTGTACTTTGGAGTGCCTCAGGTTTTACTTTTGTTGTGGCAGTAGGGATGGGAACGGGCAAATAAAGAGGTTTGCTTGGTTTCAAGCCTCCCGTTCTTCCCCTGTGCTGTTCGGTGCCAATGCAAAGAGCTGTATTCACCAGTGGTGCAACGTAGGCACCCTACCCCCCCATGTGTGGTGGACGTGCAAGGGGTTGTAGCAGGGGATTGCTGCCCCATCTGCCTGGTGCTGCTGTGTAGGAAACTGCGGGGTTGGGTACAATGGCCCAAAGAGAACAACATAGGACTGACCTCCTTGAGTCCACCTCGGGCCACAGAGTTGGCTGTCGGCATCTCAGCGAAGGCAGTGGGAAGATGGGGCTGTTCTCAGGACTGCTGCCTTTCATGGTAATGGCCACACCATGGTGTTGGCCACACAATCCCAAGACTTGGCTCTTCGCAGCTGAGTCTCCCTGTGCTGAGCTTGCTCTGGTGCCTCAGTTTATATTTAACATGTCTGAACATACACAGGCTGTCTGTGAGTATACTTGCAGCCAGAGGTGTGTGCATGTGTGAACATGACAGGCTTTCCCCTATTTTAAGAATACTTAGATGCACATAAATAATGTATTTCGTCTAATTGATGCACTATTTAATATATCTTTTCAGTATTTACTGTGTATTAATCTGTTGTTTTAATGCATTTCCGATCAACATATCTTCTGCAGTTGGTCTCCGGTGGCTACTCTGTGCATGTGCAATTATCACATTTCCTGGAATTAAATAATTATTGAAATATATTTCTCTTAATGTCTGCCTTTTCCTTCAGCTCTTTTTTTTTTTTTAGCTGCGCCAACAGTAGGATCTGTTATTAGACCAAAACGTATTGACCTTCTTGTCATTGTGTTTTTGCATCTCCCTCCCTGATTACACCTAAGCACTACAGCTGGATATCCATATTCATGTTGCTCTACCACAGAAAAAATAGTCCATCTGCATAGACTTAGTAGTACATTCCCACCTGAAAAAGAGAGCTTTACCCCATCCATCAAACTGGGAGCATACTTTCCAAAGCAGGATTACATCAGTGACACGCACTGCGGTGTTGTTCTGGGTATGTCATTTTAACATCCTGGGATGAATGCAGTGTAAAAAGAAAACTCAGAGAACAGAATTGGGAAGAATTAAAGAAAAAAACCAGCCTATAATTCCAAGGAAATGAAGATTCAAAGAGATGAGGTGATAGATATGCCCACACAATGAGCAGAAAGAGAGATCTGAAATTTTACATTAGGCCAACGGAATTTAAGTAACGGTACAAGGAATGGATCATCCTGATAAGCTGTTCAGAGTACAAAACAAATAATGAAATGTCTGTAATTAAAAATAGTGATCAAAATTAACTGGTCTGCATTTCTGATGCATTTCTTACCCTTGCACTAAGCTTGAAATATTCTGCCTCTTTGCAACGTGCTTGTTAAAAGCTCTTCATGCCAGGAGAGGAGGCAGAAAAACAAAAGCCAGGCTGCCCTCGGGAAAGTTCCCACTAACTTTAGGGAAGCGGGATCGTGTTTGCTCCATTCTGGAAGTGGCCAGATGAGCACAAACTGGGGACTTGGGAGTCTGCTGGAGAAAGGACTGACGTTTCCCATGTTTCTCCTGACGTAGCAGGGTGAAGCCATGGAGGCGTGACAACTGCTGCTCTGCTGATTGTAAAAAATTGATGCAGACCAGGGATGGAAAGAAAAGCCACTTCTGCTACATCAAAAAAAGCCCCGTAGAGCTCACAGTGCAAAGCCTGGCTACCTCCGTTGGTTTATGTCTAGAGCTTCAAGTGCACTGGCAAAGTTTTCAAATGTCCCTGAGTGATTTAGTGCATAAACCCTGCCAAAAGCAAGTGGAACCGAAGGGCTAAGGTTGCTTGGGCACTTCTGAAAATGTTATCCTGTAACATTATCCTCAAAGATCAAAACACCAAATTGGATACACTAGCTTAAATGAAATTACCACTGCATGCCAATCTTTTATCAGTCACTTTGCTCCAGGGCATCATCTGTTGTGGTCAGAAGAAATCTTTCTTATTTTCCCATGCTGTAAATTGTACAGTAAGGGTCAAAATCTGGTCTAGGGCTCACCACCACCTTGGTTTCAGCCGAGGTGATTAGTATGTGAATTAATCTTGCTAGCAGCAAAATTTAATCTAACTTGTTTTGAAGCATCTGGCACTGACAAGGATACTGGACCCTCGGTCTGTTCTAACGTAGCAGTTCCTGTGTTTCAGAACTGAAGGGAAGTTAACATACTTTGGATGTGAGCCCATGGTGGATGGCCATCTATTAGCAAGATTGCTGCTAAATGCAAAAATGCTTTAGTTCAAAAATTGGTTTGAACTAAACTCAGGGCATTTAAGAATTTAAGAGTTTGGGATTTCACTACCATTAACTCATACGCCTAATTGCAAAGCCACATTTAGGTGTGTCTCAGGAGATTTCCTGCTGCGCAAAGCTCTGCAAATATGATCTGAAACAAGCAAAAAACCTTAATTCTGAATTTATTAGCTTATGACATCTCAGTTTCCATCTTGCATTTACCAACATCGTCCTTTGTCTTCCATCTCTACTGCAAACCTGCAGTCCATAAGAGAAAGAAAATTCCTTCCCCTTTTCCTCAGCGGTCCGGCAGAGTGGAAGAGGTGGGAGTGGAGAGCCTTGTGGCTGGTTGGCCAGATCAGAAAATGCAATGTGAAGCCCTTTCGGCTCCCGTGTATTTGGAGGGGAGGGATTATAACCCAGGATGGCTTTCTCTATTTGCTATTGAAAATGGTCTTTAGCATATATAAGTAAGTAATATTTCTCCTTACTTAGTTGTTCTTTTTTGTTCTTTCAGCTGCTGTGTTTTCTTTTTCATCTCTCTTTTGATCTATATTTATTTTCCTTTTGGCCCTCTTACTCCTTTGAAATGTGTGGCAAGCATTTCATTTTGATGCATCCTCATCTCTGTCCTCCTGTGGGTGGTACTTTTGGGGAAGGGAAGCGGAAGGGAAGGAAATCCTTCCTGGATGCCCTTGCACAGAAGGCACAGGCCGGATGGGAGCTGCATCCTGTCCCCAGCCACCAGCTCTGTAGATTAGGCCCTATACATCCCTCTCTTCCAGCCAAAGCTGCTGCTGCAGAATATCTATAGCATGGAGGCATTGCATTCGTTTCCCTGAGCACATGCGGTGTCCAGCTGTGGCTGGACGGGCTGAGCACGGGGAAAAATGGTACCTGTCTTTGCAACACTTACAGTAATTTTGACTTAACTACAGGGGACCCCTTATTACTAACTGAGATTTAAAAGAAAATCACGCCACCCCCCCCCCTTACATCGGCTGGTATCACGTACAGCTATTTATCAAGCATGGATGCATACTCTTCCTATATTAATGTGTTTGCACCTGAGTTAATTAAGCGTGATTTTCTTTAGTGTTTCTATAGGAAATGAACAAAGCAGATTTCTTCCTTTTTGCATGAATTTTATACCTGAAAGGGAAGTGCTGAATCGGAATCTACTCCAGTAAGAATAGTTTATAGCAGCAAGGCAGAAATGTCCCATATAAATATAGTTAACAACTGCCTCATATATCTGTAGAAATTTAGAAGGGTTCAGCTGATGTTTTATTTAGTAATGACATGATGAAAAAGCTTATAGAACATTAATAATGCTGAACACTTGGGCCCTGTAAAATGTCTCAGACTACTTGTCTTGAAAAGTGGACTTTTCAAACTGTTTTTGAAAACAAGAAGCTGCTTTTTTTTATGAAGTTAAAGGGAAAACTTGAGATAAGAACAGTGAAACATAGTGTACCTGTTACTGTATACGCTGATGGTCTTGCCTGCATGCAGTGTTGAGCACTGAGAAGCTGTGGGCACGTGGGTGGAGGAGCAGGTGCCCATGCAGAGACCTTCGCCATCCTTCATCATTACTCCACAGCAAGCGAAGAGGTTTGTTGGTTCGCGTCTGACACCTGACCTGCGGTGTCTGCACCTTTGCTCTTGCGTACGTGTGAGACCACCTTCAGAATAAGCTGCACAGACCTTCTACAGGGTTTTATTCTGGATATTATAGAGCAGTTAAATGCTACCTTTCATAAATATGCATTAGATATATTTGTGGTTTCCAATTTATTATGTTAGGTAGGGAATATCAATTCTGCATTTTAAAAGCAGTTATCCCTTTCTCTGAATACATTTGTCTTTATACCCTCAAAAAAGCCCCAATCGGATTAACTACCTTGTTTCCTGCACGGTGCTGGGGATGCGTTTTAGTGACATTGTTTGGTATTTAATTAAAATAAACATAGAGAGGAGAGATTCTCCCTAAGGACAGAAGTTGATGAATTGAGGCTTCTCTACATTAATTCAGAGCGTTAAAGCATTATTTCTTTTATAAAACTGTCTTTCTGACCTGCATAGGCTTGGGTAAGATTAGAAGCTACTGTCAGTGGCTCTAATTTGTCCATATAGAAAAAATTGTGTTTCCATAACGCTCCATTTTAAATGGCTTATAACGCTGCTTAAAAAGTCTGCATGAAATAAAGTTATGGGGTTAAAGTTTTGTGCTCCAAGTGTTTCACTTACAAATGGTTAGTGCTGAGAGTGATAGGTTACTGTGCTTGGGTGAGGAGCTGTAAATTGTTAACTTGCATTAACTTGATCACCTTTCTTTGCTTCTAACCTAAATTTTCAAATGTAAAATCCCAGCCTTGGCAAAAAGCATTGTGGTTTATGACTGAAAGGAACTTGGTAGTAAATCACCTCTTGCCTGTCGGCCTCCTCCCACCTGCAGAGAATGCTTTCAGCTGGACACAGCAATGCTCTCTGAGGTCCCCAGATTCTCAGAGGATATCTCTCCGCTTCACTTCAGCCCTCTGCTTTTCACGCACTGGCTGTGAACTTTGAGGTACCCTCTGCTCCTGCTAACCAAGGGGAGAGGGCACTCGATGCTCTTTAGAACTGGCATTTGGGATTCCTCTCTTAGCTCTCCCTTCTGACCTTGGCAGGACTCATGATGCAAAGCCATGCTAGACCTAGGCTGCATGGATAGATCTAAAAGGGTCTTTATCCAGTCTTTATTTATATTTATATTTTTCACAGTCTCTCAGGTGTAGGCTATAAACAGTTTTCCTTGATCCATTTTGGGTAGGATTCTTGTTGCACTGTGGCTTTAAGAACTTCCATTTGTTTTGATTCTCCTGTTTTTAAATGTGTTTCTCTTTTTTTCCCCAGACTAATGCATACACATTTAAGTCTTTTTTATGTACTAAAGATTTCCCCAAATGTGAAAAGTGTTTCCCTTATGAAAAATTACTGTAAAATTTAAGAGGTAATGATAATATTTCTGTGGAGTTTTTTTTTAAAAAATGAAGCACAAAGTGTTATGCCCATGGGATAGAAATCATAAGATGATTCAAAAAATGTATAAAAAAACTTGTCATTCTCTGATAAATTCTTCATCTTTTCAGACTATTTTCCTGTTCAACTCAATTAGTTTCAGCTAAAGGCATCTAGAGGCATTTTCCTTATAGGAATTGATGAGACTATTTATCCCGTAATTCCTATTATTATGTTGTAATTATACATAATGATTAATTTTTCATGCAGAAAGCTTAACTATTTTTCCTAAAATGCATCTGATGATTTTTATCATAATACAACACTTCTGGAAAAGCCCAATACAAGTGAGTAATAATGAAATACATGGTTTCTGTGGACATTTACTAGATCTGTGCAGTCACTATCCTGGAAGACAGCCAGATTTAATGGTGAATATGGCACTTCCTGAATGATGCTTCTTATAAGAAGATACCGCATTTCATAGTATCGGTCGGTCAGACTTCCTGCTCTTGGTACATCAGTGCTCTTCATCAGTGCAGTGTCTGAGAATCGTCCTGTTGGTTTTTGAATGTGTTTGCACTTTTGGAACTTAAGAAAATAATCTCTTTTTTTTTTTTTTTTTTTTTTTTCCCCCCTCTCCAGTAGGAGCTAGGAAACGGTGATTCCCACTTTCTTTTAATTCTGAAGTAATGATCAACAAATACAGATGTTGCTGGGTTTTTGTTTCTGTTTTCTAAGTTATCCTGTTTACAGTAATTGCAATCCTTCTGGAGATTTTAGATGGCTTTCGTCTTTTGTTTTGTATTTAAAGAAGTTGATGATAAATGACCTTTAGATCCTTTGGCACTAATGTATTCCAGCTCTAATGAGCTGCTAAAGGAATAATAAGTGCAGTAAACTGTGTTTGTCACCACTAACGAGGATAGAGAGGGCTCACTTTTGAGAGAAGTTGAACTAATTGACTTAAAAATAGTAGAATGTTCCCTGTGGGTGGCAGGCTACAAGCAATCTTTTTTCTTACTTAAATCAGAACTTTTAATATGTTTGTACCACTGCATGCGCATAATCTGCCCTTTGCATTAATTATTGGTTCTGTAGCAGCTTTAGAAGAGGGTGCTGAAGGTAGTGGCAGTCTTCCAGTTAGCACCTTTGAGACATTGCTTGGTTTTAAGATGAAAGAAAATCCATGCCGGAAGAATTTCTAATAACTGTTAGCCTATCCAAATATTACTATTTCTGTATTGAAGGTGAATGGATTACAACTTTGGTCCCTATGACTTTAATGGAGCTGTGCCAATTTAGATTGATTTAAGATCTGTCGCATCCTTTTAGTTTTGCTTTGTTCTTTTGCATTGTGGAAGCAATGTTAATTTACATCATTTATGCTCTATTAGGTTGAAATGCCATATAGATTCTTGTACTCCTGTGTTTGTAGCAGAGTACAAAAAGGCAGGCAATTTTATTTTTGATCTTACCTGGTTCCCTGCTTACATTTCTGTGGCTCAGTTGTCCTGCTCTGTGTGTGCATTTGTTTATATATAAATAAGACACGTGTCTATTCAGGCTGGTGTAACAATTGAAAATGCACTTTGACATCGTCGAACAGAAGTTGCCAGTGTAGTTTAAAGTATTATCAGTTTCCAGGTCAGGGACCCATTCCCAAAATGAGAAATCTGCACTGCAGATTTCGGAATTGTGCCAAGCAATTGTACCGAAAGGATTATACAAGACACAACAGTTAAACAGTAAAATATATTGAATTTGTGAGCTTCTGTTACATGGAGTCAGACCTGGATAGGATAAGATAGGAGTTAGCCTGCTTTCTCAGCCTGGAGCCGAGTTACCAAACCTAGAGGTAGCTCACGTGTTGCACTGCCCAACCGTTGTGTTGGAATAGTGGATTTTAAAGATTAGCTAGAATAAATATCAATAAACATCATTACAGAAATGTGCTGATCTGCTACATTTGAAGACTGAATTTCTGAATACCTAGTCACAGGATGCTGAGTGTCATAAACTGTCCAGAAATCCCTGGGTTGCAGTTAGTAGCTCACAGCCAGTACTGGTTGCTGATTTCTTCTTGCAAAACTCGGAGGCAGATTGCCCGCAGTGGTGTAGAAATCTAGACACCGAAGCAAGGGTAGGAGGAGAGAGGATGCTGACTGTGTGTAGCCGCCGTCAGGGTTTTAATCTGGAATTATCCTGAATCATAAATATCAGACATTCATTTTATTTGTAGACTGTTTTTACTGTTAACCCAGCAAATGATGTAAAAGCTAGGCAGGCTCTTTTAGCCCGTGTGTTCAGAAGCGTAAAATCATAACACTCATTTCTGAAGCCAGACTTACGAAGTTTCCTAAAACGCTGCATTTGGCCTGCATGGTTCCAATCAGAGCAGTTCTAGAAGTTCCCTTTCCTTTGCCTTACATCAATCCAGGGTGAAGGGGGATACGTTTTAGAGGCAGTATGCAGGAGGAACGTACACAAGCCTACTTGTCTGTTAACCAAATTTAAGCACATACCTCCGAAGTACCTCTTTGAAATATTACTCTCAATTTAGCTCTTTGCTGCAGGTGTCAAGCAACAAATTTCAGATCCCACTTGCGCTGACATTTGCTCTTGGGGAGAAGGAAATTAGATTTCTACTAGTCTGAAACCAGAAACAAATGTTAGAACTGAGAGCAGTTTGTTTGAGCTCTAAGTTATAAGACTGCAAAAATAATGAATTTGGTAGCTGAAGCTTCTTTTTGCCCTTCTATGCAGGAAAACTGAAATGATTCCTTCTTTATTCTCGGGTTTTCTTTTTTCTTTAATGTGTAAGATAAAAGGAGGGACTTCTCTGATTGTAATTCCTCACTTCAGAATCGCCTGGTCTTTTCACATTCGCATCCGGCTGACACTGGAGCAGAATCTCCTTCCTTTCCATGCAGCTCGGCACAGGGCTGAGGAAAAGCTTTTCCCCAGTTTGCATGGCCAAAGCGCATTGCGGACTGGGGGGCCGTTTTGGTGCCTGAAGAGAAGCAAAGAAACTATGGTTATGCAGAGAAGCAGCCCCATGAAATGGGGAAATAGGGGCAGTGTGGGTCACATCAGTGAGTCCCCAGCCTCTGGAGCAAGGCGCTTTCAGGGACCCATGCGCAACCCAGTCCCTCACGAACACATCCCTATGCAGAAAGAGAGGTGTTCAGAGTGCCCCGGGACTCCTGCTCTCATGGCAGTTTTCTCCTCGCCTGCACTGGGAACAGCTCGGCTGATCTAAGCGAAGGAAGCCACGAGCGAGCCAAGCTCCTCACTGGGGCAAGCAAGAGCATCGCACGAGTGTCCTCTGCATATGCCGGAGCTGCACTGTGTACATTAGCAAGGATTGGGACCATACTTTCGACTTTAAAGAACAGCCTCTTTGCTGTGTTTATTGATGTTCCTAGTTTATTTATCGAGCCATCTGCCAGGTATGGCATAAAGATTTTGACAACAATATGTTATGAATTACAAGTTCTCTTCCTTCGATCACGTCCAAAACAAAGCTATAGCTGTCTGAAAACAGAGGAATGGGGAGGAATAGGTCCTGCTTTTATTTTATGGAAAAGAAAAAAGAATTTTAAAAGGTTAGAGAAAATGTTAGAAACCCCTGTCTCGTCTGCACGCGGGTCTTTTAAAGCAGTGTTAAGTTTCATAATTACTGTTTGTTCTCTGAGAATAGTTGTCCCATCCAGCTTGTACTTGTCAGGTTGGAATTAGTCTACAATTCGTTGAATGTTAAAGGGCAAGTTCAGTCCCAAGGATGGGGTTTTTTTGTCTGTTATTTGACCTACAGGGGTACGTATGTCAGCGATCTTGTTAGCATATAGGTAACAATACTTCCTTCTCATCGCCTCATCCTAGGGGCTGATTTTCATAAATACACATTTCTGCCATGAGATTTAATTACCCTGTTTTTCTTCTCCCACTGAAATTCATTATAGTGTATTTTCAGTAAAATACACAGCATAATGTATGTTTTGTTTTTTCAGTAGTTACTGTAATTAGTCCCCAGCTACAGGCTCAGAGCAGACGATTAGAGAGAGCATAAGTAACGAATCTTTAAATATTCTTTAACTGTTGGGAGAAGGCTTTTCTTTGTTTTCCAACAGACGTTTCTGTGGTACCAAATGATGACAGAATTTGCTGGACTTAGCCGGTGAACAAATTTGACATGTCTCTTCAGAGACGCTGCCCTGGATATTGGTTCTGCTATTTCTGTTTGCAAATCCTGCAGCAGTATCATTTTTTGAGACTGTTAAAAATTGGTGCTTTGACTCTTGAACTTAAATATACCTTTAGAAATAACTGATCTCAGCTGGAGCTTTCTGGGTTTTTTTTTGGTCAGCAAAAGCTAGAACTTAACCCAAAAAATCCCAACAACCACAAACCCCACTAGCATCCTTGAACCAATTTGGATTCGTTATTAAGGCTCCTTATCAGCATTGGAGGCTGATGTCTACATCCTCACACGGTGACTGGCTTAGCCTTTGTGATCCATATGATGACCAGGATTTCCTGGAATATATGGGACAAACAGGGAAATGCAGTACCAATAAGTAGAGAGAATTTTTCTCTGCCTAATTTGTTTTTATGGACTAAAATCTGTTGTGGAATCTGGTTCATGACTGCTGTCAAAATCTCCAGCAGCTTAGGAAAAATAATCAAAAGCATCGAAGGAAGCAGCTTGTTAATACCAGAGCTTCTGAAAGCGCATCAGATAGGTGCTTTGAAATAATTCAGACTCTTTTGAATATCTCAGATTGATGCATGCATTATTGGGTAAAATTACAGTAGTCCTCAGAGATGATGCAGGAGGAGGGGACAGCAGAATTTCTGTAGTGCTCTTTGAAAACCTCTCCAACTTCCCATAGCCCCTGAAGGTGCTGCTCGCTCCCGCAACCAGACCCACAGCTCAGAAATGCCATAAACTGCCTTTGGGCCCCCTCGTTCCTGCCGTGCGCTTTTACGGCTGGGGCACTTTCATATCCCCTCTGTGAACCACAGCTTGTGAGTCTTTTTAACATATGCTGACACTCCTGCTGTGCTCCAGAGAGACGTCAGACTGGATCGCATGCTTGGATGTGTGCATTTTGACAGGACGGTTACCTCTGCAATGAAATTGTCCTTTCTGGCATCAAGACTTTTTCCCTTGTTACACTCTAGAAGGGCAATGTATGAAATATTTTTTCCTTTTTCCTCTGGCCTTGTGATGACTTTTATGGGACTGTCACCCGTAAATATTGAATTTGTCGTAATTTAATTTAATACCTAACCTTCAGAAGGGAAGTTTTCTGCCCCCTTGCAAATGGTTGTTAAAATATTTTTGGCCTCTCAGCCTAGTGTATATACACAAAAAAATATGTTGGGTTATTTTTAATGTATTTTCAGTACCTTATAATTGTGGATGACTTCATGTCAAATGTCAGAGACTTGTTCATAAGCAAAGTATTTTGAGTAATCTAAGAAACCTCAGAAGGGTGATATAGGATGCTTTTTAACAGAGACAGTAATGTGATGATTAAAGGAGTTGATGAGCCCAGCAGTGCTACCAGCCAATATCACAGTGAACGAGGTGTAGACAAGGTGAGGGAGATATATGCATCTATAGCTGCAAAAGCACACTGATCCATGGGCTGAGCAGCCACTGGCATCAAAATAACACCTTAAGTTACTTCACAGCCCTGGCACTACTGTAAAGAGCATACCGGTCTCCTACCGATTAAATCCCGAGGTGTAATCCTCTTCTGTGGGCTCTCTGTGCATTCCCCCGGACTAGTTTTTTCTTGTCCCTTTTTCTTGTACCTGTTTTGGGTTTGTGTTTTTTTTCCCAATGTCCCCACTGTGGGGCATCGCCACTCGGTTTTCCTGATAGCAATGTGGAGCCACATCTGCCCGTGGTTGATCATGCCAGGCACTAATGAAGCTTAGCAAGCAGGACATCCAAAGCGGGGCATTAAGGTCATCTTAAAACTCTCCCACTGTGCCTCCTTGAGAAGAACGGTGGCAGAAAATGTTGTTTAGGCGCCTTTCTGGTGCAGGGAGCAAAAGCACTAAAAAGGCTGCTGACCAGCTTCAGGAGATTAATGAGTCCTTGGTGGAGAACTTGGATATAAATGCATTTATAGGGCAAGTGAGGCGGAACTAGCCAGCCGCATGCAGAAACAGGCTGGAGCAGAGGCACAGAAATGTACCATTCATAGGAAAAATCACAGATGGAAGATGACCGTTAAGCTTTTCGAGGTAAATTGAGATGTTAACAGTACTTCAGATGATAAAACTAGCCAACGCACTGCGACCTGACTGCTTCAAAAGGTGGGGGAACCGTGAGACAGCAGTGGGATCACAGCTTTGGCAAGTGGGGAGTTAACGAAACTCCAGTGGATGGAGTTGTGCTGTGAACAGTTTCGTTGTAAGTTAGAAAGGATTAAAAACAGTAAACGCTAAAGGATTTAGGAACGTTGTTTCTTCCTTCAAGGAGAGTTGGGGGGCTAAAAATAGTAAGGGATAGGTAAAAGGTAAAGTCGAAGGAGGAAGAAATTGTGCACAGGCCAGCCCATCATACGTATGATTGTACTGTGCTGGAAGCGCCACGTACCATTTGTTTTGGGGCCCCACCAAGGCAAGGAAGTTGTTAATCTAGACATGTGGATCATATGGACTGTGCATAGCAAGGAGCAGAATGTTGCTTCTTATAATTAGTGCTACTTAATATGTAAATTTATTCGCAGAGCCAAAAATATTGTGACTATATTTTAGGTTGGTACTTTAAAAATAGGCTGAATGAAGACGGGAAAAGGTAATGTCAACGTATTTATCTATGCATACTCATTATAGAAACATGTATTTTCATACAGCGTACGTCAGAGGCTGAGGGACAATGCAGTGCCTCAAACAGACACACATACCTTCAGCATGGTTTTCGATTCATGGTTTAACTTCTTTGCCCTCAGCTAGTTAAAGCCCATTAAAAATCATACTCATTAGAGTGTCACTTGACAACACATCAAGTGGTTGGCTTCTAACAATGGTATTTTAGTGAAAGCTGAAGTGTATATATTTAATTTAAATGAATACTGCAAAGTTGTTAAGATTATTTTATGAACACTTCTCAGCAAAGTGACACAGCTGGGAGGAGGAAATCTAACCCGTAAGTGTTAGTGTCTGAAAATTATACAGAATTATTTAGCCCATTAGCTTGTTAACCAGGTGCTCCTTGCACTTAGTCTTATTTTCTAAACTCAGGCTATGCCTAATATTTACTTGCAGGTAATGAGGTAATGTTGCTAGATGTAGAGGACACCTAATTCTTTCTTGGACTTCTTCCATTTTCAGGCTTTGGCAGTCCTAACAGCTTGCTAGAGACATCTGGAATGGGATTGCTATTGGAGATGGCTGAAAAAATGTCTGTTATGGTGCTTTTTGTGCAGAAGACAGGGGGATTTGTCTCATCTAAAATTTGTGGAAGGTATCTTATTTTCTTGGTTAAAAGCAAAAGTCTTTGGAAAACGCAGCCTCCCTTCCTCCCTATCCCGTTTATGCCCCTGGTTTGGGGGCAGAGACTAGTTTTTGGGCTGAGAAATTTTAGCTTGGGATTTATAGGGAAAAGTATAAACTTTCCTAGAAAGAGAAAACACTCTACAACAAGAAATCAGTTAAAATGTCTGGCTGCCCTCATGTACGTTTTCCTTCATTACCATATCTGAGCATCTAGGAAAGTTTTCTGTTTCTCAGTACTTCTAATCCGGCCTGAACTCTTTTCACTTTCTTTCGACATTTGTAAAATACAACTTATTCTTATTTGTTCTTCTTTTCCAATCCATAATTGTGCTCTTTTTAGTCAAGGCTGAAAGAAGTCTCAGCACAACATCATAGCTGTTCCTTTCATCAGTCCAGCCCTTCTTCTGGCACACTGTGCTGCCTTTCCAAAAATACAGCGCGATTCTGCTCCCCTTATGTGCATCGAATAGGCCTTTCCTTTGTATGCAGCCTGAGCCCTGTAAACATGGACACTGCAGGAGTTCCTTTAATAAATTAGCTGTTAGCACATTCAAAACTTTTAAATGATAGAGGGTGTTTTTCTGCAGTGAGGAAGGAATTTTCATCAGATGAGAAGTTGTTCTCATCATGCTGTGAGTTACAGCTTAGGAAACTGCCACCAGTGTTATTAGCAGCAGCTCCGTAGCATGCCAAGGGAACCTGGAGATCGATGTTTAACCCTTACGCTGCCCTTGTTTTCCTAATTGGTCAGCCAAATGAGTGCAAGAGAAATCCATACATAGGCACTGTGCAGAGAATCAAACTATTTTCTCTAATAACGGAGGTCTCAATCCTAGAAATGCATGCAATCAAAAGGATTATTTTAGTGCAACTACTCTTGGTACCTAAGAGTCGGACCCAGAGGTAGCTTGGATACCCCATATCTGGTTTTATTTGCTTCCCTATACTGTAGGCTTTGCAAAGCAGCTGTAAACAATGTGCCTGTTGCATTTGGCATGATGTAGTCGTTGGAAATAGATTCCTGCAGGATTAGAGGTGCAATCACAGTGCCTGACTCTTGAGACTCTTCTGAATAACAAGTCCTCGTATTGATTTCCCTTTATGGTGAGAAGTGAGGTGGTCGGGGAGATGGATATAGATAAGCACATTTCTACTTAGATGAGAACTGGTTTGGGTCTGCTGAAAATCCTACTGCTGTGGAAGAGAAAATCCCCTGTTGCTTTCCAAGCCGTTAATCTGTTTGTGATTACTTTATTAAAAATTCTTCTGCTGTCCTCATAACACTGTCATTTATAGGGTTAACCACGCAATTATCTCCTGGTATTTGCTAGCTATTTTTGTTCCCTTTTATTTATTTAAACAATTTGCCATCAAAGACTAAGTGATGCATTTAGATAATGGCCACAGGTAATTGCTTTAACAAGAGAGTCACCAGTGAAATTGCTGTTTTAATACCAGCCTGGGATGACCGTTCCCTGTTAGACTGTAAGAAAAGCAGTGTCATATTATGGTAAACCTCACCAGTTTCAGAGGAAATCGTGTGAATTCCAAGCAGACAGGAGTTTAGCAGCAAAAGTCAGGCAAAACCCACAACTATTTCTTTGTAGAAGATCCAGCTGTGTATTAGGTATAATATGCCTAGGAGTGGTCGCCTCTGTAAATGGAAAACAGAAGGGGGAAACGCTGTGTGCCTGCCTAACCTCTGTTCATGCTAATGAGAAAATCCTTGGCCTGTGTTCAGTCAGTGTTGGTGTTTTTCTTGGAAGGCGCGTTGGGCATCTTGCATGGTATATAATGCACAATGTCTGCCCAAATGTGGTTTATGAAGTGTTTTGTGTATATCTGTTCTTAGAGATTTGGCATTGTCTGTTGGGCTTATATAGTATGCGCTTTTAAAAACAACCCTTCCCAAAAAAAAACCCTCCAGAAAGCAGAGACCCAAACAGCCTCCCAACACATCAGCATTGGTAATTCAATACCACCATGCCATGCCTTTACTGTTAAATAGACAAAAGAAGTAGAAAGGACCCCACAGCTTGAAAGCTGATGCTATTTTGGTCTCTAACAAAAGTATTTGCTTTGGAAAAGAAAAGATATTTGTTAAACTACTTAAGGAGTTAATTTTCAGGCACTGAAGGCAGAGTTGACATTAAAAAAAAAAAAAAAAAGAAAAAAAAAAAGAAAAAATAATGTTAAGACACGTATGGCAAGACATTTTTGTTCTGTCAGGAAATTAAAACAATAGTTTGTGGATGCTGATGCAGATTCAGCACTGAAGAAGAACGGGACCCAAGGGGCAAATCCTCCACCCTGCAAATCAGGGATGGTCTTCCAATTTAATGTGAGGTTCTGCCCTTTCCTGTTTGCAGGCATATGTGGAGAGAATCTGGGGTTTTCTGCTATCTTTTATTATTGATTTCCCAAAATTAGAAGTCTCTTTCTAATAGACAGGAGGCTTAAAAGCAATCAATAGTGTTTATCTTAGGAGACAGTAGTTCAAACTGCAGTGGAAGGTGGTGTAATTCACCCTTTCCTGTGTTACTGATTGTCTCATTTAGTGTAGTACTGCACAACAGCTCCGGGTTTTAATGTTGTAAATCCCTTAATTATGCGCTCACCAAATGTGTTAAAAATCATTTAAAAGTGTTAGTTGGGCATTTCTGTCTATATCTTCCTCCTCCTGCGCTCATATTTTGCTTGCAAATCACTACAACTTAACTATGTGACTTGTATTGGAAAGATTGGTTTTTTGGTTCATTTCACTTTATTATCTTTCAGCAGAGCTGTGACATCCACTTAGATATCTTTACTGCAATTGTTTCTTGATGAGATCAGATTGCCCACTGCGGCTATATCACAATAACAGTAAGATAAAATTCAGGCCGCCTTGCTTCCTTTTGATAAGCTGCTGTAGCCTGGCTTCACAGTAGAGGGGGAAAAAAAAAAAAAAAAAAAGAAAAAAAAGAAAAGAAAAAGAATAGCACATAAAAGAATGATAAAAAAACCATTTTGCAATCAAAATTGCTCTGAATTAAGGCAGACTGATCTTTTTAAATAAACACAACATGAATAAAAGGGAAGTAGACGGTTCTGAATGTTATGATGAGCTAAAAAACCATAAAACCAGTGATTTGTATACTTGTCTCGTTTCGGCAGAGAGCACGTTTCAGTTTGTCTGATTGAAAATATTTTCAATAGCTACTTTCTGTTGCCAGAACGTGTTTAGTAGCAGGCTTTAAAACCTGTCCATGGCTATACTGTTTACTGTAAAGCAAGCGTTTTCTTTTGGAGTTGTACTGATATTCACTGAAGGAATCCTGTCTGCAAGCACTTCCCCGCTCACCATCTCGAATCATGGACTCTGAAATCAAGCAACATGCACTCACAGGAATTTGCAACAGGCAATATTACTGAAGTCATTAACTTTCCAGGTAAACTTAATAGGCCAGGTTGAAACCTCACAGAGAATGTCCCACAGAAGGCTTCCAAGGCCAAAGTCAGCATCCTCTCAAGATTGTTTTGGAGTTTTCTTGCCACTTTCTTCTTAGCGAAGGAAGGGTTAGGCTAGTGGTAGCCTTTTGAGTGAGACCTACAGCTGATTGCTGCTACGTTGCTCTCTCTGTCTGGCAGCATTGTTGCAGCAGGTCCTCCATATCATTGGTGTTATTCCCTAGTGCGGCATTATAGGCTCCAGTGGAAGAGCTCTGTAGGGAAATGAAGCCTAGAAATACAGATCCAAGTGGCAGTACATCCTGGGACACATGGTAAGAAAAAGTGCAGCAGGAAAAAAGTTCATTCCCAGAGCTGTTCCTTCTGCTGCTGCTTCAAATCCTCAGAGCCCCTTCTTGGATATTTCAGGGGAAAACGACCCACTCCGCAAAAAAAATTCCGCCTCCCTTTTCAGCGCAGTAAAGAGAAAATATCCATGCGGAGATGCTTATATACAGATAATGGCAGGAGGGATGTGACCCATTGTTCTCTTCCACAGAGGTAGAAGTGTTCAAGGGCTGTCACGGAAAGCCTGACCCAAGTCCCATCGAAATCAAAGGAGCCCGACTGAGTTCAGTGTGAACAGGTCGGAGCCAGAGCAACCTTGCAAATCATATCAGGGAGTTTCAACTAGGTTGTATGCCTCGGCTTTGGCGGTTGTCTCGTTTTCCTGTACTTCTGAAGAATGGATAACGCAGTCTACGTTGTTGCCAACTCTTGTGATATTTGATGTTTTTTCTCAAAGCCTGAGCTTTGGAGGCATACAAGGTGCAGGTTTATTTAAGCTATTGCATGTGTGTGCTTTTAATATGTTTTTAGTCTTCGTAGTTGGAAAACACAGGTGAAAACATGACCTGAGCTCCTAAAAGCTCAGAAATGACAAAGCAGAAGAGATACCCACAATTATTAGTTTGTGAAATGCTGTGATTTTTAAGCTGTTGTCATGATTTTGGATGGCTAAGGGTGTAAATATGGTGTTTACAGCAACAGTATGTTTTCAGTTCTGCAGACAGAATGAGGCACGTACTAACCGAAAGCTGCGTTAGTCCCACAGAAGCTCAATCATCTATCACTCCAACAGGATCTCTTATTAGTAGGCAGAGTTGCCTTCTAAGGAGGAAGATGCCATCTTCATTCTGTACAATAATCGGAAAATAATGAAAGTCTTCCTCCCCCAAGAAAGTATCATCTTGCAGCGCATCAAGAGGCAGTTCAAATCATCATATAACATCCCTTGAAAACTGGCATTTGTAGGAATGTCGCATTTGAAATGTTATAGTTATAGGACTTCTATTACATGTATTATAAATCCACATTTTAGAGGGTTGTAATTTAACTGTATACAGTTATTCTGCTTTGAAACTTGGCATAAAAATCACAGCTCTGGAGCAGATATTTTTATAACAGAAAATACGTGGGAAAATTGATTGGGCTTTTCAGAGATTTAGACATGTTCAAGTTGTCGCTCAGCACATTACACTTACAGAAGCGAAATTTGTTGGTGAGTTACCAGATACAAGAACGTGGAGCTTTGGGTGGGTGTTACGTGATCCACATCAAGTAATAATTTGCGTTTGATAATCATGAATAATGCAAATACAGGGATATGCTGTGTGGATTTTAACACGGGACTACTGAACGTTGGAGTCAGAAGCTGAATCAGTTGGAGTCATCTCTGAGATCACCTTTGCAGGTGCTCCGTGAGTACTTGCAGGCGAAGTCAGTACTAACAAATCAGCTCATCTTTGTAGGCCTTAGAGTCAGGTCCTGGCTGTGTAATGAGGAAAAGTACCACAAATTACCCCGACTATGAGACCGAGGACTCGCCATCCTCTTGGCACTTGAGGCTGCAGAGAGCTTGGAATCAGTAGGAGTTATTGAAAAGAGGTGCTGGGTAGACTCATGTCTGTTATGGGAGTTGGTTGTTTGAGTTGAAATGGTTTATTTACAACATTTGCATGAGATGTGCTTTTATTCTTTCCTTTGTTCCCCCTCCACCTGCAGCAGATTAAAAGGCAGCGGAAAGTATTATGTAAGACTGTAGCTTATTATTGTTGAATAATGTATATATCTGAAATCCTGACTGTACCATACAGATTTTTAGCACCAAGAATTACCGAACCTGGAGAGCAACAGAATGAGAGCAAGGTGCCAGACGAGAGACCTTGCTGTTGTAAATTGCTGTAGCCCCCCAGCAGCTACACTGACTTACACCAGGGCCAGCCTGCTCCATTCACAGAAGCCAACTCTCCTCCACCCTTCCCTGCATTTTCCCTTTTTCTGTCTAAAATGAGATTAAGATGTTGCTTTGTGAGTGGGAAAGACTGAGAGCTCACCATGGAGCCAGGCAGAATAAGAGCAGGTGCTGAGCCGCATTTCCAGCAGTTCGTCTCCCTCTTGCCAGGCTCGGTGCACCCCTCGCTTTTGAGCGCGGGGCCCCTCCGGAGACCAGCTTGGCAGCTGCGCCAAATTGAATGCTAGTCCTGCAAGGCTGCACGATGCTGGGAGCCAGTATATGATCTTGCTGTGTTTACCTTATGGATAAGATATGCAGTGGACCTGCCCCAGAGTGGCTTGTAAACTCACACTGTAAACACTGTAAAATGTTTCATCTGTTCAAAGTCAGTCGGTTCAGGCATCCCTTCTTTCTTTTCTTTCTTTTTAAAAAAATCTCTAAATTAGTTTCTCTATTTCAAGTAGAGAAAATATGTCCAAGCTTTATAGATCAATGTTAACCACATCAGATATTTCCCACTCTTGTTTTTCTTTCTCCATTAGTTCAAGAATAAAAAAACGATGCTGAGTAAATATACTTATCAGCTGTCAAGGGTATAGTAGGGTAGCTGTTAATAGGAGATGGGTGTGGTGTATTACAGACAAGGTTCTTTAAAACTCTTTAAATCTGAACATCCGGACAGATTTGTAGAAAAGAAATTCTTGGCTAGGTTAATCCCACACAGACTAATTTATGTTATGGATAGACATGTGTTTAAACAAATACAAGGCATGCATAAAATATCTCCTGCTTTGAGAGTTATAACAATGGTGGAGCATATCACCGCCAGGTCAGCCAGGAAGCCAGAAACCTCTGGAAACATGGGGCTGACCTGACTGCAGGTGGTACTCAGGCCAGCTATAAGTCATCACCATTCTTGTTAACTAATCAGAACAGGAGAGTGGTGAAGTTTTGTTGGTTTCTGGTTATTTTAGACTTAAATTTCCCCCATGAACATGATCATGGAGAAGCAGTTTTGTGCAAGGATGGGATAGCCAAGCATATTTTTTTCAAGGCTGATGCAGCAGATGTGCTTGTAGGTACAAAATGTGACCTTGTGAAAGCTCTCTGTGCTCTCACTTGGGAAGGAAAACTTACGGTCATGGCACCTCTTCAGTCACAAAGGGTAAGGGGCGGGGGGGGGAAACCTGAGAGGGTGATCAGAGGAGAGGAAACCACAGCATGGGGATAGATAATGATGATGCCGTCTAGCTCTTATGTAATGCTTTTCACCAGGAGATCACAAGATAGTTTGAGAGCTACAGCTCTCACAAAGGTGAAAGGGAATCCAAATCCTGTGTTATATCCATTAAGCCTGTTGCATCTTGTACAGATCAAAGAAAGGAGTTAAGTCACAGCTAACACCAGTGAGCCACTATTCTTAAATGTTTTGGGCAAATGAGGAGAATACAGTAAAATGTTTGCTGTCTCGCTATACAACGTTAATTACAAAGCTATGAAAGCACCTTATACCTGGTATATATTGTGAAGAACCCAGTAATGAATGTGTTGCAGAAAATTTCTACCTGAAACCCAAACGGGAACATTTACAGACGCTTTACTGAACAGAAGTGCCAAATCTTAGGTTAGGTTTTGGCTACGGACCAAAAATACTTTCCACAAGAGGTGATTATTATGTATGATTCATACAGTGAGTCCACATGAGTAAAAATAATACTGCTTAGCTCTCAGTGTTCAAAGTGCTTTTACATTTTCAAAGTGCTGTGCAAACATTAGTTAATTAATGGCATAAAATAAGTTACATTTTTGTGCATTTAGCATTGACATTTTGACAATAAATGGTTTTGGAGACTTTATATGCATCAGTGCATTTGAGCAGCTCATATAAATTGTGCTAATGTTCTCAATTGTATTTGAGCAACATTGTAGTAATTTAGAAGCTTTTTATCTTGCGATGAGCAGATAGAGTGAAGGTTGTCTGTAGATAGCAACGTACCGTAAATAAGGTATCTTCTTGTCCTTTTTAATAAAACGTAAATCTGCGCTTACTCGCCTCTGTGGCTTGTGCACCATGATCTGCCACAGAAAGAAACACACTGGTAGGAGTCAGAAACCACTAAGAGCCATCATTAGCATTCCAGCTGCGGAAACAGAACTCCGTCCAGAAGATGGATTTTGTGGAATTGGTGTACCCAAGGTTAGACATCAGGACTTGGTTAAGCACTGGAACATCTGCTGGCTATTTTCAGAGAACTGTCAGCCTATTACCATCTATTAAAATTAATTTTAAAGTGATCCCTTAGAGATTAATCTCTTTTTTCCCTTCCCGATCCTTGTGAAAAATGTTGGCATACAGTTGACATATCCCAGTGGATTTTTTTTTTTCTTCCTAAACAACCTATATTAAAGTTGCAATATCCTCTGTGGAAGACATTAGTCAATTGTATCAAGCTGGCTTAATGACCTTTCACATGAGGACATTTTGGCTGAATTGCAGATGGAGCTCACACGCTGAATCTGTAATCACGTCTGCTCTCAAGCATAGATCTTCCTTACAGGTCCCAGACCCTCACAGGTGCAAAAATCCCCAAAACAGGCTCTGAAGTGCAGCCATTCCCCGAGTTGACCCAGCCACCGGCTTGAGTTCTTGGGGAATAAGTATTTTACATCAAATTTTCTTGTCTCTGTGCTCATTGTTCCTCCTGATCTCCCTTCTGAGTAGCAAGAAATGCTGCAGAGGTTGCATTTAGATCATACAGACTCCTGGCTTGGTTTCTTTCAGGATGCTGGGAATCAACCATTGCAAAATCTTGTGAAAATAACTCATCACTCTACAGTCATTCTTATTTAACAAAAACATACATTATTTTGTCATACCTACCTAAGTGTCTCGGGCATGAATAGGGTGTAATTGTGACTGTAAGAAGTGACTTTCTACAAAAAGAGGAAAGAACTTTTGTGTAGGAAGGAGATAAATAGACTTTTTTTTTAATTACATATACTTTACCTGGCATCTATCTGACACTCAGTAAGCAAATGATCCTGAGTTGATCTCCTTTTTGGAAGAGACACTGGAGTGAGCATCCTGGGAATGGAAGTGGTTTTTTTCTAGCAGCACTGGAAGTTTAATAGCTTCCTCTTCTGCCTGGTTCTGTCTTTTTCTGATGGCAAAAAAGATTATCTTTAGCATTAGAATGAGAGACATACAGTATTTGAGAAAATCAGCCTTTGTCCTTTAAAAATGGTCTTTAATAGCTTGCATTAATGAGTTTAATTTGATCTATAAATGACAGATAACTTAATCGTGAAACATTTTCTTCAAGGAGAGAGATAAGGTAATATTTACATAAATGAGATTCAGTCCAGGTTTCAGTATGAGCAATGATTTCAGAGCTGTTTCAAGTTATGTGATGTGGCCTATATTCTTGGGAAAGCAATTTTTTTTTTTTTGAAGGGCTCTTTTTTATCTACAACAAACTTTCTGAATAAGAGTTTTGCAAACTCTGTGTATATATTGTTCCTTTATAACCTGAGTAGCAGGTATGTTACCCCTTCACTTTGTTTCCACTACAGGAGTTTTAATCCCCTCAATGGGGAGTAATTATTAACTTTCCACACCAGTGTTACATCTACCTATGTTGTCCCTTGAATAAAGAATAGAGAATATACGGAGGTGCTGGGGAGGAGAACTTGCAATACGTTGCAGATGATCGCAGTGGTGGTGCTGCTAATACAGGTTAAGTGAGCGCTCTTCATCCCTAAAAGTGCAGGTTTTATGACACTTCTTGAATTTTTGGAAACCTAGCTGTACTCAGCCAAACTTGGTGTCCAAAGTGCTGCTGTTGTCTTCCCACCAAGGTGGGAAATGCTTAGCTGCACTGATCCAAAATCCCCTTGAAGTCAACGGCTTTTGGATAAAGACTAGCATGAACGTTAATGAAGGATGAAGGTGAGAATGATTGAAGAAGCGATAGCAAACAAGGGAAATATCCAGTGTGAGCTTCCTTCAGGGTCTGCTCTCAATTGCATTAGGTTTGAGGGACTTCTACATCAAATTATGTAATTTGCAAAGCTTTCTAAGGTTAAACCTTCCACGTTCTAGGTGTGCGTATAATTTTGTATGTGGGGGTCATCTGGCCTCCTTTGATGGAAGTACTTAAATAACTTGAATTTTAAACCACCTTTGTAAGATCAAACCAGAATTTTTTCCTCTGTCAGTAATTTAGAACATAATGTGAAAAGCCCAAGTGACAGCAGTCAACAGTTGTAAAGTACCCCAGCCCCCAAGGTGAGGTAGAACCTTGACTCGACCTCAGAGAGAAAATTGTTGCTGAGTTCATCGTGACTGCAAATTTACCCTGCCTGTAACAGCGCACTTAAAAAGTTATTTAAGCCATCATCTGCTGTTTCTAGGAACTGTTTCTCCTGCTCTTTTTCTGCAGCTCAAACATTTATTGTGCATCCTCAGGAGCCTGCTCAGGGCTTCTCAGCAGCACAGCCAGAAATAAACATTTCTGTCCCAGCCAGGAGATGCCAGCACGCTCCTATTCCTGCGCCAGGAGGGGACACCCACCCCTGCCACAGGGAAGAGCGAGGGAGGCAGAGCTGTTGGGGACTGACAGACACATGGTTGTTCCCACTGCTGAGGGACCTGGTGACTTCTCATAATGCCTGGAAATCACTGCCATCCCCTGCCTCTGCAGCACAGCAGTAGGGAGCTTTGCTTTCCAGGACATGAATCCTCATTGCTCTCCCTGCTGGTCCCCAGCCTCAGGCAGCTCTGCCTTCTCCTGGTGCTGCCTCTAGCATCCAAACCTAAATGACTCGTACCTGTCTGAAGGGTAGGAGGTACCATCACTTGGTGTCTCTGTGTGGTTTTAAAACCTGGGGCTGTTTTTTATTCAGAATCTTGCAGCAGCCACAAAGATAATGGCAAGGAGGAGATTACATTTCTGGTTTTAAGCATATTCTTTTTTCTTGAGTGGTGAACTCTGAGCAAGTAGTGCTGATTCTCCTGCTGACTCTGGGAAGGACTGGAAATTGTATTGGTCGATATTACACGGTACTACAACAAAACTGGTAAAAACATCAAGAATACAAGAATCTTCTGAAGTGACACCTCAGCCTCAGGGGATCCGGCAACGACCTTTTGGTGTTAGTGGCATATGGCACCTTCTGGGAATGAGTCTTATCGCAGGTTGGACACCCAAACAGGCTTGGGACGCTCATAATTATTGGGAACTTTGGGGTATTTAAGTCCAAATTGTACTAAAAAGATACTGAAAAATGTATGCCTAAGGTAAAATGTGGTGCAAAAAGTAGGCCTATGGGATTACAACACCCTGCTTGATTGTATGCCACAATACCATCTTATTCAGCGGAGATCCACAATGAGGATATAATGATAACTTTAAGTAAGCTGATGATTTATGTCCTCAAAAACGCGTAGTTGTTGTAAAACTGCCGATCAGATATTTTCGGAGTACTATCCTTCACAAGCCCTTATTTAACGCAGTTATATTTGCATGCATACCCTCTCTTCACATTTGCCATTTGTCACTGAGATAGCAAATTACATTCATCAGAATCCATTCATTCCCCCAGTTTCGCTGAATACAGGATTATCTTGGCTGTGTCAGCTGCCCTATGACTGGTAACTGTGAAAAATGGAGGTCGCCTTCAGATATTCCAAACATGTATCTTCAAAGGACAGTAGGTATTAAGCTGGAAAAGATTAATGGGCTTTATGTCATCGTGTTTGTGTGGCATAAAAGTGAATTGTACAGATTGATGGATATCTTGGTAAAAACAAATGCATTTTTAAACTACTCTCTTGCCCCTTTCCTGACAAGTTGTAGTGACCATCAAAAGAAATATACTGAGACGTTGCTTTAAATCCTAGGCTGATTTTACAGGGGTTTTTTTACCTTTAGGAAACTGAAAAACTTTTAGTTGTTGAGCAAAAAAACCACACGTGGACTGTTAACTACTGGTTATTTTATAGTCTGTGTTTATATTAGCACTACAGGACTACCATGTCTTATTTGTCATATAATCATGCAATATGTAAGTAACTGGGACACAATTTTGTTGCTGGCCATTCGTAAATTCCTCAGAAAATGTTGTCATAATTTCCTATTTTAGATCCAGATTGCTTCTTTAGGACAGCCACTGTGCTTGTCTGGCAAGTGTTTTGTTCGTACAAAAACGTAACAGCTCAGCACAAAGAGTCACCAGGTCCAAAAGGGAAAGCTCTACCTGTCCTTGAATAATACACTGTATTAAAAAGGTATTGAAAGCACGGAGTGGATTCTCTCAAGGAGAATAAGTAACCTTTAAAAAAACAACCAGTGTATTAGGGAAAAAGAGTTATCATTATTGATTCTCACAATACATGGGTACATTGAAAGGATATGCCAGAGGAAAACTGGTGGTGTGCGGTGGAGCTTGTGAACTTTGTTTGTGACCATTGATAGGATTTCCCACCCCCCCGTAGCATCTTTGCTTGAGAGAGAACAGGAGAAAAAATGCCAGGGTCCTGGTCTAGTTCTGCTACTCTTGTTCTCTGTGACCTTGGGCACGTCAAATCTCCACGTGGGGGCAGAGATCTATCAGAACTATCACAAAACTGTAACGTTTACATGTGTTTGAGATCTGTGGGTAAAAGTGCTTCTCCACTGGAAAGTATCATGGTTTTTAATGTGTTTCAGTAATATGGAGGTAGGCTTATGACATAATGATAACTGCAGTGGTGTGTCTGGCAGCCATGTGGTACAGGGAGTAATTTGCCCTCATCTGTTGAATACGAGCAGAGCTGTTGGAACAGGCGCAATAGGGAGAGACGTTCTGACCACATTTTAAATTTATCTTGAGTTTCATTGCTAAGTGTGTTGCTACTGCATTTTGTTTTAGAGGCAGGGATTGCTGCAAAGCCTTATGTACCGTTCCTTTGGGATGTTGTTTGTGTTAATATTTTAAACTTGTAATAAATTTCTGGTGGTTTTTTTGTTGTGTGTGTTGTTTGTTTAGTTTGTGGGTTTTGTTTTTTTTTTTAATTGCCTTTGGACTTTTAATTATCTTTCACTCCAAGCAAAGTATGCTTTCCGTCGTGAAGTAGGACACTAAAGCAGTAATAATAACTTTCTGTTTCTGTTTTTTAACTTCAGTAAGACCACCATAGAAAACATTTCACTCTATTTGTGATAAGCATAAATCATTTTATAATTCATGTGGTTTGTATTTTTTTTTCTTTCAATGACTGCCTAAGTAATATGATGGTTTAAGTAAGAGTTGCTTCCTCACAGCTAGTCCTCAATGGGTATTTGCTCTTGATGTGATATCATAACGCTCCATTAATACCATTACTTGCAGGAGGTTTGCAGTAATGTGGATTCTTATTTAGATTTTTGCTTTGGATTCAAAGAATCGCGAAACTCAAATCCATGAAAATCCAAGAGCTTTGTCCTGAGAGAGCACGTCTTTCTCCCTCCACCAGCAGGACTGAAGGACAGTCTAGAGATTGCCTGAAGCTGGGCTCATTGGGGTGCCTGCAAGTTCAAGTAAATGAGGGTGTGTTTTGGCTCAGGTCTGCAGTGGATTTGAAGCTGGGCCAGGTGCAAAGATCTTAAAGCGAGGTGAATTGCTTTGTGAACATCATCACGCAGTTCGTTGATTGTCAAATTCACCGTATCACCAGTCTGACACTTCTGCCCCGCTTAAATCTTGTTATGAGGATGGAAGCGGCGCCGAAGCTTTGTATTTGCCATAAATACTTGACTGAAGTTCTTTTGGAGAGTAATTCTGCAATTATAGACCGTGATGTCATGCTGAAAGGAGCAGACAGTCAGCTAGGCTCTATGCTTTAATGGTTTCTGTGAAATTAGTAATAATACCAGGAGGCTGAATTTTAATTTACAGTGCTATGAAATGAGTAGTTTTTATAGGGCCTGAAGCATTCACCTTTGGAAGGAGTGTGTGAAAACTTCTGGCCTTGACCATGGCTCATTTCCAAGTGGGATGCAGTCCTCTCTGCTCTTTCTTTTCAGTCAGGCAGACTGCTATCTGGACAGCTGGCCAGATGTGCATGGTGCTCAGGAAAGGCAGTGCCTCTGGCAAAGTGGATCACAGCTGCTGCGAGGGATATGGCAGATGCCTGTGTTATTTTACCAAGCTGGTATTTCCATCTGTTAGTTGGTTGCAATAGGATTACCAGAGGATCAGATTGGGCAGAGGGTAGGCTGAAGGGGAGACTGTGAGCATCAAGAGCATCATTTACCAGTACTTTAAGAGGGCAGAAACAGATGTCGGTCTCTTTGAAGTGTACCTCTCTGCATGTAGTCAGTTCAATGCGTCAGCTCAGTCCTGGGCAGGGAGGAACTCTGTCAGAAAACCAGAGGAGAGAGAGATGGAAAATGAGATCCCTGAAGACAAGCGAGAGAGAGAGAGAGATGTGACAAACTGAGTCCCTGCCACAGAAATAGAAGAAATTTTACGCAGGGACCAGCTAGGACACTTGTAGTCTGCTTCTGTGGTGCATCAAAATCTTTTCCTCCTTTTTCTTTGTGTCCCACAATTGAGATTTTGATTCCACAAGAGCATACCTTGGAAACCTGACTTAGGTGGTTCCCACTGGTCTCTCTAAGGGAAGTCTTGTCGGGCAATGAAAGCCACCGGGGCTGTCTGAGCAGCTGCGGTCTGAACAGAGGGAAAATGTGGGATTGCGCCACAGTTGGAGGTTCAGGGCTTCTTCCTTACAGTCACTGTAGTCAAGGAGTCTTAACGGGTACAGGCAGCTCTGAACTGTGACTGTTAAGGATATGTTTGAGAAAGTTCCTGAAGATTTAGTGTAATGAAATTTGAATATCAGAAGAATTTTAATTCTTAAGGAGGCAAATATTATTTCTGGCGTTACGGAGTATAGGTACCGATCCAAGCACACTGAAGTCAATAAGAAGCCTCCGTTTGGCTTCACTGAGTTTCGAATTAAGTCCACAGAATGTTTGATAAACTAAAAATGTTACAGCAAGCTTCCGGTGTTCACCATCACCTTACGACAATAGGTCCTGGTGGGATCAGGCAGCGGCGTTTCGCAAAAGGGATTTGCTACACGTACAAAGAGCAGAAAGCTGTTTCATTCTCTTTGTTGTTTGTTGCCATTAATTTGATTTGGGATTGGGAAACATTTTTTACAAGTTAGCATTATTTTACTGTTGTGTATTTTCTGGTAAGATTTAAATTATGATGAACCTTGTTGTCGCATGTAATAAAAAGTAGCCACTGCCTGCTGGGTAAATGTCTTCGTACTGGGGATACGCGTTAAACAGTTAGGAGTGCTGAAATGCAGTCAGGTTTATTTTCGTTGCGAGTTGTTATTTTGTTAGGACACAAGGTGGCAATGACATGGAAACACTCATTAGATAAAATAGTCTGGAATGTCTTTTGATCAGTTTTCTGCTTCAAATCTGTGCTTGATATATAAAGCTTGGTGCCTGGGTATACATACAGCTATACGTATGACAACATTTGGCATGTCCTGTGGATTGTGCTTGGCAGTACTTCTTAGTAGCGATGCATAAGTGCACGACTATGTATTACTGTCTCCTAAACAGATAGGGAAATTAAGTCAGAGGAATCGGACAGCCTGCTAGAGGCCACAGCAAAAGAGCTGAGATAAAAACAGAGACATTTTTGATCCTAAAATGTATAGAGGTACAGCTGTACAGTATAAACTCCTCCTATATGAGTGGCTGCACGCACAGATGTGCACATACATGCAGCGTCCTTCCCCGTGCTGCAGTAGAGGGAAGGGTCCTTTAGGGAACTTGGTGTGTACTTTTAGTTTGCTGGGAAGGCAGAGCTTTTTTCCGTCTCAAAGAATCCATTAAAAAGGGTGTAAAATTGCCAGAAAGCATCAGCAGACTCTCATTTTATTGTGGCTTTGGATGTGGCGAGGCTTGTGGTCATTTCTCCAAGTGGTGCATGTCCATCTTCTTGCTCCATTTGCCTTCTGTGGGTAGAGCTATCTCTGGTTGGCGGTGGCTGTGTGTCGGTGGAGCTCGGCTGCCACGGAGGGGTCCAGCTCCCAGCTCTGCCATGTGGTTTGTGGGACTCTGGGCAGCTTTTCATCATTTCCGCGCTGTGGTGACGGTGCAGTCTGTGAGCACCCACCTGCCCCAGCCTCCCGTGGAGCTCTTCTAGACCATTAGTGGTCACCAACCAAGGTGCGTTAACCCACCAATAAACTTAAAACTCACTAGATGCAA
Source organism: Fregata magnificens (assembly GCA_013389945.1). Lineage (NCBI taxonomy): Eukaryota > Metazoa > Chordata > Aves > Suliformes > Fregatidae > Fregata > Fregata magnificens. The sequence goes on along the minus strand of WAAD01018566.1, from coordinate 25,585 downwards.
AGTGCTCTCAAATTCCCTGGGGAAAACACAACCAACCGACCAAACAAAACCCCACTGAACAAAAAACAGGAGGAAATATTTTTGCTCGCTTCTTTGTATTAAGATCAACGCTGCTGCTATTAAGACCGACAGGGGTTTTATACCCAGTGGAGGGGTTTTATACCCAGTGGAGGGGTTTTATACCCAGTGGAGGGGTTTTTGGTTCATGAGATTTGGCTGTATCCTTGCAAAATCCTGGTGTTAATGACTGACTCTGGGTCCATTCCACTGCAAAACACCCTGAGCCCTGTGAGCCACGCAGAGCCCCAGAAGTTCACTGATCCTTATCAGGTGGAGCCAACAAAAGTACTGGGAAGGTATCCCCCTCAAAATTAAATGGGGCCTGGCAAGGAGAGCAGGGCCCAATGGAAAAACAAAATATATACATTAAAAAAAAAAAAAAAAAAAAAATCAATGTACTCCAGCCTTGAGCTGTGAAGCTGCCTACTAAGTGAACAGCTCATGCAGTTTAACTCCCTTTTTCCTGTGTTGCAGCACTCTTAATTTTGGGGTTCTTTGATCCACCTATTCATAGCTGTGAAGCGAGCAGAATTTAATCAGGCTCTGACAGGGGATGGTTGATTTTAATACCGGCCTCCAAAAAAGAGCTGTCAATCAAGGATGAGCTTTAATACCTTCAACTTGCAGCTCCTTTAAACTTCTGCTGCGGTTGAGTGGTGCTTGGTCGGCTGTGGAGGAGCCAGGCACCTACAAAAGGCGCTGGGGGCTCCTTGGGCACGCTTGGGGGGAGTCCCTGGGGGCTACTCCCTGCCCTCTGTTAAAGGGGCAGCATGAAACGTCTAATCAAGTTGGCATTTCCTAGCCACATGAGGGGAGAGATTTCCTCTTTGAATAAGGAGCGGCTTTCATAAGTGTGCATCCCAAAAGGCCTGCTGAGCTTTTGTGAGCCAGCAGGCAAGGCAGGTTTGGAGTCACTTGGATTAAACTTTTCCTTATTGTAGCTGGAACGGGAACAGTGAGGACGAGGGTTACTTTCCATACCTAATTTCGAGTTATTTTAGCTGGGGATGTTAGATAAAATAGTCAATGACTGGCAGGATGATAGAATATGGTTTAATTTCAGATTTACTATCTGCCAACACATGCCATTCAATCAGATAAACACAGGATTTCAGCTGTCATCACAATATCTTATGCATACTTAAAAATAGAACACTTTTTCTCACACCAAGAAGAAATTGAACAGCTTTATATATAGGATGTATAGAGTCAGGAGGCTAGAAATTTTGAAATAGTCTGCTGTTTCTAGAGAGATTCCCTATCTTTAAATTAAGGAATTATATTAGAAGTAGTAGAAATTCTCAGGATTGCAGAAGTTTTATCATTATCAGCTGCACAGAATAAATAAAAGTAAAGGGAACACCTTGAGAAGTTGAACTGTATAAAATGAGGGAAATGTGTAGTATTTACAGCAGAGGATATGCGACTGTATAGAGGGCAAGATGACTCAGAACTTCTCTGCGTGGGAATGTAATCCCTCCTTTGGTTTGTAAGTTTCCATTCTTGCTCTTTTGTCTGTCCTGGTTCACGTATTGGGCCTATCACTGTAATGCGTGAATATCTGCTTCGGTCAGGAGGCGGAGATAGAAGATGACAATCTAACATCACCCCAGCACTATCCTAAACCAATTTTCACAATAAATGTAATTTAAGCATTCTCTGTCTAAAGCTTCCCTCCTGAAAACACACAACTTAACTTAGGTGGAAACTCTCATATAGGTAAAATGTGGCACCGCTTGCCACCAGTGCTTTACGTTATGAATTTGTGAGTACGCAGATGGGTATGGCTTTTTGGCTTGAGCACTTAACCAGTATTTCAGTTCTTTATTATATCCCTTGTGAAGAGTAGCTGATGACACAGTCCAGCATATTTTTAAGGTCTAGCCTGGTTTGTTTGAGGGATTCACGGAACAGCTTGTTTCTGTGAACATGATATGAGCAGACAGCAACTGGTGGTTTTCTTGCTCACAAATCTGCTGATATGCTCCCGGGAAAGCAGCGTCCGCCCAAGCTCTGCCCAAGCTCTGCCCTGCTGCTTTCTCTCCTGCTCAGAAGCCTCTTTCTTCCTTAACACTGACATAACCTGTACCTTTAGTGTCATATTTCCTACCTAGTTTGCTCTTTCAGGTTTTGTAGTCAGCTTTGATTCAGAGATGTCATTGTTAGCAACTACAAGCATTTTCCAGCATAACCGATTATTGCGTGCTCTCGTTCCCTTCTGTATTCTACCAGACTGCTCTAAAATGAGCTCTAAAATGACATCCTGAGCTGCTCGGCATAATGGTATCTTTGAAGCCAAGACTTGTACTTTGCTTCGAAGAGCAGCTCTAGCAAAAGAACAGTGTTTTCTACTGAAGATAAGGGAAAGAAGGCATCTTTTTGAGAGCGTTCCTCCTGCCGGTTTCCCTGGAGGGGGAGGCTGGTGCTTTTTCTAGCATGTGCAAAGGCACTGTTGAAGAGCTCCACTACGACAGATCGACTTATTGCCCATGGAGACATGAGGCCAGTGTAATGCTAGCCAAGATGCTGAATTTCCTATTTCTTGGGCTTCATCCCTTTCTGGTTAAGCTCTCATGCACTTCAGAGGAAAACTTATCGGATTGCGGGTCCCTCAGCTCAGCTGTGGGAGGGTCTTTTCAACTTCCACGGCTCCCTCCTGGAGCTGGGTTTTGGCTGCAGAGGCAATTTGTGCTGGGCTATGCAAACAGATAAAACAAAGAAATAGCAAGGCTAGAGTGAAGTCCAGTGTGGGTGTTTTTCAATCTCAAAGGCTTTGGAATTCTGTTTGGTTTTTATTTTGTTTGGGGTTTTTTTTGGTCTCTTGGAAAAGTCTTTCACGTACAATGATCTACCAAACAATTTATTTGAAAACATTGGTGGGTGGCGCATACATTATGGGCTGTGGTTTCATTGATATGCTCAGCCTTGCTAAGTAGATGGCATATTAAATGTTTTATTTACCCCGTGTGCTACCTGTCATCTAATCAGCTTTTGTTTTTGCTGCATTCTGCTTGTATTATAGCAAGAGTAAGTGGTTTCATGTAAATTAAAACTGCATGAAACCTTTTAAAGCCATTTTAAAATACTAAATGGTTTTGCAAATAGGTTTGTCGGACAAGGATTAGAAAAAGAGCTCTTTGCTTACCCATTTACTCTTTTGTATGCTTATTAGAAGCCCCCCATGTGACTCTTTCATCAAACATTGCATCCTAGTACTCATCTAGAATGCCAAAAGTCATTTATACTGTGCTCAAGAGTGGTTTGCGTAAACAGGAGGCAGTTAACAAAGAATACAGTTGTGAGCTGTGATTGCAAATGTTATTTTATAAATTACAACACAGATGCACAATAAAGTCAAAACACGCATCCCTATGATGTTTTCTTGCTTGCCTGGAGCATAAAAGTGTGTTGGCTTAAAAGTTTCTTTGCTTTTATTAAATACTATTGCCAATGTTTATGGTTGCGATCATTTCACTGTGAATAATTTTGTTTCTTACAGGTGGATCGTATCATCTTCTGTGTCTTTTTGGAGGTTGACTACAAAATTTTCAAGAAGAAAATGGGCGAGTTTTTCCCTCTGGGTAGGTATAGCAATCAAGTGCTATCTGACTTTAAAAAATGATGCAGCAAAAAGACAACAGTTGGCGTCCTTTCTTCTTTCCCTGCCTGAGCCAAATATTAAAATGTGAACTTTCTGTAAAGATCAGCTGCACATAGAGGCTCTGATCCTGGACAAATGCAGACATTTAAAATTTGTGAACCGGTAAAACTACTTGTGATACTGCTTTTGCAAAATCAAGGCCTGCTTTTGTATGCTCAGTACAGCTACTTTCTTCATTCTCTGCTGTATCCGTATGTCCTCCCGAAACCTGGTGCATGGCACTGGCTGTCTTGACTCTGAGAAGAAAATGATTTGCACTAATGTATATAGCCCCTAGTGTATATTGCTTTTCCATGCACTTTGTACATGCTTTGCTCTTTCATTAACGATGCTGGTAGGGTTTCTCTGGGTCTGAAAAGATACCGCAAGGGTTAGAGCCCAACTGTGTCTGCATGAGAACTTTAAACCTGAGCTGTCCCTGTGCAAGAATGAATGGGAGAAAGATGGCTCTCGCCGGAGCACTTGGGAAATGTTAGCCATTCATCTTACGTTTCACACAGGAGGTTACTTTCTAGGACTCAAGAAAAGCTGGTGGATAGTAAATTCGTTAATCCCTCTCCCCCCCCATACGCCTGTGATTTATTTTTATCGTATATCATTACAAATCTATGTTCCCTTTTTTTATCAACCCTAACCTTGTTCCACTTTATTTTGTTTTCTATGGCATCAGTTCTACTATACGTGACAAGATCCAGATTTTAGTATTTTGTTTTATCACCCATTTCAGAAGTGGCAGTCACTTAAATACTCCCCATGCTGTCTGTCTGTCCGGTGGAAAGGGCCTTTGAGTAATCGGAAGCAGAGCTTTGGTGTGTTGTGTGTCTCCATTAATTCTACAGGACAGTGTTGTCACAGTAGCCACAGTGGTTTTTTCCTTTAGCTTTGGCTGGTAGTATGGAAATTGTGATGTTTCTGTCCCATCTCACTAGAGCAAAGCTTTTTTTAGATGACTTTGTAATCTCCAGTTTGCAATGACTGGCAGCTGAAACTTAAAGACCTATTGAATAATTCAGGTAGCATAGAATGGTGTCTAACCGCTTGATAATATTTTTGTCCGGAGGACATTGAACATGCATTTCAAAGACCGCATTCATGTCTAATCCATTCATTGTGTGATTTTATTTTTTTTGGCAATGTACCCCAACACATAGGATAAAGTGGCAGTACCCTGCCTACTGTTGCTGGCTCTGTCCCTGCCCTTCAGATTAAGCGAGAGTAGACTACAGTGTCAATTTGTCAACAAATTAGAGTATTAATACTCACCTTCATCGTTAAGGTCTTTGAAATCACAGATTGAAGCCTGGTATTGTTGTTATAAATGTAAAGCCCACTTGGGTTTGAAAGCCAGAGAGACACGATGATGCTTCAGAGCTGAAGCATGGCAAGCCCAAAGGGAAAAAGAGAGGAAGATGGGAGATTTATTTCTTTTTTGGCCTTTTCAAAACCTGACATCGTTGAACTTCCGTCTACAGAGAACCTGTGTGGTTGGGTGTCATGTTATATAAAGACTTATTGCATTATGCCACATTATATAGATGATCAGTTGTACCATAGTTTTAAAAGTATGTTTATTCTCATGCATGGAAAGTTTTTACAATTTTTTTGCTTGAACTAGAACTGGGAATTTGATATGGGACCATAGAGAGGTGATCATGGTGGGGACCCTCTAAGGTGCAGGAAATCTAGTGGTTTGCAGCTATGTGGCCATGCAAAAGGTTGATCCAATGCTTACGCAGCCAGCTGTCCAGAGAAGGATGTTTTAGTTCTCAGCAGCCACAATTTGGTATAGATTGCTGAAGATCTTAGGACCCATTTTCATAGGCCCCCCACTGCAATTTTCTCATAACTAATGGTTCTGAATACCAGTTTTGATATGCCTTAATGATGCTGGTTTCCAGAAGGACGTAAGCACCTACTGACTGGTGAGCTGGAGCTTTAAAAGGAACGAGGTTAGCATCTAAAACTTTATCCCTGACTCAGTGAAGGATTTCCTGTGGTTAGGTCAGTAGTCAGTGATTCGGGAGATCTGATTTTAATGTCTTGTATCACCACGGATGTTTGGTATGCCCTTATAGGAGTTGCTTAGATCTTCAACTTACCCAAATGACTCTCCATTAGTGTCCCTGGAGAAATGATCAGTGTCTGGGTCTCTCTCCTGGAGGAGTGCCCTAATGGTTAATATACAGTCTCAGGCTTTCTTTGGTGTCTTGAATTGGCACTTTTCCGCAGGGTACCACCACTTCAACAGATGTCAGCTGAAGTCAGCCCCATCCTAAATTGCCTATGGCCTACTGGTGAGAACATCAGCTGAAGGTCTGGGTGGTGATCACCAGATGACCATCACGTCTGCTGTTTGTTCCTTTTTTCTGGTGTCTTGTGAATTGCCGTCTGCATTTAATGTAGTAGACTTTGACAAGTTATCAGCAGACTCCTCTACTGTAGGGATATTCCATCTCTCTGCAGGACTGGTTTCTTGCACAGAGGACTTAGTCAACATGGGTCTGTGTGAAGGAATTATCAACTGTCTCTATCTTTGGCAATAAATTCCTGATATTTAGACTGTGGAAGGAATTGCCAAAACTCTGGTGTTTTTGTTTTGTTTTTAAGTGAATCTATTAATGTAGTGAAATGAGAGTCTTTAAGGATAGACTTGCCCTAAATTTAAATCGATAGGACACCATCTGAACACTCACAGAGAGAATAACACTGAGATACTACTTTAAGCTTAGAGAAAAAACAATGAGACATTTTTAAAACATGTCTCGCATTCAGAAACATTATGAAATATATCTACTTTAATAGATGTGGACAAAAATGCTTAGAAAGAAGACTATATTAATGGAGTTATGTACATAAATAGTTATTACTTTAAACCTGGTGCATTAATAAATCCAAAAAGACATCCAAGTGCTTGAGCTAGTCAAGTGATAATAAAATGAAGCTAGAGTTACACCTCAGTGCATTAGAGTAAGTGGAATATAGATATAGGGAAATTGTTCCGTTAGTTGAACATATCATTAGGCCTATTTTGCGAGTGGAATGCCAAAGAAATTAGTCGAGTAATAGTACTGATACTAAGACAACTGCCTAGAGCCTTGCCATTTGCAAACTTTAAATATATAGGGGTAAGAGGGAGACTTCTAAGTAATTTCATATCTTAGGAGTGTAGCAAAGCTGTTCAGTAACAGACTGGTTGTCACAGTCTCAGCATTTCTGATTTAGTCTCAGTAATCAGTTGCCTGTACAGAACCCAAGCCAAAGCCAGTGTGCTCCAAGGGGGAGTGCCACTTGATCTTTAACTCAGACTTAGGATCTCATCCTAGTGGTTGTCCAGAAAAGCCCTGTGTCAGAAGGTAAAGGGTCCTGGTCCACGCAGAATTTTCTGTTGAACTTTTGGGGGTTTGCTGAGAAGTTTTTGTATGTCCTGGTAGAAAAAGAGCAAGGGTGGAAGACTGTTTCTGTAGAACAACCAACGCTCTGCTTAAGGTGGATCACTGTTTTAACATATTAGGTGGAACGAACAGTGATTCCCCCCACCCCGCACTTTTTCTTCTTTTTGCCAGTTGAGTCCTGTGTCCTAGTGGAATGAGAGAGCCCAGCCATTCTCCCATCAGCTGTGTTGGGAAACTCTCTCTGCTTAATCTGAAAGAATGTCTTGCTACATTATCTTTCAGGCAAATAAAATATCCTTGCCTGCAGTTCTGGCTCAGATGTGTAGTTCTTACATTGTTGGATTCATTGCCACTAGTGTTATGAGTGAGTTTTCCGAGAAAGGAGCTGATACTCGTACCATTTTTTCTCTTGGAATTCATTGTTTCTTCTAACAGAATTCTACATGGAGCCTAGACACTAGGCACTACTTTTATTGCTAAATATATATATTTATAAGACCGACCAGGAAACGCTATAAAAACAGTCCTCCTTGAAAAGCTAGATTTGCCAACATATAACTTAGTGATACATACTTCTAGGATGCTATTTGTAGGAGTAAAATTAAGAGTATTTGTAAACAGTTGCCAGCTGGAGGCAAAGATACCTTTTTTTTCCCTCCTGTATACTGCATATACCTAGCTACTTAGTATGTCAGATAGATAATCTTGTAAGGAACTTTGGCAAATGCTTATTTTTCATGGTGGCTGTTGTATATTATGAAAGGTTTATCTTAAGTGTAATGCTTAAAGTATTTCTAAATCTACCACCTGTTATCAGTGGATTGGAGAGGGGAATAATTTTTTTCTGAAAATGTTCTTTAGACAAAAATAATGTTATAAAGGGTACGTACTGTGAAGCTGCAGCATTCAAGGTTATATTACATTCTTACTACTTTAAACAGAGTAACAAAATTACTTTACTAAAGCATCGCTAAAATTGTTAGAGAGAGGACAGGTTTGCACTTTTATTAGACCAATTGATAGATGGAAGATGCAAGCTTTTAGACTCTGTGTCCTTTCAGAGCTAATGAAAGGATGCTGAGCCCAAGAGCTTGTTCATTTTTTTTTTTTTTTGAGCCATGTCGGTTGGTGTTAGGAAAAAGAGAGAGAAATTGCTTCATCTTGAAAAAACTTTCTCTCCCCTCTATTCCAGGTTATGATATTTAGTGCATTTTCTGCTTTTATCCTAGTTGATGAAAACACTGTCCTCCCTACCCAAAGCATATGGATAAGAGCTACTGTCTTATATTAATCCTCCTGTTGCTTCAGGAGGATGCACAGCATCCTAGTTGTTCATAAATGTGCAAATATATTACAATTACAGAGGAAATTCATTGTTAAGGGATCTACCAGGCTTGGAATCAAATTGCAAACTGTCTAAATGGCTGAATGAAGGGCTTTGTATTAAAAAGGCAGATCCCTGCACTAATACGTGAGTGAACTCTTAAGCAGAGATTGTAATTTCTGTACTGGTATTGAGAAGCGTCGCCCTATCCACTTAATGTGGCAGATTTCACTGGGGCTGAAGCGGTCCTCAGTGTGAGCAAAGGAATCATAAGTTAGCCCTTAGTAAGTAATCCTGTATCAAATGGGTAATTCGTTTGATAAATTTATCCTTTCTGTTTGCATTTGCAGCGTTCATGAGCCGATTCGTTTCCTTAATTCATCACCTGAATATATTCCACAAAATATTTTTCACGGGCTTTATTTTACTATGTGGATAGGTGCCAAGCGGTTTACTGGAAGTACCCGATATCCTTTATCTGAGGTTCCACCCGGGCAGTGATTTGCCTCATAAGTCAGGAGGCTCTGGTTTTTCTGACTGGTTCAGGCAGGCATGCAAAGGCCATCGGGGCTTGGAGCCCCCCAGAAACGGACATTAGGGAGTAAGATTTGGGGGAGTTTGAAATCCCTTTGGCCTTCTCCCCCAATCAATGGGGGCCATCCTGACAGTTTTGGTTGCAACTATTTTTCCCCATCTACGTGCAGAGTTTTCAGGTTGTCACGTTCACAGCTGATAACCGCCTGTGTTTTCGCAGGTTTAAACTAGAGGCAGTCAGGCTGTCATCTCCCTTTCTTCACTACTTTCCCTCACAAAGCTTTCAAGGCACTGTGGATGGGCTGGGTCCCTGCTGATGACATGGAGCCTCAAGTTGTGTCCAGACACCTGTGGTGTCCGGTGCGGACATGTGTGGGTACACGAACACATCTGGGGCTGAGCAGAAGCTGGGACAGAGCCGGAGTGACTGGTCACAGCAGCAGCAGATTGGGACGTGGTGTCACAGTCTTTGGCCTGTCCCCTGGTTGTGGGCAGGATCACCCGCAACCCAGGCCTGTTTGCTGGAAGGAGCGAAACGAGTCTCGCTTCCCTGACCCCACATCTCTGATGGAGCTGCAATCCATGCTGTTGTATTGGGACGCTCAGGGGACTCCCTGGTTTCTCTGGCTTGTGAAACTTTTGACTTGTCACTTGGAGATCCTGCTTGGTGAATGTGCAATGAGATGGTGCATGACCATGCATCCCGTTCCTTTCCGGGGCTATGTACCAAGCCATTGAGAGCGTACCAGGATACCACTCGGTATTTATGCATTCACAGCCATCTGGCCTGCTCTGGACTCCATGCCAGCATTTAATGTTCCCCCCGTGACTGGAAATCTTGGGGGGTAGTCTTGTGTTCAGGCAGAGATGAGTGAGAATTTTTCAGTGGGTGGAAGGCAGCAGGTTGGAGAAGCTGTGGCACACTTGACAGTTTCACATGGCTGTGAAATGCTCTGTGCACCCCTTTAAGCCGTCTTTATATTGGAGGATGTCATCCTCAGATGGCTTCTGCAAGACCCCTTATTGGTGGGTCCCCATTATATATGGGGATAAGAAATGACTTAATTCAAAACAGCTGGGGAGAAGCACAGCCCCCGCTGTTTCCCATGATGGTTCCTTGTCCCTCACCAGCGGAGGCTTCAAAGGAAACACTACCCATATGGGGGAGCTGGAGGAGCCTGTGCACCAGAATAGGATGCTGGCTTTGCTCTAGTTCTCTCTCTCAGCACCTACAGATCCTGATGAAGTATGCTCCAACGTAAATGGGATGCTGTAAAAATTGTTCTCAATCCGAAAGTTTAATATAGCCATAATGGTTAAAATATCTGTCCATTTCAAAACATGTCTGAAACAACTAACCTCATAAAATCTCAAGCTAACTAAAAGCTAAAGATGTTCATAAAACTGTGAAACAAATTTTTCCTATGGCTTTTTGTCTTTATTTGCCATGGCAATGACTGTGCCAGTCCTATCACTCCTTGGGGTTGCCTGTCTTAGCCACTTTTGCCAGGGTCTCAATGTAGTGCAGGACAATGAACAAACAGCAACTCAGGAGTGGTGCTTGGGAGGCAGAGTATGTTATTGATGGCTCAGATACTATTTTCAGCATCTTAACAGATACACAGACCAAGAGAGGGTTCCTAGCACCTTCTAACATGGCAGTGGTTTTCCAGTACCTAATAAAAAGTTAATGGGCGGTTTCCTGCTTCAGTTTGAATAGTAATAAAACTTCCTGGTACGATCCCTACTGAATTATTTCCTGGCCGGCTGCTGACAGACAGCAATGGCTTTAGACTTCGGCTGTGTGATGCAAGTATTGGCCACCTCAACATTTGGGCTTAGATCCTCTGGTTGTACGTGGTTTGACAGAGGCTTGTGATATTGTCTGCTATATGGCCTGGAAAATTGTTTGCTTCCTCATTCCTGATAGCAGCAATGGCACTGCTTGGAGCAGGGTATGGACAGACAATGGGACCATAAACTATTAAAGTGCTGTTGTCAGGAGCCTTTTGCTTTGCTAAGTGGAGCCTCCTCTTCTTTGCTCCAGTAGCATCTTGTAGATGATGGAGCCTGCAGGCAGTCCAGAAGTCAGGGGAAATGGCTGTTTCTCTGTATTTGTCCACTCACTCCAAATTCCTGAGCTCTCCAGCTCCTGGGAAACACCTGGATTAAGGGCTGTATTGAAACAGCAAAGTGCCAGGTGATGAGGATGCCCTTGAAGGCACGGGGGTCATGCAGTTGCAAGGACCACGCTGCTGCGTGTGTTAACAGAGCGGGAGAGCACAGGGAAGATGATGAGTGCAGTAATTAGGTGAATATGGAGCAATTATTTACCATCTCTTGTAACACAAGAAATGCAAGGTGTCCCAGGAAATGATGAATCGGGATGAAAACAAGCAAAAGGAAATAGTTTTTCATCTGACACATAGTTAGAGTATAAGAATGTTTGCTATGAGGTGCCGCGGAGCCTGTAGGTCTTAAATATAGTTAAAAAGAGGATTAGCTTGACCAACAGAGGACTGGTCCAGCAGTGGCTATTAATCACCACGGTCTATATGTAACCTTAGGCTCAGGGAGAGGCTGGTGGGGGAGGGAAATGTATTGCTGTTCTGTTCTGCACTCAGTCCTTTGCACACAGATGCCTGGCACCAGAAGGTGAACAAACAGAAGCTTTTTCTGTATAATACCTTACGTGAATACATCTTTGATCAGGGATCTTTTCTTCCTGCTGTGTTGCATGTTGTGGCATCCCATGTAGAGCGTTCCAAATGCATTTTATGTCATGCTCAAAAATAACCTGTCCTCTCTGGTCACTGACACTGAGTCACTTCCCATGCTGGAGTGCTTCTAATTGCAAAGGACGCGGTTAAATTTGTGTTTGTCTGATTTGATTGCCTCTGCCTTAGGTTACTAATGAGATTTTGTTAGAAATTTATTTATTTATTTAGGAATGTGTCGCCACATGCAAAAGATACCATTTTGTGTGTGACTACTACATTAGCATACATGTGGGTGAGAAATCCACTTTAGCACTTGTGTAAACAAAACTCTGTTGTTTTCACTATTTTAGGGCAGGGAGGAAATAAGGAAGCTTTGCAATAGGTTCCCTTTTAAAAACTGATGTATGTTTTCCCAAGGAGTGCCTCATTCCTTTAGTGTAAGGTAGAAGCATCTGGGAAATAGAAATCCAAATCTGATCCTGGCTGTGAGCACCATTTCCTGCACTGGAACAATGTTGTCCAGTTCACTCGCAGTGGGAATGGCAGCTACCACGTAGCCTTTATATGTGGCTGAGGCTCGTACTGGTATATGTATTTTACAGCAGATCAAGTGATATGGTACATAAAAGAAGCCATCTATGTGGTGACAAAAAAACTAGTGCCTAACTTCTTAGGAGGTTGGTACTAAGGATTTCTATTTGATATAGCTTCAAAAGCTACAAACACATCTTACATTCAGTGAGACTCTGGTGTTGTGGGACCGGTGTAACTAAGCAACACGGGAAGAAGAACTGCACCAGCGTTGCAGTAAGGCCAGGATGTACAGAGCGTATCAGTGGAAGTTTCTTTGTAATCAGACTAAAAAACTTGATTAAACTTGCTTAGTGTCAGGTGGAGGTTTATATAATGCCTATTGCTCTGTATGCAGGATTGCATGATTAAAGGATACAAATGTTCAGAACCAAAAGTAGTCCTATTTCTTCTTCCAAAGCAGAAGAATGTGCTTTTTTGTTAAGGATCTTTTTGTTTCACCTTTTTCTTTTTTCTTCTTCCTCTTATGAGCACTGAGGATGAGGGAAAGCTTTATGGAAAATATAATTTTTTTCAAGTAGATGTGAAAAGAGTCAGGCCTGGGTTTAGTTGATCTCATCTGGCAGAGATTTCCAAATCTGCTTTTTCTCAAAGAAAACATTCCCTTTTTCTGTGCTATTGGTCAGTCTGTTGTATTCTTCCGGTGGAGAACTGAGTTGGAGGGATCAGAACAACCCAAAATGCTCGTGAGCTCCTAGGTTATTGCGAACCTTGCGTACATTTGGGCTTCATCAGACCCTAGGGTGCTCTCGTATGGTTTCCTATGCTACAAAAATGTCAAGTCTTTTAGGCTGAGATGGACACAGAGCCTGTACACTACCGTGAAGCTCCTGTTGGGTAGCAGCAGGGGTCATAAGCAATCAAAAAGTGATTTTTAAATTACTGAGGATTGAAAAGAGATGTGAGACACATGATTAGAAAGCTCCCTCAGGATGTTAAGATGATCACATAGATAGGTGGGTGAAGCTTTGGGACAAAGTTTCGGAAAGACAAGCGTGGTGGAGAGAAATATGGAGAGTGAGAACCCACTTGGTCTTTTTAGCTGCTGGAAACCTGATATTATCATGGTTTAGACAGTTTGCATCAGGCGGGTACCCTGGCCCACACTGCTGCCCACTCCAGGATTGGACACGAGAAGCTTTTTGTTGGAGCCAGCAGAGAATGCCCCAAAACGGGATCCATTTTCTTCAATGTTGCGAGACTGTTGTGCCACATATCCTCTGTTACTGTAGTGGAAACTGTACAGGCAAATCATGAAGAACCTGCTAAACAAATGCTTGAGGGCAGGAACTTCTTCAGCTGGACCACTGTTTTTGTATAGCAAATAAGGTCAATGGGATGGCTGCAGCTGTCAGTGCTAAAAGGTTTTATGGGGTTTTTTTGTTTTGATCTTCAACCTCCTGTACAGCTCTGCCCATCTCATTGCTCTGTTAGCCAGTGTGTGTGTATACAGGCTACAGAGGGGAGTTTGGTCCGGTCCCACAGTGCCCTCCGAGCCGCTCCCATGGTTACGTTTAGTACGTGGAGCCGCACTTGCAAGGAGGAGCAGAGTGAGAGATGCAGGTTGGCTGGAAGTAAGGAAATGTCTGGAAGTCGGGAAACAGCAGAAAGTGCTGAGAAAAGGGACAAGTCCTGAAGGATGAGACAAGGCGCCTGAGGAAAGGTTAGAGGAAGGCAGGGAGGAGCTAGCAGCATGCAGTGCTCTTGGGGGAGTGCCGACAGCCTGGGATGCAGGCCCTGAATGCAGATGAAACAGCAGCCTCCTGCAGTGGGGAGCTGGCTCTTGTATAAGAGCTCTTCAGTGCATGCACAGTTAAAAATAAAAGGTGTTTGTATAGCATTGAGTCTCCACATGCTAACATGAAGAAGAATGCAAATAGAAGCGTGAGCAACAAGGAGGAGGTGGTTTAATGGCTTTGGGGATTAGCAGCGGTATTTAGAGCCTTTCACCTTTCTGTTCATAACATAAATCTTAACACAGATTGATGGTTTTAGCCATCTGGCTTGTGTTCGCTTGTATGCAATGACTAGTGAGACAGAGAACGAACCTGACCAGCAAGGCAAAAGAGAAAAAAAAAAAAAAGAAGTATCTGACAGAAGAAGGCATCTTCCTCTCCAGTGTCAGTAAGAGCAGGTATGGTGCAATTATTCTGTTTCACAGAGCTCGGCAGGTAACAAGGGAGAGGGGAATGAAAGAGTAACAGGCATCACTTGGTACATGACGCTACCAGGGAGCCTGTGACTTATACAAATGCGTATGCTTTGAGCAACTTGCTCCTAAATGCAAAGCTCTCTGATCTTTAGAGATATGGTTACCCCAGAGAGCATGAGAGTTAGAGGGCGAGTTTCAATCATAGGTTGACTCTCAACTGTAAATTATGTTATACTTGACTGGAAACCATTCTCCCATGCATCACCCATCTAATAACTTAATTTTATGTACTATAGCCCAACTTATAAGCTGGAAAATTTTGTGCTCTCAACCATATGACACATTTTGGATTAGATGGCTTCCTTGTATCCTAAGCCTTCTAAATACTGATGAGAGTTTTCTTGGGGGTGGGCTGACCCTTGCAGGGAGTCGCCGTCAGTTTTCCTCTCACTCCACGCTGCAAGGTCTGTCGTTGCTTTTCCAGCAAGGTCATCTTGGTAGAGCTTCCCAAAATGCAGGGCTTTAATGGGGAAGCCATGTGAAAGGTCGCTGTTCTGCTTCTCCAGTAACTAAGAGTGGGTACATGCATGCACACAATATAGCATGTTTTTCCTAGTCAATTGTGTTTCAACAGCTCTTAAGTAAGGGTGAGAGTTACAGAGGACCTCACCTCTGGTCTTTCAAATGGGCGAGTTTGAGCGAGAGATATTGGTGATACTTCTTTAAGAAAATGTTTACTGGTGTCAAAGAGTCACTGTTGGGTTCTTCTGTGGTTTTACTCAATTTTGCTTTGGGATTGACTGTCCTTGGTGCATATTTCAAACCAAAGCAAACCTCTAGAAGGCTTTCTCTAGACGGGGTAAAAAAATGTATAGGGAACACAAACCCCCCTAAAGAAACAAACAAAAAAACCTACCTAGGTATTACAAATCTAATTTATAGCAATCTCGGCACTGATTTTGCTTTATATTAGGCATGTAGAGCTTCAGTAAAAACTATTTTTACTTGCTTTTACTTCTTCAGAGCCAGTAACCAAGAAACTGCCTGTAATATCATTCTTTTGAGGGGAAAGTGGATGACTTTTTGGTATAGATTTCTAAAACACTGTTTTTTATCTCAAATAATTGGTTTTGGCATAGAACTCTGACAACTAAGTGTGGTGTTTGTCACTTCAGCCAGCCACACCAAGGTCAGTGAAAGAGACCGCTATATATTTGACAGGGAAGCACTTCCACCAGATGCATTAATAGTGTGAGAGTAAGAATTATAGACACATGAAATAACTGGGGGGTGCTGTGTGCCAAAGTGAAACTCAGATTCAGATCTAGATTGGGGTAGAATTTTCAAAAGCACCACAGTGACCTAGAGATCATGTCACCAAGCGGTTCGGAGCCCAACACCCATTTTCAGAAATTACTTAAGGACTTTACTGCTTTTCAGCGAGACTTAGGTTCCTTTTCCCAGAAAAAACAGCCTTTAATTCACAATTAGTTCACAAAAGCAGTCTTTGCCTCTTCATAATTATATTGCATAATGACTTCACTGCTTTTTAATAACATCAGATTTCTTGTCTGTGTCCATTATCACCAGCTTAGAAACTGTTCTGTTGCTTTGGGAATTTCGTATTCCAAGTCACTTACAGAACTATAATTAAGAGCTTCTGCAGAAGACCAGGTGATATATGTATGTTAAGATATTATATTCTGCTAATTTAGTGTCAAGTCTTAGATTAATTTGAAATTTTATCGTGCTGGTTTCATCATAAATGCTTCCATGGAAAGAACGTGTTATTGGAAACTGAATAATTAATAATCTTTATGTTAACCAAATGTTTTCTGAGTGGTTTGTTGAAAAATGTCAGGACTCCAGTTGAAAATCCTGGCTCTGTTGCAGTCAATGGCAGAATTCCCATTGGCTTTAACAAGATTGTTCATTTTCTTATCTCAAAAATTACTTGTCAAAGCTCCTTAAAGTTTCTGTGCACAAATTCATATTTGTACAGTAGAGGCCCATGTGCCTTTTTGATCTCCAAAACAATTGTTTGCAGAATAAGGAGAAAGGAAGTAAAACGTGCAGTGACTTTTTTCAGACCTGATCCTTTGGGCTGCACTAAAAGATACTCGAGAGAAATGTAACCTGCTGTCGTTTAGTGGCTTCTGAAAGTCCTGCCCTCCAGATCATGTCTGAATGAGATGGAAGGCAGAGAAGGATGGATACAGATCCATCTACTCTAGATTCAGAAGCATCCGTGAAAATTCTCATGCTCATGATTTTCATGCTTATAGCAAACATAATTTCCAGTGGAGGCCTCTATTATTAACCAATTGTTCTGTTCTCATGCTACTTAAAATAAAGTTTCAGGCTCCAAATCTTGATGAAAGCAGAACTTAATCCTCCTAGCGTGTATCACAGCACTTGGATCTCAGCGGAGTTTATAGTGTAAAGATCTGACCCTGTAAATTAGGACGTAAATACTACTGTTAATTTCCATTACCATTGATCATAATATTGCAAAACTCCTTTGGGTTCAACTGGTGGTCGTAATATGCACGTATGCAAGTTTGAAAGATGTCAAGCTTTAGACAGAAACTGTAGGCTTGCTACAGAATTTGCATGTGCCCAAATCCATTTAAAAGGGTATAAATGGAGTCTATATGAATTAGGAACATAGCTGACATAAACTTCTGTGGTCAATGAGCTCTCCATTAGATGATTAAGGCTTTGGAACATTGAATTAGCTACATGTTAACTAAGGCTAATAATTTTTTTTTTTCCCTCATCAAAACAACTTGTGGTAATAAATTCCTTTGGTACCAAAGTGCAAGTTTTTGTAAAAGGAATCTGCTTTCTTCATTCACCATCTTAATAATTACAAGTGTTCAGTTCTTGGCTAGCCCAAGTTTGGTCTTAAACCAAAGTCCTGTCTGGCAAACTTATAGTAACTTCTTTATGTGGTACGATTTCTGGATAACTAGTTCTCTTCTTAATGTAGCCAGCTGTTCCCAGGAAACAAAGCAAACTGAAACTTGACAAGTAAACTAAAAACTCTGCTAGAAAAGAGAATGCAATTTCATTTTATACAAGTCCTAATTTGCTGAATTCTGTAAATTATGCAGAATTTTATTCCCTGCATTTCCTGTATCTGGTAGTAACAGTCTAGTATCAGAACCTTCTTTTCCCATCCACCTCCCTATCTCGCTGCAAAATGTTAAATGGGAGGAGGCAAACTAAGATATGGGCAATTTGAAACATGGAATATTTCATTTTAGAGGTTCCCTGGTATTCTTATCATTAATTTTCTTTCAATTTTTTTGACAGATGATGCTAATGAAGAAGGGACCGAGCTGAGTGAAGAGACAGGTGAGTAAACAATATTTTATGCTAAAATATATCGCTTCTCTGAAGCATCAACCTAACTGAAAGAATTCTTGAAGCTATTTTCCTTGGTTGTGATAAGCAGTGCCAATCATTTATCGCCAATGTTACAACAGTCATCTCTGGTTTTTAACATAACATAGGGTAAACCATCCCTGGTAATAAATAGTACATGGTAAGAATGGCAGAGACTACCTTTTTAATATCATCATCTGTTATGAGCCTCTGGGTGATACTCGGTTGTGTTTTATTAATAACTAGTTTGAACATGAATGGGAAATAATTAAAGTTCTGCAGTCTCTTGGTCTGTAAAAAGGTGTGAATACAGCAATTCTTGAGTCATTTGCAATTCTGATTAGTGGCCATGATTTGTTTGCAATGAAAACAGTAGCAAAACTCTCCTGCAAACTCTTTAATACATGGAACTTGATTGGACAATTCTTCAGAGGACTTTTTTCCTGGTCCTCCTAGTTTGCCATTTAAAACAAGTGTCAATGTTTAGGGTTCGTAGATGTGGGTAGACTTGAAATGGAAATGATGGATAGGCATAAAGGAAAGAAAGGCCTGAGGAACAAGAAAAGGAAGAGGACAGAGGGTTAGATATCTTCCATGAGGAGAAAAGCTTCCAGTCAGAAGACTTCTGCTAGTTTTTTTGTAGAGAGCTTCATCCACTTAATCATCTTGATCAGGCTTTTTGTGACAAGCTTCCACCACAGCACCCTGTGTTACTTTCCCTGCTGACCTTTACCTAGAGGTTCTCAGTGGGCATCTCCTGTTCCATAAGATACTTCTGTGCAGTGAAGGACCTCCTTTTATACACGGCGTAGCTCTCCATACTCTTCTTCTCTGCCTCTCCTTCCTAACCAGCTAGTACCCGTCCAAGACAGTGCACCAGGCATGTGCGCTGTCCCCCAGGTCTCTGTGACCCTGATCCCATCATAGCCCAGTGACTGTGCAGGAACTTCCAGTTCTCTTTACACAAAGAAACGGGATCGGAAAGGAGAGCCACATGGAGAAAGACAAAGATACACCAGCCAGAAAACAGAGGTGAAAGCTTTTGAAGCAGTATGTTGGCTGCTTAAATTGGCAACATTGTCCTAAAGACAAATGGATTATGATGATTTACGCAACCAGTTAATTAGCTTAGAAATTAGAAATACTTGAAGAATGGTGTATATGCATAGATGTGAAAACATGGATATACACAGATAGATATGTGTTACACTGATGGATTAGCACATTCTTTTACAGCTGTTCTGGCCTGTTGATTTTATTACGTATAATTATAATCACTTTCTGGTGTCAAGATTACTGGATAGGAACTTTTAGAAATTTTAATACAATTAGTGTGATTGATATAGTTGTACATGCGTACATAAAAGTAGAAAAATAAAGACCGTCATTATACAACAAACATTTGCCAAAGATTATCCTACAGTTGAATTTGCAGTATTCATCTAACGTTTCCAATTTCATTTTTTTACGGTTATCATGGCATGTATACTTTTATAAGCCCAATTATTTTGCATTTTTTGTCTTGTTGCTTTTATGGAGATTATGCAAATTACATTGATTTTTTTTTTTTTTTCCTAAAGCATTTTAAATTAGAATTAAAAGGAAGTACATTTCCACTTAATAGCCAGTCTCTTCTTTCTTGCCTTGTATCCTTCACAGCTTCGTTAATTTGGGTGAAGCCACATAGCTGCTCTGGGAAATTATCACTGAATTAAGTCATTTGAAGAAGATATTTCCCTACCTGTCTGTTTCTTTGTGCATATGAGATAGATGAGATCATAGCTTCCCTCACAGGTTTGCCTGTAGGGTGCCATGAGCTTCAACAGCACATACTTGGTTATTGGTTATTTCTTTATCACTTGGAGATATTTTGGGAATCAGTGCATTGATTGTCAGCAATCAATACCTACATGGCTAAAGAGAAGTATCTTTTGTGTATCTGCTCTAGTAGTGGGAGTGACCTATTTGTGTATGGACTTTTTAATGATTGTAGGATGCATTTATGAGAACTATAAATACATATATAATTTCTGCATTGAGGGGAGTTTTCATTTTTATACTCAGATTTTTATCATTTTGAAGGATATCTGCTTTTTACTGTTCTAAGGGAAAAATAGAGTAGCAACTTCTAGTACCTACTTCAAGATATTAATTGAATAATCATTCTTCATTCCACTTGACTTCATGGGTCATGACTCCAGCAGATGGAGTCAGCAGTTGGCACCAATATTGATAACCCTGTTTTTTTGAGCTGTCCATATCCAATCTGCTTTGGGGCTATTTCTCCAATTCCTGTGCTTAAGAAAAAAAAAAAGGGGTGGAGCAGGTGGGGGGAAGAAATGTTGGATTTCTGGAGAGCACATGTTGCAGACTACACACATGTTGCAGGACCTTTGGCAGAGATTCAAATATTCTAAATTTCACCTACATTCCTGTGTCTCCAACTTCCTGTTGGCTAGGTGTTTCTGACGGCCAATATCCAACCAAGAGAAAACATGGAGAAGTACAGGGACACAAATGAGATGTAGACTCACTGTATCTGTACCAATTTCCGTTTGAAGAATGTAGTAGAATGAGGTGGAGGTTACAGAAGCAGTCCTAATTTAAACCTGGTGGCAAGAATTAGAGGAAAAAAAAAACTGATCCTGGTCTGGTGTCAGCTGAATTCAGTGGGAATATGTCTGTTGACTTCAGTGCACACCAGAATAGGCCTTGGGAATAGCTAGAGAATTAGCTGGGAGTAAGGAATAACAGATGACCAAATGTTTGTATTATTGAGTGATGGATACATTATGAAAGTAATCTGTCTTGTGTTTCTACCACCCTGAAGTATAAATATCTCATTACATGCAGAAAGGCCTGCCTTTCTATGATTTCCCTTCAAAATAAATAAGGGAATATCTTAATTACATCTGCCAGATAATCTCCATTAATATCTACATTAATACTATAAAATCAACAAGCATGAATGATCATTTTAGCGAGTTAATCACATAACGTCACTGCATATATTGGATGTACTGGAATAAGAAAAACATTTAAAAATAAAAATAACCTAGTTTTATTAAATATACACACTCAAGACCACTCTTTTAATGGTGTTTGACTCACAGGATTTTAACCCATCAGTTTGTTATTCTGGATGCTGTATCTTGTAGCAGCTGCTGACTTAATGGCACCATTTAATTCAAAGCGCTTTGATGTTATCCTATGTCATAGAGTTTGCTGTTAGAATGGCTTGAGTCAAAAGGGCAGATATAGTAATAGCGGGTACAGACCTGTGCAGTTCTACATCTCAGCTTTTCTTTGTGAATGATTTCCTACATAAGCAAAGAGACGGACCAGATGACCTAATAGTCTTGTCTACCTTTAACTTCAGTGATTTAACACTGCAGAGTCATGATGCTTAATGTTTTAAGCTCCATTAAGGGAAGATTATTCTCAACTTTAACTTTTGAAGGACTTCGCTTTTACACCCATAGATTCACAGATGCATGCATAGAAACGTGCAAAATAAGCCCTAATACTGCCATAATCGCGTGCGCAATTGCAGTGATTGCGTGTGGAAATTATAGAAACATGTGCTATTATAAGAAGCACGGTCCAGGTTCCTACACAATAGTATCGCGTTATTATGCGCTGACGTAAGTTAATTCTCTTACCATTAAAAAAACAAAACAAAACACCCCCACCCCACCCCTGGGAAAAAAAAAAAAAAAAAAAAAAAAAACCA
>WAAD01018559.1:54920-81117 GCA_013389945.1 Fregata magnificens | reverse complement strand
TGGGTCCCTTCCAACTCAGGACATTCTACGATTCTTTATTACTGCCATCACTGGAGATCAGAAGAAGGTTACCGATACAATATATAAGATCTAATACTGCATATCTAAAATATCCATCCCTTGGAAGTTTTTAAAGAAAGAATTTTGAAACAGAAGACCACCGTTGTGTCTCGGTCACCAGTAATTGCACACAGATTCCAGATTCTGCACATGATAGCACAGCTGCCACAAATACAGACTGTGCCATTTCAAGGCCTCCATGGAAGATGTCCACCATGAGAGGCAGTGGCCTAGATTAGAGACCCTTTCCTCCACTTTAGGCAGCACTACATGTAACAACTCATCCGCCACAGAGGACAGCCCCAAATCTTTCTGGGAAAATGCAGCTTCCTCAGACTTTAAACCACTAAGGAAAAAGGCCTGGACCCCAATTCTCTGTACTGGAGAGCTGATTTAGAAAACCTACAATGGCTGCTGAGAACAGGATTAGAAAAGATTCCAGTCAGCCACCAAACACAACAAGAACCATAGCTTTCCTACTCCTTTTACCTGTAACGGTCTGTAGAGAGCATATTCATCTCTAAAGAGCTGATCATGATGACTGACACATTCTAGCCAGCGTCCATCGACCAACGCTTGTCCTATCGCAATGGCTTGGACCCTGGAGGTGTAAGAATAGAGATAGTTTTCTAAGTCTAGTTCTAAACACACATGGTTTATGTTACAAGCATGCTACAAAAGAAAAGAGTCATTTGCTATGCACTACTTGACTGATCAGTATCCCATTACCATGTTTAACCAGACAGCAGTTAAAAAATCGTGGAGAGGCAGCAGAGTGTACTGGTTCAAGCATGGAGCCAGATGAAGAGACCGCCAGTATTCTAAACTCAGCTGAGGTATCCAACAGACAATTAAGACATATTGTTTGTGCTCCTCCAATATTGCTAGTTTGAGTTATACATACTGAGCAACTCTGCTGAGCGAGGACCGTTGCTCTCCACTTAAGAGCCATCTCAGTTTTATCCCCGTCTCGCATAGTTAAATACACCAGATTCTTTATACTCACTCACAAGGTTAAGAGCCTGCCAGCCCCACCAAAAATTTAGCTATCAAATGCTATTAGTGATCTCTGATCCCAGGAGCAGACTTGCCCTTTGGAATATCAGTGAACATTTTTGGACAGACTTCGTAATACACTCACTGTTCTCCAGCTGTTTGGGTGATACTCGTCCCATAAGCCGCCTCCCACACCAGCTCCCAAAGCAGACAGCCCCCTGTGCCCTGTCGTTTTGGGCCACATGGAGTCAGAACCCTGCCTGCTTTGGTAGGGAGTAAAGAGGAGATCTGAATTTTCTTTCTTTCTCATCTCCCTGAGAAGGGGTCTATCTCTGCAGTCTAAGGTACCCTATATCAGCTAAAACTCACAACCTGCTGTCACAGAGACAGAAGACACCTGCTGTCCTAAAGCATCAGGGTTACCTTGTGGTTATGTGCCCATTTCTGATGAGCCAGTTGACCAGCTCTTTTCCCACAATGCAGTTGGGATGTGTCCGCAGCCAGTAGCGATGGTCCTGAAACTCCATCCCACTGTTGTGATGGCAGATTTTCTTCCACAGATCTTTCAGCTGGACTGAGTCCTGGACAGGAAGATGTGCAAGTTACTTACTAGCCTGACCTTAGCACTAGTTTCAAGGACACCAACCTGGGCCCTCAGATCAGCTTCTAGATCAAGAGCCCTCCACAAACAGGCATAAAATTTAAGCCATTCTGCACAACCTATGCAAAGGTACAAACAGAAACAGCAAACAGACATGAGATCAGCTCCTTATCTCCTTCCTTTTATATAAAAAAGTTGAGAACAAGGAAGAAACAAAGCGGCTACCCTCAGAGTTAAGGGGTTTTTGTTTTTAATGTGGCAAGATTTTGTACTGCCTACAAGATACTTATGTCCTCACTACTGCCCTCTTGCACCCTCTTCTCAAACTCAGGTGGTGTGTATAAATATAGAGGACAATGAAAACTCATCCTTTGGAAGAGGGTTTTTCCCATATAATCTGTGCTCAACCTAGACTTTGTGAAGCATACTAGTCCATTATCAAGCCCAGATATAAAGCAAGTACTTAACATAGCAATGCACACTGCTATGTTCAAGTTCTGGGATACCATTTCTTGTCAAGGATTCCTTTTTTATTGTCCAGTACCAAGCCTTTTTTAGACAGTGCTAGCTTTGGCCACTAAGCAAAAAAGGCGTGTACCCTTCCCAACTCAATTAACCATTTTTGAATCTGTGGATCTCTTCCCCTCACCACTTGGAAATCTTCAGCCTATACCTCGAACTTATTTTCAGGCCTGTTAAGCATGTGCGCCAACTCTTGTGTAGACTATGCTCCATCCAAACTGAGCTGTCTCTCTGCACCTGGTCCCTTTTGCTTTCCCACGTGAACCCTGGCTTGGCACACCACAATCCATTATTGCAGAGTGGAAACTGGGACCTGGGATTATTTTGAGAGAGCAACAGAGCACCCCAAGGGGTGGAGAAGAGACACCGCAGCTCACTTTCTCAAATGCCTCACTCGTTCTATTTTTGTGTAATAGAGGGGGAAAAAAAAGCTTTAATTAAATTTTAACTGGTTTCAGCTTTTCAGTTAACTGCCAGACCCACATTATTGCACTTTCCCCAAGGGTGCCCTGAGATCCAAGAGTTTTGCTCCACTTCTGTTACTGGACTGGCTTTTTGCTTTTATTTCCAGCAGTGGCTGTCCTGGGTATTATCCCAAAACCAATGTGGAAGCTCCCCTTCTGTACCAGGTATAGGGTCAAATGGATCAGTAACAGAATACGTCACAGGATCACAAGATTTGATGCAACTGGCGATTCCACAGTTCAGCTGCCTTGTAGCTTACCCTTAACTCAAATGGTGAATTCAGTAAACTGGACAAACTGTCAGAACACGG
Source organism: Fregata magnificens (assembly GCA_013389945.1). Lineage (NCBI taxonomy): Eukaryota > Metazoa > Chordata > Aves > Suliformes > Fregatidae > Fregata > Fregata magnificens. Next base: position 78,163 of record WAAD01018559.1, on the reverse strand, counting down.
CAAATCCTTTCAACTCAAGGATTTTGACCTCTAGTTCACAGAAGCATGTGCTTACCCCAGTGTACCGTACATCCTCCCCTACCTTTTATTTCATTAGCAAAGTTCATTAGTCTCCTGAATCGAATACGTTAAGCTTTAAATTAACTCCTGATACAGAGTCAGCTCCACATGCTAAGAGCATTAAACAAACAGTGGGAATTCACAGAAAATCCTACATTAATTGACACGGCATCTTCTGCTCTTACATGAACAGAAGCAATACTACCAATCCTCTTCTGCTCCAAGGAAGGAAACAGACAAAAAATTAAACAATATGAAGCTGAAGTGCACGGGGACTTGATCATCTTGGTCCAAGTTGCATTCATAGCATTTTAAATTTCATTTTTCCTGCATTCACATACACGCACGGGGAAGGGTGGTGTAAAGACATGCCTTAAAAATGTTTCTCCCTCACATGGTTATCCATTTAGAGAGCACCCTGGAAAGCAGTCATGCAACTGAACAGGAACTAGTGTATTTCTGCACCCTCAGGAATACTTGTATGCATTTTGCTGACAGCAGGCAAATACCTGACAACACAGAAATTAGCCTTCCTGATTTTAAATTGGCAATGGGGAGCAATCTTGAATCTTCTAATGTGTGAAAAAATATTTCCTTCCCTTCTCTGCATCTTTTTTGCCCCATTTGTTGCAAACACTTCCCCTCCCTCAAAGAAAAGAAACACTGTTTTCTACTGAATATTGTACGGTAACTGCCACCTACAACGCTGCCTCTGTGGGGAGGGGATAATAGGATTACACAGAACACTGTTGCACATTGATTTTTCTTTGAATAAGTACGTCACTACAACCTTCTACAAAACGTTATATTTATTCTGCAAACAAGGGGAGGGGTCAAGTTATGTTTTGGCCCAATAAGCTGTAACAGCTTTAACTGATTTATTATGGTGTAACCATTTTGAAACAGCCATTTAAAGTTTCCGATTATGTAGCCTATGAAAGGGAAAATCTGAACTTGGAGAAATAGAGAATCAGGTCATTGCGTTACAGCTGCAACCATGACAGGTTTACCCCACAAGGAGCCTCCATACACCAACTCCACACTGCATAAACACACTTCCCAAGACTAAAACTGTTAACACCTTTATGTAAACACTACATGAAACTATGATTTGTTTCAGAAAGACAGAAGTGTCCAAAGCAGCATCAATATTCTCCATCCCTGCACCACCTGGAGGAGGGGTCCATGTGAGAGTGCTCAGACAAGAGCCTTTAAAGGCAGCAAGATACTCCTGCTGCACGATACAAGAAAGGCAAACTTCATTGCCTCCACAGAGCAAGACAAACAGAAGTCTGAAAGGTACCAGAAGGATTTTGCGCTCATCCTCACTGGTCTCTGCCTTCATATGCGTGCGACTGGCCTGGGGGCTGACAGATGTCTCGTAGGCAGGCACCATTGGTGAACCTGACCGATCCAGTGACAGGTTAGTGATGCTGGCTGATCTGTAGTGGAAGAGAGAAGAATTGAAGTATAAGTGTTCATTGTGTGGTGCTTCACCAGAGCAGGCATTGATCTTGTATCATGCCAAAAAGGAACTTAAGCGTGTGACATTGTTCACTCTCCTCAGTACAGACTTACTGCTTAAACCTTCCTCCCCCATCAAAGCAGAAGAAAGGATCCCCAGGAAGCAAGGGTATTGCTTTGGAACACCTAAGTTAAAAATAAACTTTTGTAAAGCTCTTTGTAGGAGCTACAAGTTTAGGCACAGCAATTCATATATGTCTGCACTTGAATAGACTGGGGAAGGGATGGGATGCTGGGTGATTAGACGCTCCAGCAGTTTGGAGGCAAGACAGATGCCAGCAAGGGCAGCCAGCACCAGGATCCCTCTAACAGGCCATTGAGATTCCCACTCTCCCTGACCCATTTAAAATTGCTTCTCCTCAGCTCTGTGAAATATATGGTTGACAGCTTGCAGAGTCTGGAAGTTTCAGCACCTGTTCCCTAGGGTGGCTAAACTGTCTGCTGAAGCTGGAGGTCACTCCAGCTGGCAATTTTCCTTGTACTGCGATATGGAGCATCCACGTGATCTCAGCCCAGCTGTTAGGAAATCTTGGCTATGCACTCCAGTACAAACACACCATTTTGCAATAATCATTGCAAAGCTACAAATGCAAATACAGGTTCCAGATACAATCTGCTCCAGTACCCCACAACTCGACTAAGCCTCTGCATAACCAGAGTGCAACTTCTCATCACGTAGGAGCAAAAAGCACGCAGCGTAAGCTCTTCATGCCAATAGCATTCTAAGGAGTGAGGATGGAAAACGTTTCTGCATACAGCAACAGGGAAGCTTAAGATCACAGAATCACAGAATGGTTGGGGTTGGAAGGGACCTCTGGAGATCATCTTGTCCAACCCCCCTGTTTGAGCAGGTACGCCTACAGCAGGGTGCACAGGACTGCATCCAGGCGGGTTTTGAATATTTCCAGAGAAGGAGACTCCACAACCTCTCTGGGCAGCCTGTTCCAATGCTCTGTCACCCTCACAGTAAAGAAGTTTTTTCTCAAGTTCAGGTGGAACTTCCTGTGTTCCTATTTGTGCCATTGTCCCTTGTCCTGTCATTGGGCACCACTGAAAAGAGTCTGGCCCCATCCTCTTGACACTCACCCTTCAGATATCTGTAAGCAGTAACAAGATCCCCCCTCAGTCTTCTCTTCTCCAGGCTGAATAGACCCAGGTCTCTCAGCCTCTCCTCATAAGAGAGGTGCTCCAGTCCCCTGATCATCTTCGTGGCTCTCCGCTGGACTTGCTCCAGCAGTTCCCTGTCCTTCTTGAACTGGGGAGCCCAGAACTGGACACAGTACTCCAGATGTGGCCTCACTAGGGCGGAGTAGAGGGGGAGGATAACCTCCCTCGACCTGCTGGCCACACTCCTTTTGATGCACGCCAGGATCCCATTGGCCTTCTTGGCCACCAGGGCACAGTGCTGGCTCATGATCAGCCTGCTGTCCACCAGCACTCCCAGGTCCTTCTCAGCAGAGCTACTTTCCAGCAGGTCAACCCCCAACCTGTACTGGTGCATGGGGTTGTTCCTCCCCAGGTGCAGGACCTTACACTTGCTCTTGTTGAATTTCATTTGGTTCCCCTCAGCCCAGCTCTCCAGCCTCTCCAGGTCTTGCTGGATGGCAGCACAGCCTTCTGGCATATCAGCCACTCCTCCCAGTTTGTTATCATCGGCAAACTTGCTGAGGGTACACTCTATCCCTTCGTCCAGGTCATTGATGAATATATTGAACAGGACTGGACCCAGTACAGACGCCTGGGGAACACCGCTAGTTACAGGCCTCCAACCAGACTCGGTGCCATTGATCACAACCCTCTGAGCTCTGCCATTCAGCCAGACGATGCCAATGCTGAACTGACTCAAGAGGCTTGCAGCAGTCTCAGTGATGAGAACTGTTGCCAGCCTCTAGTCTTTGGAATGAAACTCAGATAACTTCACAGATCTTGCTAGCTAGCTAACAGACACTCTAATTATTCCCAAGAATTCTCAATGGATGAGCCCAGGCATGAAATAGCAATGTCACCCTATTTCAGCTTTTGTACTACAAGGAAGTAGGCACTGAAGGTACAATAGTCTCAAAGTGACTGCTTTTTCCTCCTCTGTCTCTAGAGGAGGAATACTGAGCCAATAAAGTGTTTTAGTTAGGTCCTTTTTAGTTATTTATGCAGAATCAAAGGAAACTATGTTGGCACTACATCCATATACATCTAAGGGTGATAAGCAAAAGCTTTATGTCACAGTCAGGCATTCAAGGCAGGCTAAAACTCTGCCAGTCTTCTACCGTTCAGATGCTCTCAAGTTAAACAAAGTTAGAACCGGCAGAGTCACGCAGCTTAAAAGAAAGCATTCTTATGTGGAAGATGAGACTGACATGAAAGTTCATCATCAAGCACTCCTCCCAGCTGTTTTGCAACAGCTACTTTAACTGTGCTACCTACCTGTAAGCAGCAGGGATTTTTAATTTCTGTAAAAGGGCATTAAGCAAGAGTTAGAACAGTCAGATTTCATATCTGTGTCTTTATCATCACCAATTACATCCAGGACTTTATTGTATTTATCTTTTCTAAAAACAGAGGGGGAGATTTTGCAATGAAAATCCCCATCCTTTAGAAGGACCTGCAAAGGAGAATTTCAAATCCCTCTGCTTGCAACATTTGACTGTTGTGCTGATTTTTTCCCCACAAATAATTAGTCTGAGGAAAAAACCCAACACATACCCCCCACCCACAGGGAAAACAAATAATACTAAGTAACTTCTGCTACCTGCATTTAAATGCACTCAACCTGCATCTTTTTTGCTTCATCTCATCTAGAAAGAGGCATGGTCAAGCTTGCCTCCAAGAAACATCTACAGCTGCTTTGAGAAGATCTAAAGGCTAGCATCGCTTAGCCCAAAGCCAATAGCTTTGTTTCCACAGGTTCAGAATTTTGACAGAGATAGGTTATACCTCATCGTTACTTCTCAAATGTGAGTCCAGACAGATAAGTACTATGGTGAGGCCATGAATAGCCAGAGTTAAAATCTAACTTGAATGAGCAGTTTGGGCCTGCCAGGTCCAGCTTGGAACCCTCCTACTACTGCATGTGTGAGCAAACAGCAAAGGCCTTTGAATTGATGTTGTCTATTTTAAAACAGGAAGCAGGAGAGCATCCTCAAGGTTTCAAACATTTCTTGACGTCACTGCAATTATTTAGCACTGAACTTTTAACTCTGGACTCCTTGCCATGTTTGCCCAGAATTGATTTTTGGTACTAGTTTATTCACCAGTATTTTACTCCCCCTAGGTGAGATCTTTGGTTCTTAGCTGTACAGTCAGTGTGCATCTCCTCCTAACCATTCCCATCATGCAGAAGATAAGGACTCCAAGTGTTCCCTGAAAGGCACACCTAGCATCCTTCTCAGCTGAGTTCCCTAGTCTTCGCTGGTCCTGCCAGATCCCTCCAAATCGACAAACATTCTGCATTCCTGTAACACCAATGCAAAGAAGTCTCTGAATGTCTCCTGTCTCCGATACTGAAATTTGGATTATCTTTGCTCTGTTCCTTATATCCCTGCCTCACCTTTATTTCCCCAATTTAACCATAATGGAAGCATGTAACCAGAACCATAACAGAAGCACTGCGAAGTGGAAATTACTTGTTCTTCTAATACCAGCCTATTTAGTGGGATTAAGCTCAAGCATTCACAACTTATACTAAAGCTCTCATGAACGTTTCCAAGTTCATTTCAGCACTCTTGCATAAAGACCTATGATGGAATTTTAGCCTAAGGAAGCCTGGTAACTTAAACAAGATTATATTTAATGGAAGAGCAGAGGAAGCAGATGGGGGGGGGGAACAGAAAACAAACAAAAACTATACCTCTGCTCCTCCATGACCTCAGTCGTTGCCTCCCATTACCCAGCCTCTGTTATTCCCTTTTGTTCAGCTTCCTCAGAACTCTGCCTGTCTTAGCCACCTCTTTCCCTTTCTGTCCTCTTCACCACCACTTCTATTGGACTGACTCAGCAGCAAACTATAGGTTCCTCAGAAGTAGTACATTTATTAATATGAATATGTACATAAATGGTCTTTCCTTACCATGACATATAGGTAATGGGATGTCCCATTTTAGACATGAAACAGCATGCTCAGTAAACACAAGCCCCAAAATACAGGCTTTACAGTGAAGAGTGTGCTAGGAGTGCATCCAGAACAGAAAGTACTCAGACATGATTAGTTTACCTGTTCCTAGCTGGCGACTTCCCTGCATCCTCCTGGACAGACCCAAGGCGTGCAGACAACGTGGTAGTTGAAGAGTCTGGGTGAATCAAACTGCAAGGAAAAGGAGCATGTTACAGATGTTTGAGGGATTTGCATCTGAACAGCTGGAATTAAAATACAGTTAATTATAATGTTACCTCTCATTCACACCCATGATTGTTAAATCAATGAGGGAATAGGGAAATCTTTCCCCATCTGTAGGCCAATGATATCTGGAGGACAGTGCTTAAGTCTTCTCCCTTCAAACTCAAGTCTTGGAAAATACAGCCTCTTCCCACTTCTCATATTATCCTGCCTTCCTGCCCTCTTCCCCTATATCCCTTTCTTACACATCCTCCTTCCTTACAGGCCGCTATTCCATGCTTTGGAGGCAGAGGCATTGCCCCCATCTCCCCAAAACATCAACTTCGCAATCCAAGCAATGCTATCTGTAGCTATTGCTAGACAGCTTTTACCAAGACAGCCTGACAACTTTCTGTAATTGTTTAACCTGATCACTGTCACCTTTGTCCTCCTTTTTCTTCCACCCCAGGAGGAAGGAGAGCAGATGTTCGTACACCATCAACATAAATTCCTACTGGCAAAACTGTATCAGATATAAGCCACTACACTCCAACTGATACAGCTGTACTGGCTGTGCTCTGGGATGTAGACATCTTACTAGCACGATAAATGCTCTTCATGAGAAAATGTACACAATACAACTTTGCCTGAGTAGCTGTACTTGCCCAGAGTACACCACTCCTTCACTTTTAAAGGACACGGCCCTTCAAGCAAAAGCCCATGCCTCTATGTTCCAACTGCTCAAACAGCAGAGTAACATCAGACAAGTGAATACAGCATCACTCCCCTAAATGCTTTTCTCACTGCTTTGCAGCATATGACAGCAGGAGAGGCAAGAACCTCATCTCAGATACATTATTTTGGGAAGTGACTCAACTCCCAAGTTTTCTTCTGAAGCAAACTACTGAAGCAAACTACTTCTCACACAGAAGCCACACATTAGAAAAAGAAAAAAAAAAAAACCCACAACTTTGCTTCCATTATGAGGCTGCAAGTTGGCACTTCGCACTGTGGTGCTGTTTAAGTTCAATGTCTTGAGTTTAAACCCCTGAAGGTCAATCAGGAACTTACCAAATGCAGTATTAAAAAAAAAAAAAAAAGCACTGTAGCCCACTGCAGTTTTACATTTTAAGAGCAACAAGCACTGAAGAAAATTTTAACCCTCCTAAAGCAACAATAAACTACCTAATCTCAGCCTCTCACACAGAAAAGCAGCCCAAGTTTACCCAGTGTCTCCCAACAAAACTAAGTGTTCTAGTATAGAAAGAGTTATCAGCCTTTCAAGAATAGGCAGTATTTTTCTTGAGTGCTACAAGCTGCCCAAAATAAAGATATAAATACTTTCTTTACATGTTCATGTCTACAAGCTGTTGGATTGCCATAATAAAGATAGTAATAACACATCAAAAGACAGAACTAATGATACCTTCTATTATTTTGTACACCTGAAGAGAAGCATTCTGAGTGCACATACTTATTCCCTAATTCAAAATTTGGTAGTATTTATTCCAAGCATTGCAACATTACTACTTTAGATGACCATGACATTAAACCAGAAGTACTTTCCTTTATTTAGGCCTAAAGCTGATTATTTAATTGTTTCCATATAGGAGCACCATACTTTGAAAAGCAACACGCAAAGCAAGAGTCAGAACATTTTCTGAAGACAGTTGTTTTTGAGATTCTTCTTTTAATACTATCAGAACCACTAGAAGAGATCTGCTGAGATATGCATATCACTAACACTACCCCTCAGTTAAAGAAAGGCTCTGACTCAAGACCTCCTCAGTAGTTTCACACCTGCCTATCCTTCTGTTTTTAGGGAAATGAGCACAAACACCACATCTGATTATTTCTTCCTCCCCCCACATTAAATTAAATCAAGGTCCTCAGAAATTAACTTGCATACCACTTCAGAAGTATATTGTTCTTTTATTCATCTTCCAAAAATAAAGATCCCCTCATTCAAAAGCAATAAGAAGAAATATACTTTGAAAGGAGATCAGAGAACCTTTATAGCTGTCCTTTCAATCCCCCTTCAGTTGAAACAAGTGGTTACTTCCACCATTTCACTCTTATTTACACAGACAGCATCTCTTATATTCTCTTGCCCAATCCAAAACCTGACAGGCAAAGCATCAAGTGTTACATTGACTTGCCTCTCAATACATTGGTGGTTAGAAGAGATGTTTTTTGGCTTTGTCTTTTTAAACTCTGAAGATAAAAGCCTGCTCTGTCACTGGTACAGAATGACTGATTCAACAGGTGAAAGGAAGAACTGCAAATAATTTAAAACTCCACTAGAAAAGTTTCCACATTTCAACTTGAAGAGAAGAATATTAGAAGCAAGCACAGGATTAGATTCTTTTCACAGGAGATACACTTCTAAGTTTCCTAGATGGAAACCACCAGCTTTTGTCTAGGCAGGTGTCAGCCTGAAAACACACTTAAGATTACGGAGCTCAGCACGAAGCCATTCACTTTACCTTTGCCAGGTTAGATCCTCCTCCAGAAAGATGTTGCGGCTAGCTTTACGGCTCCCAACTGGTGTGCGTGGCTCGCCAGGATCCAGCACTGATACAGAACACGCAGAATCTGACAGAGCATTTAAGTCTTCTCCAATGGAGTTACTGTCTGTGGAGTGTGCATAGCTTAAGGCTATTTTGCGGCAGTAAGTGCAGGCTCGGAGATCCCCTATGGAAAGAGGAACCAGAGAGTGTAAGTGAACAGGAACAAATAGTACTCTGTTCCTACAGGATCAGAGGTGTGTAGTGGTGGGAAAAGAAGGATTTCCTGTTTCAAAACCTCTTTGCGTGTTTAAGTCTAGTTCTCATATTCCCTTAAAGGGCAAAACCCCAGATAATTATACACTCAGGGAAATTCTCCAAGTCAAATGATGCATAACATATGATCAGTAAGAAAGAGACAGGTTGTGGGGGCAGGGAGAGAGAGCACATGCGCACACCGAAATCATGGTACAACAATAGCCAGTCAGATATGACATACCAGCTGATGTCTGGAAATCATTACCTCCATCAGGAGATGTCTAGAGTTTGGTAATTGGTATTTGAAAGAGTCTCCCTCACCCTGAATTAGAACATGTGGCTCATTACATTTTAAAACTACCATTACTAAGAGCAGCTTTTACTTGAGCACCCTTTTTGTAGTGGACATCCTTGTTAAATAGCGGCCATATTTGTTTTGTCACCATGGACATAGTGTTAGTAAAAATAAGCAGGCATGGCATAATCCACCATCGTGCATGACTAGAGACCTGTACAGCATTCTCTAGCAGATGCCAGAATCTAAAATGCAGTAGTCCAAACAGAGCTGAGCACACAGAGGACGTTCTGCTTCTCAACAGATAAACCCTACCTGTGTAGCCCATGAATTTTCCAGGGATTTCCTGATTGCAGCATCGACTACAGAAGATCTGCCCACAAAGTCGACAGTGGTGCCTCCGCCGGAAGGTGGTGAATTTCTCACTGCAGTCATAGCATTCTTTGCACTGGCTGTCAGGCATCCAGTACTGCTTCAAGTCACTGTCCTACAAGGGAAGGCAGCAGAGAAAAAAAACCCTTTTTTGTAAATAAAAAAGCATGTTTAGATTCATGATTGCTTTGTAGACTGCACATGAAAAGGACAATTTCATATATTCATATGTATGTGTGCACACTCCTATGTATAAGCACACACATGCACAGAAAGGATTTTTCAGGTGGTTTTATAGGAAGCCAGAAGGCTGAGAGAGTTCTTAACTGTGAGAATAAATCTAGTAAGCCTTTGCCTTCTCGATCCAAGATGGAAGCAAAGCAGATAAGAACTACCATGAGCCATAGATAAAGGTCAAGAAGAAACAAACATATGATTGCTCTTCCCTCTCATTTGCCCCTAGTACATGACAGATCCTCAACTAGCACAGTTTAAAAACAAGACAAAACAAAACCCACACATTAGTTGAAGCTGTTATCCAGGGGTAAATCAAGTTATCAGGAATTATCAGTGCAGGAAGACCATTTCAACAGCTAATACTGAGATGTACCTTGAAAGGATTATAGATACATGTAAAAAGTTTCGTTATATGATCAAATTCTTCAAAACCTCAGTAAACAGTTGTAAAAACCTGTGTCCCAGATTTATGTTGTTTCAAAATTCCAGGTTAACTGCTATGTGAAGACAACTGTGGAACACACATTCAGCAGATAACGACTTATACTGATTTACAGCATGGGTGCAGCCACAGGAATTTTTGTCTTGTTTTTAAGACTCGAAAACAAAGAGTTAAATCTTCCATTTGGTGTTGTAGCTATAAACAGAGCAAGACAAATCTCTCCATTATGATTCTGAGCACAGCAGCTACAATTACCATGGATGGAGACAACTGCTAATGGTCACAGGACAGCTCTGACTGTGAAACACTCTTTGCTAGTGTCCAGTTCTGGCAATAAGCCTTTTCAGAGGGACTGAATACTCTGGGTTTTTCTTAGTAATAGAAAGTGCTGCAAGAATTTTCTCAAAACAACCCAAGAAGAGAAGAAAGGTGATCTGTACCCTGATTTTCACATAACCAAAAAAAGAAAGCATACCCTGAATTGGGGTTTATTTTTGGATGTTCACAAAGTGAAGTTTGACATAGCTGTTTTGGTCTCAAAACTGGGCTAGCAGCTATGATCAACAAGACAACAATTTCATGCTGTCCTGACCCAAGAAAACTCATACAGAAAGAGGTCAAAGACTGCTCAAGGCAGTCTAGTGTTCAAGAGAGCTTGTTCAAGCTTCAAGCAAGGAAAGATGCAGTGAAGAGCTTTGCCACTGCTGCAAAGCTGCAGGGGATGCCGATTAACAGTTTTTGCTGCAGCTCTGCATGATAAGCCAAGTCTCTGGTTCTGCCACACAGAGAGTGGCTGTTCCAAGCAGCAGTGCCTGCACCCACCATCTCTCCCACATTGCCTCTGCTCCACTTGCACATGACTGGGTGTTTAGAAACCCAGCCATTGCTGGTGACACCTTCCAGCTCTCTGCCTTGCTCAAGTCAGAGCCAACACTCATGACAAGAACAGCCTACAAGGAAGGGTTCAGAAGAGAAGTCTGGCCCCTGTTAGCAGTAGAGGTTGGTTAGAGTAGCACCTTCCAGGATGTGACACATGCTTTCTACAACAGTAAAGTGGTCTCCTGTAGAGACAGGCCAAGTCCACAGTAGGAAGAAATTGTTGCCTGGAGTGACTCAAGCAAGACATGGCTGCAGTCAAGAGCAGTGACAAATTACCATTTGTACAGAAGTCAGCATGCTGACAACTAACATACCACTTTCAGAGAAAGATCTAGACATATTCATTTATTGCTGCATCCTGTCTGTTTGAGCACTTCTCCAATAGCTTCAAAGCAGTCTGAAAATCTCCAGGGCCTTCAGAAGCTGCCACAAACTGAAATATTAGTGGGGGCCACACTCAATGCCCTACTTACTGCAATGAAAGCCTTTTGTTTCACTCTCAAAAATATTGCCCTTTTTACCAAAGCAAAGTTACTCTTACAAGCAGAATAGCACCAGAAGCTAAGTGAGTTTACTCAAAGTCTACCTGTAAAAGCTACCAAGCCAAAAACCTTTTTCCTCTTCATTCAGTTTAATTAAATGTACTTTTGCCTGTTTGTGTCTTGCTCCCAGACACAGCTATTTATATCACCACTTATAAATAGTTGTGGCTTCTTTTCTCAACTAGATCCTCCTTTTAAAGGCATCATCCAACACAGCAGAGGGAGGTGAAATCGGCAAGTCAGTAGCAACCACCAGATCCTTATCCAGCTGAATCAAAACTGATTAACAGGACAAGCCTTTCAAGCAAATATCGCTGACGAATCATTACCACAGTAAGTAGCAGATTTAATTCATCCTCAGAATTCTCATTACTATTTGTGACAGTCAATGTGTTTCACCTGCCCATGGTTAGCCTTCAAGGGAGAAAACCATCAGGTAATACCAGATTAGGTAATACAGAAGTGGGAAGGAGTCTAAAATGAGAGCATCTGGTCCAAGTTCAAGAAGCTGAGCAACTGCAATGTTTCACTCCCACAATATGACAGATGTTTAACATGTCAAAAGTCAGCGTCAACTTAAATTGTTTCCCCTGCACTCACACAATGATTTTTGAGTTTATTCACTCATCCTTCAAACATCTGAAAAAAATTCCCATGATGTATCTAAAAATGAAGCTCAGAGAAGCCCAGTAAACAGTTCCGTTTCTAGATAGTTTGGCCTACAAATCCCTCAGAAGAAGTACCTGGCTCTTCCCCTCCATGATTTCTTTGAGGCGCTTTAAAACGGTGGTGAGGCTTCTTAACTGAACTGCTGTTCGAGGATCATGACCTCCAAGAGGCGGTTCTACTTTCCTTCGATTGTCTGGAAGGGAAGGGAGAGTAGCATTCATTTCTTCCATGATACATCAACATTCACATCACAACACAAAACCCCATTAGAGGTAGAAATGTTCACATATGTATGCACTTTACAAAGTTACAGTGTGTATCACTTCTTGCCCTTGCACTTTTCTCCCCCAAGAGCAGCTTCTGATGCCAGATAGCTTGCTTTGACTGACATTTTAAATACCATCTTCTGTATTTACAAGAGCCAATTTAAGTTCTCCGAGAATGAAAACGTCTTTTAAAGAAGTGAAGTTATTTTCAACCTACTATATGAACCTTGTAATAGTCTTTTAGAAAGCACTGATGTCTCATGAATGCCCTCTAGGATATTAATACTTACAAAATAATTGCAACAATATTCACATTCATTCTAGGACTGGTATAAGTCAATGCCTTAACCTGAACTTATTTATAAATGACTACAGCAAGTCTCAGGACTCAGTTGCTCAGTTTCTATTAAAACAGTAAGTCAGAATAAAATGCATCCAGAAGTTCACATTTTTGAGGGTTTTTTTGTTATCTTCTAAGAAAAAAGCCAACTTGTTGAGAACTCGTACAGTCATTCTTGATTAACTATAGCAAAGAGACTCCTGAGTAAAAAGGTAATGCAGTTAGTTTCTTTCCTATAAAATGCTAGATTACTTTGAAGCACTGCTGTACAAGTTACAAATAGGATCCTTCTCTCCAGAAGGATCTGCAAACACAGTGCTGTATTTACCTGAACATTTAAACATATTCAGAGTCACTTTTCTACATCAACAACTTTTCTGAATAGTTTAAAGTTTCTTACCAGCTTCACTGCTCTCCATCTGACTAGCATTTAATTTTGATTCCCCCTAGTACAGGAAGAACCGACATGGCTGCTTTCTGTTTACTGCTTTAGATATCACTGATGTCAGCGGGAATGCCGACAGCACTAGCAGAGGCATGTTAACTGTTGCCGTGCAGTAACAACTAGGCTATTCCTTTGTGTGCAGGAGACCAAAACCCTTAATGTGATTAAAACTGTGGGATTCCATGCCTCCTCTTCAGGTTCTTAGTAGATATTTTTAGTTAATCAGCCCACGTATAGCTGCTTAATGACCTAAGTACAACAAAGAATCCACAACAGGAGATGATTTTAAAGAGATTCTAGAGTGCTTAAACCCAGTTCTGTGGCTAGCCACTTGGAATTTATTTTTTAAAAAAATCAAACAAATATACTTTTGGACAGTACCAAGTTGAGTATTTTAGGGTGATTAAAGGGACTTTAATATTTCAAGAAAACATTGATAATATCATAGAAAACTCTGGCTCCTCCTTACTTCTATCACAAGATCTATGCTGCATTTACTTCCTGGACTTTGCTGCTGCAACTTTTGAATTCAAGAGTATCTTCTTTCCACAAATGTTGCTTCCAATTAAAACAATTACTATCAGGCCTCCTGCCTAGCTAGCTACAAATATTGTCAGGCAAGTGATTCCCAAGGTATGAACATACACAGCACTGAGGAAATGCAACTCCACACTCGTTCTCTTTTAAGTTAAATGCCTGTTTCTGTGTTACATGAAACAACGTCAAAAGGATGTCATCTACATTAGAAAAAGCATGCCATCAGCAGTAGGAGCACATGGCTAACCTGTTATACTAGAGAAGCTGACCGATTCCCAGATTAAAATTCAGTTGGCTCTTTTCTTTTTTCATCATGTGATTTCTCCCTTTCTGCAGGAAAACACACTGTATAGCAAGAATGTAAGAAGCTATAGTTCCTGCAGTACAGGACACACTGTATCTAAAACACCAACCTTACAAAGGAATTCACGTGTATCAATCTTAGGTTAACTCTTACTCCTGATTCAAATTCCATCACTATAAATACACAGCCATTTTCTCAGTTAATGCATGCATGATTTACAGATGTATATGTTTTCAGCATTGTAACTGTATAGCCTCATTTCACCATTAAATCTGCAAAACTCACTTTCCCTTCCACAAACACAGAAACTATAAGAGTATTTTTCTTGCTTTGCCCACGCCATCATCCCAACTGCCATAAGTTGCACTTCTGAAGAGATTTCATATCTTCTTTTGATTTGATCCCAAGAGGGTTGACCACACTTACACATCTAAGTAGAGGTAAGCTTTTTTAGTGCTCCCGAAGCAGCAAACTCGGCATATGCTACGAAAAAAAAAAAAAAAAAAAAAAAACCAGAAAAAACAAACAAAACCACACACACACACAAAAAAACCACAGACCCCAAAAAAACCGCACTCGACCCACCAGCCACAACAAAAGTTACACACAAGAAATTAGTTTTTTTAAAATAAAATTAAGCTTTATTTAAGTGTTATTTAATCTGTTATGACAACCAGATCAGCTCCACAAACTTTTGCTTGTCATTGTCCAACCAGCACAAAAACAACTGCAGGAAGTGAAGACAGCTTCCTCATGGTTTTGACATATACAGTCCTTATACCTTCTCAGTCCACAACTCTACCATATCTTCATCCATTTACTCTTCCTCCCTAGCCAAACACTCACACAAGACAGTAATTTTTCACTTGATATCGTTTTGCATTTAACAAACAAAAGCCAGCTGCATCTCAGCCCTTCAACGTAACACACAAACATGAGTGTGGAACACATCTTTTCAGAACTACCTGTTTATGCAGCAACTGTGGTTTTCCTATCCATTCCCTTCCCATCTACATGTTCACTAAACAAAGCCTGAATATACCAAAGGAACCCTATCTAGATTTCCAATTTGACTTATTCCTAACCTATTTATCCCTCTTAAGCTAAAACTTAACTCCTGCAGCTAAAAAAAAAAAAAAGTCCTCATNCAGAGAGGTGGTGGAGTCGTCAGCCCTGGAGGCGTTCAAAAAAAGGTGTAGACGTGGCACTCCAGGGCCTAGTTTAGGAGTCATGGTGGTGTTAGTTGACGGTTGGACTTGATGATCTTAGAGGTCTTTTCCAACGTTAATGATTCTATGATTCTATGATATTTGAACAGTAACCCTCATCCTTCCTATATGTATTCATGGCTGCCGATCCTTGGCAAAACCTATATATCCTCTGAAACACTATATGGTTTTCTCCTCTTTTTCCTACTCTCCCTACCTGAACTGTGACCACTGGGAAGGAACCTCCAATACCATTCCAGCTATGATTACCTACTCAGTACACTCTTCTGAGTTCAGGCCACAGAAAGATTTGCTCACATGCAATTGTTCTGCATCCTCAATTACTGAATCACTGAAATGTATTTTTCCAAAGTTTCTTTCATGACCCTATGTATTTTAGCATTCATTTTACAGTGAATGACAAGTCAAAAACACTACGAGAATTACCTTGTTGTAACTTAACTGCTCATTTCAGTTTACAGGAAGAGAACTGACCATATACTAACACAAGAGGCACAACAGCGAGCTTCACACAGTTTCAACAACAAACAAATATCCCTGCCAGGGATACTACAGTTTTGATAATACAAATCAACACAAATTGCTTTCTAGTTATTCACTGCCAAAGCATATTATTTTATGTTCAAGTTCACTATCACAGTTCAAACATTACATCTTCCTCAAGTCACTGCCATACAAAGTACTGACATGAAAACTATGAAATCTGTCCTTAACTTCATTTTACAACATGCATTTTCATTTTCCAAAACCTTTTTCAATAGAAAAGACGTTCTGGTAATAAGTCATGTTCTTTATGATTCCCAGTAACCACCACACGCTTTCCTCAGGCCTTCTTCCCCCTCATATCATCACTGGCCTTTCCTTACTCCTACTAAGCTCCTTTGCCATTCTCTATTACTACCAGTCTGCTACAATTGTCTAGCATTAACAGCATTATCCTGCATGAGAGGGTAAGAAGCTAGAAGTGCTTTTACTACCACTGCTCCCTCTCCAACAGGTCAGCATTTCTAGTTCTCCTTAAACTGGATTGCAAGCTGTGACATTATCTCAGTACAAGACTATTTTGGTTCAATGCAGCACCTTGAAAGCACTTAGCTGACAGCACACAGACACATGCAGTCCAATACAACCAGCTGGGCCCACTGCCTCTGTAGAAGGGACACCAGCTCCCCAGCACCCTACTCTAGCACATAAGGATGCAACAGATCACCCAAGAGGGAGGCCACAGAAGTCAATGCAGAGTCTCAGCACTGGTTCTTCAGCTGTACAACCCACAAAGCATCTCTGACGTAAACCAGGCATCCAGCAGCTTCTCCTATTTTCACAAAAGCCAGTGAGGTGCTATTGTAACATTTTTGTGTAAGCAGTCCTGAAGGGAAGCACACAACTGAAATCCTACATGTTTAATGCTAGACAGTTTCCTACAAAAGCCACCATCCCTCCACGTTGTTCTGCGCTTGCAGTTGTCAGCCAGCATGGTCCCTGAACAATGAGAATATCTGCTGTGCAGACAGTGCAAGCTAATGGACAGATGAGGGGTGGGAGTCAGCATCTTCAGTAGCAATTTCATTTCATCACTGTTCAGAGGCACCATCAGCCTTTTATTTATTTATTCCTTTCCGTTTGCTTAAGCTTGGCATGTTATTTAAACCCAAGTAGGCTAGAGGCACCTTTGTGAAGGACTTACGCATTTTCCTGCCTAGACTTGCCAGTGTAATAAGTACCTGAGTAATGGCCAAGCCTAGAGAGACATTTACAGGCCTGCAGATACAAGGTTGCAAGAAAACTCAACTAGATTAGACACCTCACTGTCACTGAACTGACCTACCAATCTAGCTGTTTATGTAAATCACATCACTTCTTTTCATACTTTTCATTCTTTAGATATGAGGATAATTTCTGAGATTATTTGTGCAGCCCAGCATCAGCTGCCATGGCAGAAGTAAAATTCTCCTCTGCTCAATGTTCAGAAATCCTCAAAGACCTGATTATTCAGCACCTTTTAAGACAAAAGAAGGCATGAAAATTAATTCTCTAAAGTTTGCTTCAAAAAAAACCAATGCCTGATTTTTGGAGAGGGAAGATGCAACTATTTTTCCCCTCTTCAAATACAGTGAGATGACCTGAAAAACTCCCCTGAAACCTCCTCACCAATCCAGTACACTTTCACTTGCATTACACAGAGTTCATGTTTGTTACAACACCGAGGTTATTTGGGGGAAGATACTCAACAGTAAGTCAGGCCACTCAGCACCAAATATCACAGAAATCTCTTCAAAAAGCCAGCAATTCCTGCTTGGTCTAACTTGACTTCTTTCTAGGCTGATTCATCATCAGGTTTTTCTAAGCGTACTTTCATCCAAACCCAGGGACATGAAATGGAGGTCCTGAAAAGGAGTTGGAGTAATGCAGCAACGGTTCCTCCCCCACACCTTAGGCTAAGTCTCATTTCCCTGGCTGCCTACTCCCAGTGGGTCAAACAACAAAGATTATTTCTGCCTTCTGAGTACCGAACAACCTATCTCACCTAAAGGTTTCTAATCTGTAATCCCCAGATAATTTCAAAGTGATTTATAAGAGGTAACTAAGAATGAAGTAAAGTAAATTGGCAAATCAGCCAAGAGCACACTTTTGTACTTGAGGCATTTGAGAAAAAGCTTTAAAAAAACCCCAACAAACAAACAAAAAACCTTAATTGGTTTGTTGTGACAGGTACAACTGACTAGCACAAACAGTACTAGAGGGCAAGGAGGAAGATGATGAACGTGTTCAACTAAGACAGGATGCAAATGACTTAGATTAAAATGCTAGTTATCTGTACTGGACTTTTGCCTGGTTACCAAGACTAGACATCTTTGTAAAAATCGCATACACATTAACAATGTTTAAGATTCGATTTGTTTGCACTAGGTACCATACTCTTGGAAATACCGTCTTGCATAGGATTTTTACCCAGCTTAGCAGTTTGCTCAACACTATCACAAACGGCCAACAGTAACCTGGCAGATCTCAAGAGGGACCCCTGCAATCTACTTACTAGCTCTTCCAGATCTTCATAAAGCCATTACACAGTTGCACGTTTGAAGTCACATTCAATTCCCATTCTAGCTAAAAGAGATTCAGTATGGCATCTGGCAAGAGTTCCAAGGTTAGGAATAAAAAAAGGTTTAGACACAAGTTCCTATTCGATTCTCCTCAAAACAGCTACAAGCAAAAACCTGCATTTATAATTCCCTTGAAGACACAAACATCAGCCCCATTGAGACTGAGCTCTAAAGTTACAGTTTACCTGTGGCTGTTAAGAAACTGAAGTCTCTCAAGACAAAGCAGAAATTTTCAGGATCAAGGCTCAAGTGACTTTAAGACATTGGATGTGTTTTGGCAGCCTCTCTCATTCCAGACTGTTTTGTAATTGAAACAGCAGAGCCCCAACAATAGTGACTTGCTGGAACACTAAGAAGGGTGGAGGGAACACTCTTCTGAGGTTAAAGTGCGACCTCACTAACAGAAGCAGTGTAGCCTGATAGCGAATTCTGCTATCAATCTAGACAGTCAATGAACCTTTGTTCACCTCCTTCCACCTCACTCTGAAGCACCCCAGACTGGCTAGTACAACATTCCCTTGTAGCACAAAGAGCTGAAATTACCCAGGGTTGTAGAAGATCTTCTTTGCAGCTCACCAGTCAGTTGTTTTTTGTAAGGAACCGGTGACCTCAGAGACTGAGCCCTGGTGGGATGCTGAGGACTGGACCAGCCACCACTCAACGCTTGTGGATCACTCTGTCCTGCCTCTGCTCTCTCTGACGGGGATGAAAGCCTGCCATCATCTGGAGTTGACAAAAAGCAAGACACCAACTGTTCAGACATGATAAAGAAAACCAGCAGTACCTGCAAAACTAAGGGTAAAAAACTGTCATAAATAGCGCATTTGGATCATGATTATTCATAACAAAAGACATGAATTTTTAGTCTGAAGAGTACCATACAAAATATGGAAACATGCCAGTATGTAGAACTTGTATGTCAAGGCTCAGGCTATTTCATAAATATCCCTAATCTGAGAAGCGTCTAAAAAAAAAAAAAAAAAAAAAAAAAAAAAAAAAAAAAAACCAGCAAGCATGAATTATTCTTGCCATACGGAATAGCTACACTTGATTATCAGCTTCTGCCCTGAAAGGAATTTTTCAGTTATGTTAGAAGCCAGTACTGAGGTCATATTGAAGTTACCGCAGCCTTTAATAAACCACCCTTTTCCGTCAGAGGATCAAGTATAGACAGGTTCTCATTGTTTCCAGCAACATGCCCATTTCATGTGCTGTGTCAAGGTTGTTTTCCTATTCTTTCAACAGAGTATCTTGCTGACTCCAGCTACATTTGTCAGAGACAAACAAGTGAAGCCAATATTGACCACATCTTATGTTACTTTCAATAAATTAATGACAGGTGATATTCTACTATACAAACTAATAGCAGTCATACCAAGTAATTTTCATTCTGCATAAGAAGAGTCTGAACAGATTGGTTTGCTTATGCAAAAAGCTATCTTGGCCCTTTTTCCCTAGCCCAAACATTGCAGAAGTATGCTTAGCAGAGCTGGAAAATGAACAGACTAAACAAAAGCAGCTGACCAGTTTGCCATCTCCAGCAAAGAGACACACAGTTTTTGTACAAAACAAAGGTGCATTCATTCACCACTCTTTGCAGTACATTTCTTTGAAACAAAAAAGAAAAACTCACATAGAGTTGCCTACTACAAGAGCTTGCCTACTGAGAATATAAGTGTTTCATGATACATGTAGCACAAAGGCCAAAATCAAGTAGTACTTTTTAATACACAAAACCTTCACAACACTTCAGACCTCTTGATGGGGAACACCTAAGCCATGCAAATTAAGGGTGGACTTCCTGTAAATACACTGCTTTATTGCAGCTCAGCTGCCACCCAACTGAAGGTACAAGACGCACAGGAAGGTGAGGAGCGGAGGACGTCTGGCGTAAGAACTTGCATTGGAAGGACAGGCACACATTTTGCTCATATAGGCTGGCAGAGGGTTACTCCTGCTTTTAGCCCCATAAACTTCATACAGGCAATGGAAATCCACATGCCCAGCTAAGAAGCTATACAATACTATCTGATAACTGGCTTGTCTCTGACCTTCATGGGCAGCCACAGATTTCCAGCTGCAAGATGCTGGCTATCTTCTCCCACAGCAAAGCTCTACTAAAGAGCTCACCCAAAAGCAAGATGCAACATCTCTCACAGAAGAACTCACTCACCGTCCATTTGGCCAGCCGTCTGATATTATGCTCTTATATTCAGAGGTGTTTTTACAAGTTTATGTGGCCGCAGAGGGCATCAATAAAACTGACAGCACGTACAATCCACACACACACACATTCCCCCAAGCACTTACCTTTGCTGAAACGGAAGAGATTTACAAAAGAGCTGTAGGCTGATTTAAAAGGAGGCTCATCCTGGTCAGGAGTCAGGGGTTTGAAGTGAGTGAGATGAGACGGACTACTAGGAGAATGAGGTAGATCACTAGTAGAGTCCAGTGTTGGAGACCGTTTGTCATCTGCGGCCATTTCACGTGCCCTGGAAAGAGTTCAGCAACATGCGTTATACATAGGGTGGTGAAACAGAACATCTTCAGTCAACTGAAGAGGAGGTGTCTCATTAGATGCTAGTGGGGGAACATTCACCCCACCTACCACAGACATCTGCTATTAGCACAGGTCAAGAGTGCCAGAGTTAGGAGCCCATATCCCCTGCCTAGTCATTGGCAAGAGATCAGCATCTGTGCAGAGAGCAACTCAGAGCTCCTAGTTAAATATCCAGAGCAATCAAAGTAAGTAAACAGCCACTACACTGTCTGAGGACACATTCCAGTTGCTGTTTTATGGGAACTTAAAGTTTTCAAATGGAGACTCTGCATGCGTATCACAAAGAAGTTTTAACTTCAGCTCAAGAGAAGAGCTGTCATTGCTGTGACTTCTGCAGCCCTTGTAACAGGGAAACTGAAGACAGGCACATCTGAGCAAGCACAAGACATACTTGTTGTTTGGCCAGGTTAACTTCAGAATGAGAAACAGAATGAACTGCAAACAAAAGCAGGACTGAAAGATTAAGTTTGGTGGCACACTGCTTCCTTCCCCTCTACACTACAAGCCAGGGCCTTGTGCAAGTTACCAGGGAAGCAACACAAACCATAGTTTATTTGTTGTCATGTCTAACACCTCCAGAATTCCTTGTTTTCAAGAGTAGCAACATTAAGGAAAAACAAACAAAAAAACCCAAACCACATTCTATATTAGGGGAAGCCATACTTGTTAAGCCTATTTGCTGTGTACCAAAGTTTTCACATGGCCAAGAGTCATACTTTTCTACAGCCCATATTCTTTAACCTCAATACACACGTGATTTCTTCCATGCCGCCTCACTAAGCCTGCACTTCTAGCCTGCTAGGCTAAGGTGCTTACTTAGTGACCTCAGCACTAAGCAAGACTTAGTTAAACATTTGACAGAGCAGGAACACGGGGAGCTGATGGAACCTACAAGTGATGGCTGACTTTTACCCGTGACAAGGATCAAAACCCTCTATGAGTCTACTTCCTGCTTACCAGCTGATACATGCTCCTTCATGAAATAACAGTTTCCACAACTGCTCCCTAGAATCTACAGGCATATTTTGCTGACTAGAACATTTTCTTCCAAGTTCTAAGAAGCCACACTAAAAATCTATGCAGTCCAGAGAAAATCCACGTGGTTGACAAGTGACACTGGAAGTGCTAACAAGCTGCATGCAGCTCATGTGGCAAGGTTTGACCACTCCTACAACAAATGCACAAAAGATGCTATCTGCAAGTCAATCATATGACTTCTCAGTGGACTTCTGCTTGTTGCTCTATATAGTAAGCACTTTTAGATCAGAGTTTCTCCTGATATTCATATATCCTTAAGAAAGAAAACAGAGACATCATTCACAAAGTTTCAAGAGAAACTTTGGTCAGGTTCTTTATGTAAGGTTGAGTCCTAGTCTGGAATGCTTTTGCATCCCTCTCCCCTGTCAGTCATGGTATTTTTTGCTGTTGTACATTTCAGCAATATGATTCAAACAACAGATGATTTGAACATGCTTAAACAGCAGAGTTCACGGAAAATGCCTTCAAGAGCATATCTTCAGGTAAATTTGGAGTTGTTTCTTCAATACTTAAGGCAACTGATAACTTGCTTTTTAAATGTTGAATGTACAACAGGGCGGCACTCTCCCACACACTACCACATTAAAAATGCCATTATGAAGTCAACCAGAAGTTTTATAGGAAACTATGTCCATCTCTCAGCAACTGGCTATAGCCTGGCAAGAAAAAAAAAAAAAAACCAAGGAAATCTCTGAACTTGCATACATCATATATGTGATTCTGGAAAAATAAGCTTTAGCTTCAAGGGGTAAAAAACCACACAGTAATTGCTTCTGTGACAGCAGTACTAGCCTAATTAAAACAGATTGAAAAGACAAGCACTGTACTTGGGACTAGCTCCAGGAACACCTGGATTTTCTGTGCTACACAACACATTGGCTATGGAGTGTATGACCCTTTCTCAAAGTGCTTTAGTTTTCCCACTGAAAGGAACCACCTTCCCCCCCCCCCCCCCCCCCCCCCAAGAAACAGTGAAATAATGACTTATTTGTATATTATGGGAAATCAGAAGGCAAGGCACACATATCAGTCAACAGGCACAAAACCAGACATCTTCCTCAGGACCCTTAACAGCCACGGGGGGTAGGCTGCAACGTCTTCCGCAACCACCAGCTCATCACCGATAAAACACAGAGCGCACGTACGGGTGTGAATCTCCACACACGTTCAGCAGTTACATCCAGAACGGCCCTGCGACAGCCTGTACCCCACAAAACCGACCACAACCGCCCAGTGCCAGAAGGGGCCAGGCACTCCTTGTTACTTGGATGTTACTCCCAGGCACCTGGCTAAGACACCCCGGGTGTAAAAGCTGAACAGTCGTAA